>BROG01000078.1:1187500-1724408 GCA_030159075.1 Atrina japonica
TCATGCTCAATCAAGTGGCATTATACACATGATAAAAATGGTCTTGCTATTATTAGTCAAAGAACAAATATGCAGCGATATCTCTAATGATATGCATGACTAGACATGTTCACAGTCATGCTTTGAAGTTTAATTTCAATCCACTGAAATATGTAGCTTAAGATGTGTCTACCAATTTCTTTGCAAAAGAACATTGGCATTGTAGTAATATACATGTAACTTAAATTTAATATTCATGAAAAATGATCTATATCATTTCCCTCTACCAATTACTCCCTTTTCATTCAAATTCCAGTTTAATCACATCTTTTTTTTATAAATTCAAATGGCATATCTAAAGATGTTGCACATAATATTAATCTTACCTTCTTGAGCCTCATCAAACTTATCATTTTCGGCCAAAAATTGGGCGTATGGGACATAGACATCCTCTTTGTATTCTGGGTGCTTTTCCACCAGAGTAAATGCCTGGAAAAGTCGACATTTTCAATATACCAGAAACAGAAACTTTATTTTATATTTTCAGTAATATTATTGATAGAATTACCTGGCACCAACATTTTTAATGAACATTTCTTTTTTCTCAAATACGACTCATATTCAGTTGAAAACCATACTATAGTGGAACCTCTGTAATCAGACCACCTAACGGACTGACTCAAAATGATATAACAGGTGTGGTGGTCTCTGAACTCGTTTAACATTTATTAAGAAATATTCTGGAGATTCTTATGGTCTCATATGCCAGGTGGTCTCCTAAACGAGGTGGTATTTAGGTGAGTTTCCATTGTATTTCCTTTATTCATTCGTGGTGTCATGTTGAAAAGTAATGGGAAAGCATTTTAACTCAAATTTGATTTGAAGAGGCATTAACTGTTTTTTTTTTTTTAAAAAAAATTCTTTTTTTACCACTTTGATTGATATATAATAACAAATAAGAGATATATACAGGCACAAAAATTCTTAAATTCCTACATATTTCGTGAAAGTTGCTTGAACCCAGTTTGGCAATTATTCATTCGCAATAGATTATTTCAATCTTACTTTTTGTATATGCATACAACACTGGACTTTACATTATTTTCACAAAATATATAGGAGTACAAGAATTCTTATACATGTGTATTGCTCTTATTATTTTTATTGTACATCAAGTACAAGTAGTAAATGAAGAAAAAAATTTAAATAACTTTTTTGGGGTAAACACAGGTAATGCCCCTTTCACATGTCTAGCTCAATGGTTCCTGTATCCACAATTGGACTCACCCATTTCATAGAATGGTTAAGTCCACTGTCAGAATTTTGAATCTATTACTGCAAAGTTTCACCTGCAATATTGATTTGTTTACTCCTGAATTATGACAGTAGACCATGCTATCCACAGATTTGGATGAGTCTAAATATGACTTCAGGGGTGAAGTGTTTAAATTGATAAAATATTTTGGAGAAATTGTGTATAGGTTTCAGACGTTCTGTTACACTGTATTAACTTACATCATCCCAGTGCTTGGCCTCTACATGTAAGTGTATCAACGCCTTCATATCTCCCATCTTACTGTATACTTCTGCCGCAAACTGATATTGCTCCATCTTGGTTAGATGCATGGCCGCCCGAGATAATGCCTCACGATCGGCTTTGTCCAGTTTACGGGCCAAGTCTATCATCCTGATAAAGAAAGCAGTCATTTTTACCCGACTTAAGATCAAACAAAAAAACAAATTTACAATTATTACATTTTATTTCCCATTATATTTTGTCATAAGACATATTGACCCAAAATTCCTGAATGCTGGGCTGGAATTAGCACTGGTCCGCTGACCCGTGGCTAGTAAATAACAAGACGGACCAGTAGATTCGTCATCAAATAAAAATAGAGTGTAAGCGCTCTTTTAGATAATTGTTACAGATATGTTAATCTTACAAAATAATTTATGGCATCTTTAATACAAACTAAAAATATCCTGTCTTGTTCTCATGTCTTGAAGTCGGTTATTTTTTACCTAAATATATCATCAAAATTATTTCTGTTGAGTTATTTGTAGGCCAGTAGAAGTTTGATGGAGCTAGTAGAATTTTCATGCCACTTGCCTTGTGGAGCACTTGGGACAAACAGCATTAAAGTCAAGCCCTGATAAAGTTACTATGATGATGTGGTCACTAGTGACAGGTGGTTGCATAATAAAGGAATATACAAAATAAGACAATTAATTGCTTTTAGTTCTATGCGTTACAGAATTGACAATCCTATAAAGTCTATATTAAGTTACGCATGTCACGTAAAACTTACATATCAGCCCATCCATGGTCGCCAATGATGTCAATAGCTTTGCAGAATTCACCCGCCGATATGTACATTTCAGCGGCAGCTTTCGGCTCATTGCTGCTCTTGGCCCAATCAGCTTGCTTTGTAATTAACATCTTCTTGTCATGGGGATCACCTGAGCCAATGTACTCCTGAAAATCAAAGGGAGATAATCATGGAAAAAAAAACAAACAAATAACTAAGCAACAAAAAATGTATCTAAGAAACACAATGCTATCCTGGGGCCCAAATAATGACCACCTACAGGCTGTGCATAGACCTAAGTTATATTTTTTTGCGTCATAATTTGTCTTTGTAAATGTAGCAGGTAAAGGTAATCATAAACTTTCAAGATCTTATATGAAAATATGCCAAAATACCTTACTTAGGACTTGACCTAGAATAAAGTTGATAAAAAATGTTCCTAAGTTTTGTCTTAAGATCAAATGACTTAAGACTTAGGACTAATGACTTCTTAATAAAACCAGTCCCTGGTTGGTTTAAATGATGTTTTATGAGGGATATTAAAATGATAGCAGATAGACTGTAAAACTGCCCTTTATCAACATTACTACATTGGTGGCAGGTTTAAATCAACACTGACCATGCAATACTTCACGTACCAAGAGCTTCAATTAGTGTTATCACATATTAAATCAACACAATTTATTTACCTTGGCATACTCAAACATCCTCAAGTCTGTGAACATGTTCATGGCCTTCTGTTCAGCACTTGCTTTCTTGTACAATTTAGCTGCATCGTTAAACTTGGCCTGATAGCTGTAAACATCCCCCAGGAATATCATGTTATCATTCTCTCCTCTCTTCTTTCTTTCCTGAAATTGAAATTAAAAAAATTCTCTGAATCAAGGGATTAAAAACTCCTGATCCTTATTACAATCAGATCTCATGACTTCCTTATCACAAACAGAATCCATGACTACCTTATTACAATCAGAATTCATGACTTCCTGATTACAATAAGAATCCATGACTTCCTGATTACAATCAGAATCCATGACTTCCTTATTACAATCAAAATCCATGACTTTCTTATTACAATCAGAACCCATGACTTCCTTATTACAATAGAATCCATGTCTTCCTTATTACAATCAGAATCCATTACTTCCTTATTACAATCAATGATCATTACTTTTTTTATTACAATCAAAGTCCATACTTCCTTATTACAATCAGAATCCATTACTTCCTTATTACAATCAAAGATCATTACTTTCTTATTACAATCAAAGTCCATTACTTCCTTATTACAATCAGAATCCATTACTTCCTTATTATAATTAGAATCCATTACTTCCTTATTACAATCAAAGTTCATTAATTCCTTATTACATAGTCAAGTTAAAATTCTGAATTGTAATGTAAAGGATAGATAAACCATCCACTAACCTCTATACTATGTATAAGTTCAAGGTATCTCAGATCTTTAATCCTTATGAATGCTTTCTTTGCTGTTTCAAAGTCCAGCCCCTCTAGAGCCTCATGAGCCAATACCTCCCAATCACCATCTGTCACTCCTAAACATGCTACTTTGTACGCATCTCTGAAAAAAAAAGAGGTCAATATCAGAAATGAGAACAATATCAGAAATTACAAAATGTGTTTGTTAAAAACAAATGCCCCAAACTAGGTCAATTTATTACTAGAACGCCAAGTCAACTAACTTGCTGTTTCTTAAAATTAATAATGGCAATCACCATGCATGTACTTTTGATTTAGATTTTTAAAATTTTTTTGACAGTTTTAAAGAAATATATGAAACTATTGTTGTCATTGTAATTGTATAGATATTGTAATTATTGCAAGTACAAGAAAGATAAGGTCCGAAATTATCTGTGCTTATCTTGGCTGACATCTATTATAACTATTGTTGTAATGGAAATCATTGTATTTATCACAAATTTGAGAAAGATAAGGTAGATAATTATTTGTGATTATCTCAGCTGATACCTGAAGAGTTTCTTTTCTAGGTACTGATACATAGAAGCCGACTGTGGGACATCAACTGAGGACATTGAGTACACATGTAGACAGAAAATCTTGGATCCACTGAACCCTACTACAAAACCCTGAAAAAAGTTAAAAGAAATGTTACATAGAGCACAGGAAGATGTACATAGAAAAATCTTAGATCCAATAATCCTAATTGTTTGTTTATTGTTGTTTAATGTCCCACTCAAGAATATTTCACTCATATGGAGAGGTCACTAAATGCCGGTAAAGGGCTTCAAATTTTGGCCTATACTCGGCACTTACAGCCATTGAGCAGTGAGGGTTCTTTAACGTGCTGACACCTACTGTGACACTGGACCACAGTTTTTACTGTCTTATCCGACAGACAGGAAACAAACCTGCCACCAGCTGGACTCGAACTCACGACCTCACGATCAAGAGTCGAGTTTGCTACCGACTGAGCCAGGCCGGCTCCTAATCCTAATCAAAATAAAATATATATATACATATATTATTCTATGTCAAATATTAGATATACATGTACAGTTAAACCTCTTCATAATGTCTCCTGTTTCATTTGCCACCTCACTTAATCCCACAATTTTTGAAAGTATAATTTCATTTAAGATATTCCTCAACCTATCGCCAAACCCTTTTATAATGCCTAATTTTGGCTAAACAAATGGTGGCAGTATAACAAGGTTTTACTGTATACTCCCAATTCACTTACAAACCCTGAAAAGGAGATGTAATACGGTGGAACCTGTCATGACAAAGCACCCCATCTGCCACTGAAATGTGGTCTCTCATAACAGGTGGTTTCTCAAACGAGATTTTATATAAAGGATTATTCAACTGAGTGGCTTCTTTAACGTGCTCTTAGAGTCGCTGAAGACAGTTTCCACTGTAGCATTGATTCAAATAATCTACAGATCTACCAAGGCAAAGCGGCACATCCGGGGTCTGTCAAAAACCAAAACAATATGGTCTATTATCCAAAAATAGGAATGCACAAGTAAAACGTGACTCCATGTATTACTGTAACTCATATATGTACATGTGTTGCCAGAAACAAGTCTGTCACCACTGTTATGATGTAATTTAGACCTGTTGTGTTTGTAAACATGTGCCAATTTATCTTGGAAGAGCTTTGCATGGAAGTAGATATAAAATCTAAGATCCATATACTGTAAACATGGATATTTCTGTGAGTTGTTAATGACATGATTTTCTTATACAATCCATACGTGTATGGGTATTTTACGCAATGTTACACCTTATTGTGACACACATTACTGTGACTTGTCCTGCGTTAGATAATGATTCTTAGCACAACTGTGGGATTGGTATGCAGAAAGTATAATTAACACGAAAAACTTTTCATTACGTATTTAGTGTAAATTGCCCTCTGTGTAATTTTCCATACTTACAGTAAACCAATTACAAACCCAAGCTTAATCATTCACAATTCTATGACACTGCCCAATACCCCCCCTCCCCCCCAAAAAAAAGTTATGAATAGAAGACAGTATTCACAATACCTGAAGCTTTTGTTGATGTACGGGGAAATTACTAGCTTTAATGTTTAGGAGACCGTTTCCAGAGAAACACAGCATGTCTTCGTAATGCGTGTTCCAGGCCACACTATTGGCATTTGGTTCCTACAAAACAAAAACAACATAAATCATTGTCTCAAATATACAAACTTGCTGATTTATAAACTGCAGTCAATTCTCCAATTATTGCAACTCGATTCATCTCCATTCTTGCAATAACGCAACATTTTTCAGAAACATTTTTCCTGCTATATAAAATTCTTTTTATAGAAAGTGAAGCTCAAATGGCCTTAGTCTGTTCGCAAAGCAAATTAAATGATTAGAAATTACCCAAAATGCAATACTTCACTATGGACTCATTTACTTTCTCAATTAACACTGAAAATATCAACTTCTAAAAATGTTTGAATACGAGGTACTTGACTACTGTACTAGCAAACGTTTTGCAGACTAAGTTGATGGAAACACTGGAACTGGAAATTATGTTCTAAGTATCTGACATCATAATTAAACTGTTACGTCATTTTGAGGGCAAGGTGTTGCCCTATTGAAATCAGATAGACTATGGATGAATGCTTTTCCTGCATGTGTAAAACAAGGAGCTGCACTCTCTGTCAAGGCATTGACTTAGGTCATATCAATGGTAATTTTTTTTATGGCCACACATGACTCTATTTTCAGAACAAACGTCCATTTCAAAATGTCACTTATCTCAACATACTACCATAGGTGAAAGTGGTCGATGAAGCGGCTAATTTGTCACTAGAGGTCACCAGTGTAAAGCAAGGTATTAATTAGTACTAAGGCCAGGTAAACGAAGAATTTTAAAATAAACAAGCCCACCTCAACTTTGTAAAGGTGAGGTGAATGGAATCTACGTTCAACAACTGATGGGGATGTAAACAAACAACAAAACATGCCATTAATCTTAACCCTCTCACCACAAAGTATTTGAGTGGTATGCTCTTTTCTATTGTTTAAGACTAGTCCATTATGGTCTGTAGGGTTGAAAGGGTTAAAAAGGGGTGGCAGGGCCATTAAATATCTCGTTAAATCTTACCTGAAACAGAAGGTCCTTTGAGTTGATATCATATACCAGACAGGTGTTGTTTTCATCCACGACAGCTAACTTGGTACGGGACGCACTCATGTCCAAACATCTTACTGATGTCGATTGTTTCAGTAACATGATGGGAAATGCGTTCTCGACAAATATCTTCATGATCTGAGGAGTACAGAAGAAAATGGGAAAGCTGAGCATTACAAAGTATATATTCTACATGTATAAATTTACATACAATAATTTAATCCAAAAAAAAAAAAAAAAAAAAAAAATGGCTTCGACTGATAATCGACTGACGGATGCAGAGTTAGATCATGTAAATAGATAGACAGATGAAGAGCGAGATAGAAAAAGCTAGTGACAGTGATACTGATAAAATGATAGATCAATAGATAGATAGACAGACAGACAGATAAAAAGATAGATAGATTAATAGATAGATAGATAGATGAACAGACAGATAGATAGATTATGTAAATGCAGATAGACAAACAGACAGATACAGATTAGTACAGTAGAACTTCAGTAACCCGAACTTCAGTGAGTTGAATTACTTGACAATTAAAACTTTTGCCAATGTCCCAAATTTCTCAATGTTAGAATAACATTTTTGGCCTATTTTATAAAAACAACGAAAATTCCAAATAATTCAAGGTCCAATTTTATTTGTGAATGAAATAGACCTATAGCAATTTTCTCCTTTTCATAATTACTCAATGTTTTAATTCCATGAAAATTAAGTTAATTTTAGTATTACAATAATCATTAGATCTCATAATTGTATATGGTTTTATAAAACTTGTAAAACCCTCGAAACAAAAACCGATGATTTTTGGTTACCACTCATGGTGATAGGAGGTGAACATTCGACTCATCGATGTTTTACTGTATCAAATGAAAATATCATCTGAACCTGTATCACTCACTTGAGCCTATATCACTCACCTGAGCCTGAATCGCTCACCTGAGCCTATATCTCTCACCTGACCTTTCATTGCTCATCTGAGCGTTTATTGCTCAGCTGAACCTATACTGCTCACCTAAGCCTGCATCACTCACCTTAAGCCTATATCACTCACTTGAGCCTGTATCGCTCACCTGACTGATATATATATATATATATATGCCTATGTTCTAATTATAGTAACAGCAGACCTGTTGTGCAGCATCAATGAACATGATCATTCATGCTATGAATGAGCTATTTCAGTGAAAAAGATTTTTTACGATGTGAAACAGACACATGACCAATGAAAAGTGATGGCAATGGCTAAATATTGACCAATCAAAATTAGTTAAATATTTATGATGATAAATTATTATGAAAATATTCAATGCGATAGACCATTCCAAAATTAAATCATTAATAAAAACCAAAAGCATAACATGTAAACATCATCAATTAGTGCGACTCACATGTATATGATAGGTACTGTATGTGGTGCATAGATTTTGAACTCGGCAAGTCAGACAACTGAAAGTGCGTGTAGCGTTGCCACTACAATGCATATAAAGTGAGGGTTGTGAAAAAGCTTTCATAAAAAGTCGTAAATCGGTCTTCACTAAATCTATAGTACGACCACAAAAATCAACCAATTTCTGACCTTTTCTGAAACTTTCTGAAATTGCTACAACAAAAACAGTTATATTTGAAATTTTTTTTTTCAGAAAACTGATATCTAAATTATCAATTAAATGATTCAACTTCAAATAAAATTTGCAATTTGTTGAAACTGTCCATTTTTTATTGATACACAGTCCTGTATAACACTGAGAGCACATTAAAATGCTGGGATTTCTTTTTTTTTTCTCGAATTTAAAAGAAACTGTTTTGTTGTAACAATTTCAGTACACAAAGGATGTACTCTACCAGTTCGCTCGGCCAGTGCTGGGTAACTCAGATACCTTAAGTGGTTTGTTGTCCAGAAATCAATCATTTATATAAAAAAAAATTATAAATAAATAAAAAAAAACAGCAACCACAAAATATATTGACCCCCACTCCCACCACCATCAAAAACTCTAAAACACAACAAGACCATGTACAAATTATCCATTCTTATCACCACTACTCTAGCAGAATGAAATCTAAGTTATTTAGCACTGAAATATTTATTGTCATTTAAATCCAAAATTTCTTTCTTTCTGAAGATCTGATTAAATATAACTTGTTCTCTCCGACATTGTATCTATAAGTAATAACTCTGTGTATGTGCTATTACGAAATACAGCTTTAAAAAACCTGTTACTTTTGTTCCAAATTTAACAGTTTATGAATGAATCCATTTGCTAAACTTACTCAAATCCTTTTGCTGTATTCCTCACCATATAAAGTATACAGTGAAACCTCACCTTAAGAGCACCTTGCTTAGGAGACCACCTCACATTTCAGACCATAAATGCCCAGTCTTTTGGTGAATATGTAATACCGTAATTTATCTAATTAAGGCGCCCTTTTTGGGGTATTTCAGATTTATGGGCGCCTTAATTTGTGTCAAAAAAATAAATTTCAGTTGATAAGGCGCCTTAATTGGAGTTTTGTCGATCTGGGGTTTGAAATCAACCTCAAATATCCATGCAACATGTCGATGATAAATACGGTGTAGATGTTGTTTATTTATTTGTATTAATTAATCCAGATCATTATAAGCTACAAACATTTATAAAAGTGAAAGATTTCTGTAAATAAACATTTCTTTTATGTTGTTTATTTAGTCTACCGCATGATGAAAACGACTCTTGAGTCCACGCCGTCACTCGGAATTATACTCTGTTCTTAACAAGTGCTGATCCATAATCAATCAAGTTTGTCATCATAAATACTCTTCTTTATCATCATGCTGGTGTAATTAATGTAGCCAGTCTTTAAATTCATATTGTTATAAATTATATCAAGAGGAAAGCTGATTTCAAATTGAAAATGAAATCCCGGTAATGTACGAAATTATTTGTCAGACATTCAAGAAATAGACTTTAACCTGTGCTGTCATCTCCTAACTGCTTAGACGTACCCGTTAGCTGGTTAATCAGCCCGTTACTAATTACGCATGCCCTAAATAAACAATCAATAATGACTTTTGGTATCAATTATGTAACTGACAATGCTGAATTAAAAATGCCGATACGGAAATGTTAAAACACGTGGTTTTTGAAAATCGGGATCGAAGTACCGACTAAAGTGTATTGCCTAGGCTAATGTCTGCTGATTCACCGACACGAAGTTTAGAAATCTATATATCAAATACCAAGGCAAATAAATAAACGTCTGAAACCAATACAAAGTCAAGACAGTATTACAAAACAATTATAATGGACGCTTTAACACCACAACTTGGATTAAACTTAGTAACTGTACTCTGCAATCACATAACTGCCCGAGGGAAAATAAGTTCTGCTTTCAAGTTGAAGTGAAGATGTTGTGAGTCGATCTAATCAGTCTCTGTTCGTATCTTAAATCTGTTCGGTAATGATTTAATCGACCTGAGGTTAAAAGATCGAATGGTCTTATTTATTTACTGTATGTTATCATTAAAGCTGTCAAAAAACGTTTCATTTTCATTTTTTTTTGGGGGGGGGGGTATTTTTTTTTTTTTTCGTTTCAAAGGGCAATTTTGGTCTTGGTGGCGCCTTAATTAGAGCAGCGCCTTAATTAGATAAATTACGGTAAGTTCAGAACATAACTTAAGAGACCACCTCACTAATCATATATTTACATATTACACGTTTCATACTGACAAACAAAATAATGAGAATCATAAATCTTGCCTTTAATGTGATCCGTCTCATCTTGATGGAACAGTGGAGTTCAAGGTTAAAGAGTGTAATGTGTGGGAAATGACAAAATCATCGTAAAATATGAAAACAAATACCAGAGTAGATTTTGTTTTATTTTCAATACATTTATTTGTTTTGCATGTAATTACTTCTTATTTATTTTGAGTTTAAAATTAGACTTGTCTTTTTACGTCTTTAACAACTCGAGGAGTTGCTGTGACGTCGAGTCACGTGACAAACTCCAATCATAGCTGATTTGAACACAATCTAGATTACCGCTGAGTCAATGGGAGGTAGGTCCCTGCGGGAAATGTAAATAAAGGGTAAAAATGTATTCTAGGCATTGTTATTAAATGTATCTTCTCAATTTCTCCTGATCTTTACAAGAATGGTGATCCGAAGGACAAGAACTATTGATCATTGGTAGGAAGATTTTTCTTCATATATCTTAAAACTTATAACAGAAATTCCCAAATTTAATTTACAATGTATATAATTTTTTCTATTTCAAACATGCTAATACATTTCTATTCCTGGTAAATAAAAAAAAAATATCATTCAATGCATTCTTCTAAAATTTGTTGATAAAAAGACAAAACGACTAGGATTGAAAATACGACCACTTAAAAAAAGATTTTGGCAAATTACAGGCTCTTTTAACCCTAAATATTGTCGAGTTGATCTAAGTTATGTACACAAGTTTATATGAAAATAAAGATTGGTATAAAATATCGCTACTGACTGTAATATCCTGCAATCACTTTTAATTTATTTTTGCAGATTTTCGTTTACAAGTTATAAGTGTTAGGCATTTGTTATTTTTAAATTTGACCAATTTTCAATGAAATAGCTAAAAATGTTAGAATATTGTAGTCAGTATTAAATTGAATTAGGAAAATTAGGGCCAGTTTCATAAAATGACATAACTTTATGTGTAGGCGTAATTGTAGACATAATAGGTGTTGGGCGATTAGCCCAGCATCAACCCCCCCCCCCCCCACAACTTAGAGGGTCAGTGGTTTTCTTTCAAGGCGGCCTTCCTTTAGTCACAGGGTCCAGTAAATGAAAGGAGGTGGTGACGTGCCTAATGCCACTGAGCCACCGAAGTATTACCAGGGTCACCAACGAGGAGGTGTGGCATATGACTTGATGGCAGAACGTTTTTGAGATGGTAGGCATATCCAGGCATTTATTGGGAGTAAGAGTTTGTTTAGTTAACAAACTTAAATTAGAGATTATCTGGTTTGATTAGTGTCATCAAGGTCAAAAGGAACTTTTTGTTAAGTACCAACATTACTAGCTAACTATTACAATCCACACAAAGTTAGTACACAGCACCAAAAATTCTAGATACCTCGCATACCAGAGAAATACCAAGAATTCTGAGAAGCTGAACTTTTTATACATATACGGAAAACAAGTGAATTCTAGTAGAATACTAGATGAATATAGCGAAAATTTGTTCAACAAACCACCACAGGTATTGAATAAGTACACCAAGGAAAACCCACCTGGCCATTTTTCAAACCAACAAGCAATCCCTCCTTTCCCTGAGGGGTCTTTTGGGTGACACTAACCTGTCCATTCTTCAACCCGACAAGAAGCCCTTCTCGACCCGGCGGGCCTCCGATTACTTTAATGTAACGTATCAGTGATTCCATCATCCACTCTCGTTCTTTCACTCCTTGGAAAGAATAGCATTGTAATCGTTTATCCTGCAATGAAATGTATGAATTCAAATTTCAAATTGCCTCATCATCTGCCTCCATTTAACAACCATCTGTATAAACCAGGCAGAGCCTTCTTTTGTTTAAATACATGTTTATAAATGGTCAACTAATCCCATAGGTAATACAATGTATACCTGAAAATTTTCACTCATGTTTAATTTTAACCATATTCGTTCTTACCGGTAGATAAGAGGGCGAATTTAAAATAAAAACAAAACTTTCAAATCAAATGACTGAAGCACAGACATGTATGCCATCAATGAGACTGTGGTGAGTTAGGGCTAATTTAAGACTGGGTGAATATGCTTTCTGTCAAAGGGCAAAAAGTACCTGGGGCGAAAATTACCAAGGGCGAAAATAATCCAGGGTGAAAATTTCCAGATAAACAGTATGACCCTTCTCTTCTCAAAGGTTGTTCAAGTTTGGTTGTACTGTCTACTGTATATATACAGCAGGTTGACAAAAGTGAAGAAACTTTTTATTTTTCTAACAAAAAAGATTTATTTCCTAATCAATTTCAATACGATTTTCACTATTAAGCATACTTTAGTTTAAATTTTATTTATTTTACAATGATTAACAAACAAGTTTTGTTTGTTTGTTTTTGTTTTTTTGTTTATTGTTGTTTAACGTCCCACTCAAGAATATTTCACTCTAATGGAGACTTCACCAAATGCCGGTGAAGGGCTTCAAATTTTGGCCTATGCTCGACACTTACGGCCAAAATTTGAACAGTGAGGGTTCTTTAACGTGCCAACACCTACTGTGACACGGGACCACGGTTTTTACTGTCTCATCCGACAGACAGGAAACCAACCTGCAACCGCATGGACTCGAACTCACGACCTTACAATCAAGAGTCAAGCACGCTACTGACTGAGCCAGGCCAGCTCGAAACAAGTTTTGTCAACTTATAATTAATGTCTCTCATTGGCTCTGACGTTGACGTAAGGGGTCCTTACTGTGGGAGGTAACCAGAGTACCCAGAAAATACCCACGTGTCCGACTCGGCGACTGCAATACCATCTCATATACTCTACTGTCCAATCCAAGGATCGAACCAGGGTCGTACTGGCGAGAAGCAAGTCTGCTAATTACTGCGCTATCCAGAACACCCAGATGCTTTTAAGTTATTTTTAATTAAAAATTTCAATTTTTGGTTTAATTATACAATAATATAATATAATAAGTTTTGCAAAGTACAAAGTTTTAATACATGTTTAAATAGGGAATTCTGACATTGAGAGTTTAATTTTATTTTTGTAAAATTTTCTGAACCTTGAAGACAGAAAATTAAATCATTATGAGCCAATAGATAAAGACACTTAGACATTTTGAGTTTTATGGAATAAATTTTATTAAAGTTGATTTAGAATAATCTATTCATAAGAGTTTATAAAAAATTGTGGATTTATGGAGAAAAATAATAAAAACGACTCACTTTTATAACCATATTGTACATTGGAAGATGCCCAAACTTTCATAGTAAAAACAAATACGCAGTAGATGACCATATACATGCATTGTACATTTATTATCAAAATACTCAATATCTACCCATTTTCTCATTCAAATGTCAATACCTTTGAAAAAGAAGTCTTCAGTTAGCTCCTGTTGCAGCCTTATGTTCTTCAAAATCAGGGCCCAGTACCACAAAACTTCAGAATTAACTTAAGTCTGAGAAGATTCTCAATTTGGACGGCTTAGCCAATCAGATTTCAGGATTTGCCAAAGTTGAGTAAAATTTTTAGACTCAAGTAATTCTCAAGGTTTATGGTGTCAGGCCAAGGAAATCTGTTTCCACATCAGTAGGGATTTTAAATCTCTAAACAGGTAATAATCACCGAAGGGTCAGATACAAAAAAAACCATAAATTCACACCACATTGACATAAGTACACAGCATACTAATAGGTCAAAACTTAAGGCATCTCAATTACACATAGGGATGATATGTTTCAACTAATCAACCCCTATAGCTTCATTTGGACTCTCCCATTTCAAAGAATGGTAAAGTCCACTGTCATAATTCAGGAGTGTATGGTATGAAATAAAATTTTTTACACTAATACCATGTGTAATTTTAACTTGCTCACTCCCGAAAAAGGACCGTAGACCATTCTATTTATTGACCTGGGCGAGTCTAAATGTGCCCACAGGGCTTGATAAGTTAATTAGAAAAGTTTGGGGTGGATATTTGATGAAATTCATACAATCTCACCTGACACAGTATGATATTCTGTGAGCAGACGACAAGCAAATTACACTCGAACTTCCTGTTGATTTTCTCCTTGACCTTGTAGTGCATATCAGCGGCGTCATCGGAGTAAAGTTCATAAATAACAATCTTGTCTGGCAGTTGGACCTGAAAATAGAATCAAAGAATATGACAGAATCTTAGAATTCAGCTTCAATCAAATTGTTTGTTTTTTTTGGTGTTTGTAAACTGGGCCTGACATCATAAAATTTGAGAATTTATGGAAGTATAAGGATATTCAAAATTTTACTTGCCAAACCAATCAGATTTCAGGATTAGTGAAAGTTTAGTAAAATTCTTAGCAAACCTGAAAAGTTAATGTTGTAATCAATTTTGCATTACAATGCAAAAGGGACCTTCCAATACCTGAGATTTAGAGGCCATTGCTATTGTTGATTTTCATAGGAACAGTCTATTATTTATATTGGGGGATATACACCTCACCATTTGTAAGTCACCATTGACACTGGATTGAAAAACTCGGTGAAACACCCCTTGCACATGAATCAACTCTTTGTATTGACTTGCACACTGGAACGTTGTATGTAAAAATCCAGTTTCATTTTCAACAAAGGTCATGAATACAGTTTAGTGATTCAAGGTTATTAAAAATTTACCGGTATGGTATGGTGAAACGTTTTCAATGGGGACAAGAGTTTATGACTGGTTATATTTAATGATTGCATGGATAATGTTCCCACCGTAATAACATTTTCACAAAAAAAAAAAAAAAAAAAAAAAATACAAAATACAAAAAAAAAAAAAAACACTCTCCAAAAATGCTGGGACATACAGTAAGTAATTCTTGATTTTAATGGCACCAGACTCAGGTGTTTTTCACCACACTCAAAATTATGGAGAAATGTTTTGAAGAAATTCTGATTCACGTTATTATTTCAAAAGCATCCTAACTAAGATGGGAACATTTGCAAAGACGGTTAAAGGTCATGACATAAAAAGGTAAAGATCTGAATAATTTTAAACCTTATCGATACGATTTTAAAAGTTATGACCAAGACTGTAGTTTCTGTCATAGACAGACAAATACGCATACAACCAGACTAAAAATAAATCAATAAAACAAATAACAGACAGAAATTAACAAAACAAAAATAGACTGACAGAAACTGACCAAATAAAAACAGATAGACAGAAACTGACAAAACAAAACAGATTGACAGAAAATGACCAAACATAACAGACAGACAGAAACTGACCAAACAAAAACAGATTGACAGAAAATGACCAAACAAAAACAAACAGAAACTGACCAATCAAAAACAGACAGACAGAAACAGACTAAACATAACAGACTGACAGAAACAGACCAGATAAAACAGATTGACAGAAACAGACCAAACGAAAACAAACTGACCAAACAAAAACAAACAGAAACTGACCAAACAAAAACAAAAAGAAACTGACCAAACAAAAACAAACGGACAGAAACTGACCAAACAAAAAAAAACAGAAACTGACCAAACAAAAGCAAACGGACAGAAACTGACCAAACAAAAACAGATAGACAGAAACTGACAAAACAAAAACAGATAGACAGAAACTGACCAAACAAAAACAGATAGACAGAAACTGACCAAACAAAAACAAATAGACAGAAACTGACAAAAAAAACCCAGATAGACAGAAACTGACCAAATAAAACAGATCGACTGCAAACTAATGACACTTTATCTTTTACTTCCATGCCAGCATACAAAACTACAAACACACATAAACACAAGCATACACACAGACACAGACACAGACACACATGTGTACTTACAGCTAATCTATGTCTATAGATGGCAATTTTCTTTACCAAGTCTCTGCATTTGATTCGAACTGAAATGATTTAGATAACAAATGAATATTTTTCTTTGATCGGAAAATAAACATCTGCAAGCAATATGTAGTTATATGGTCCAAATATTTCATTAGAATAACTTAAAACCAATAAATTAAATGTCATAAAATAAAATGAATCCAAAACAATAGTTATCTTTCAGTTAGTGTTCCTGATTTTTTTTTTTTTTTTTACATGTATTAGCATTAAAGAATTGGCATGCTCTAATATATAATTTGTATAGTGCTCTTATCAATATAAACTCTCTAAAGCGCTTCACAACATGTCAAATATAAATAGATGAAATGTACATTTTAAAACAATAAAAACATATTAACAGTTCACAAATCATTGAATTATAAGTTCCTGTTGTAGTTTGTAACTTGCACGAAAGTAAAAATTCACAACGTTACACATTAAAAGCTACTTTAAAAAGATGTGCTTAAGGTTTGTTATAAATTTTTTTTAAGTAACTTAGCACAACGTAGGTTTATTGGTAAACCATTCCACAGGTGTAGGTTGCCCATTATACAGAACAAAAAGGTTTTTAATTTGTATTTATCGTAACCTCCACGTAACCCGAACGATTGCGCCCTTGCTATTTTATGGTATATATATATATATATATATATATATATATATATATATATATATACATATATATATATATTTGCCACACTATGTTTTGGTTTATCGGCAGTCTCATCATAACATAGAAAACTGATGTCAAAGGGGGCACTAAAAATTAGCTGTACAGCTCACAGGTCTAATATAATGATTAATGTATTACTCCAATTTTACAAAAAAAAAATTTAAATGTGAAAATGATGAGCAGGTAAATGTACTCCGATTTTACTCAAATTTGTGATACAGATAGGTTTCAAAGATGAAATCACTGGTCTTTTTCATTAAATGTCTGTTTAATTTTCACAAATATAGTCCTGTTTGAAACATGTTTACATCATCTCGAGTAATTTCAGAATTCTTGAATTTTTTTTTCTTCAGAGGAATTAATCATGTTAATGGGATCATTTGAGATATTACTCTATCAAAAAATATCAATTTCAATTAAGTATGGTATACCCGAGCCCAAAAATGTTGTGTTGGTGTGTATGTGTACACATGTTTGCGTGTGTACATGGTGTATGTCTGACCAACTATGAGGAACCGAACCATTGGTTTATGACAAAACGAAAGGAAAAAGTGGCAAATTGGATTCAACACTGCAAAACCTTTGTTTTTTTGTTATACTAATATCTAAATGTATTATATCAAATCCTTTGAAAAATTATAAAATGATAAAAAAAAATTTTAAAAATGTGAACATCACAAAATTTTCCCCAAAGATATCTTTTTTTCAGGTGAAAGGCCATATAATTATTTTATTGTATATGTGATTATAATTATCAAAATCAAAACAATGTATAAAACATGAAACAGCTAAAGGCAGTATGGCTGAAATGCGGAGCAATACATCTTGAATTTGAACTTCAAGGTCAAAGGTGAAGGACAAATATGGAGGTCATGGTCATTATGTGAAGTTACAACTTGACACTATTAAGTGTTTTTCCCAAAACAGAGCTAAACAACACAGTTGAACCATATTGTTGACGCAAACAGACATTATCATTTCATACATCATTATTTGTATCGCAGTCTAGCAAAAAATCTTGCATTAAAGTTTTGGAGCTGAAAATAAAACTAACAAAACTCTCAACAGTAACCCAAAGAAAATTAATTCGAATGATTACGCCATAATACTTACAAATGTATTTACAAATTTGAACATGAAAACATGACCATAACAAAAACAAGAAGAAACACGAAAAATCGATGAAGGAACATTTTGAATCCATTTAAACATTCTTGAACTTTGCAGAACAGCAACAGGAAACATTTAAACAACTAGTGAACAAAAGTGACCTATTGTCCCCTTGAAAATAGGGGAAAAAGCCTTCAACTGTTCCCTGATTTCTTTCATTGCTGCAAAGTTTGTGGGATCCAGATCCGGATATTTATCATCATGGAATGACAGGCTGCAGGTGATCTCCATTCCCGATATCATTAATTTTTTCTGCACTATTCCTGGGACTAGCAGGGATACAATGGAGACATAGATAATACTGAATAACGGTGATGAACTCATGTAAAATTATTATTAAAGTTCTCTCCCATGAAAGCATTTTAAATTATTTCATGAAATTTTTCACCTGTTTTTTTTTCTTTACTTGACCCTTGCATACATGTACATGTTAAATCTGTGATTTTATTTCTGAAGTTATATGTTTGTATCTTTAAGATGTAAGTTAGACAAAATCACAGATTTTTCAAGTACAGTGAAACTTGTATATAACGACCTCCTTTGGCACACAAGAAAGAGAGGCGGTCTTTGTACAGAGGTTGATTTGCACACAAATGGTACTAATGGGGGACAGGAAAAAAAATGGTCTTTGAGACCAGGTGGTCTTTATACACAGGTGGTTGCTAAAGCGGGTTTTACTGTATTGATGAATCAATACACATCAAGATGTTCTGTCTTCTGTTGTTGATGATCCTACATGACTCTATTTGATTTGATGTGTTTTACGCCACACTCGACAATTTTTCAGTTATATGGTGGCAACCAGTTTATCAATAGTGGAGGAGTGAACCTGGTTACAATGTTCCCGAGAAGAGACCACCACAATTAAACTGGAAAACTTTCTAAAAAAAATCAGCTTATATTCCAGTGGGGCTTGAATCTACACTGACCAGAAGTGCGAAATTTCATGGTTCAAAGTGCAATGTTCTAACCACTTGCCCACGGAGGCCCTTCCTACATAACAACGGTTTACAGACACAGATTCCACAGTATTTTGATTCACGCAGACCATAATATGCTGGCCTGATACAACAGATAAAAGCATACCATTAAGTTACTTGGTGAAGGGGTTAGGACCAGTCATACACGTTTAAGAAGATATAATACAATACATATTTGACCCCTATATACCTAATTATATATGCAATTTCAATCATTTGGAACAGTCTATTCTAGACTGTATGGGTGACGAGTACACAAATATACCAACCTTTTTGTTCCGTAATGAGGTGCTGAATAATCACATCTGTCATGTTGTCTCTGTAGGCATATCTATCCTTGTACAGTCCGTGTACCGTACTAAAGATCAGCTGGTAGTACGCTATAGTCCCATCCTGGCAACCAACAGCCTATGTCAAAAAAAACAAAAAAAATATTTGGATTGAGGTTTCCTTGCAAACAAATTTTTTCCCCAAATATGTGGTGATCCTAAGTTGTAGCAAGGTTTCAGATGAGATATTTACCAAATGTATTTCAATTACAATCATAAAAACTGATACATAACAGCTAATTCTAATCATCTCTAAAAAAAATCCTGGGGAAGAAATTGGCTGGGCAAAAGTTTCCCTTGGGAGATATTGGCCAGGCAAAAGTTTCCCCTTGGGAGAAATTGGCTAGGCATAAGTTTCCTCGGGGAAGAAATTGGTTAGACAAAAGTTTCCTCAGGGAAGAAATTGGCTTGGGAAAAATTTCCCTGGAGAATAAATTGGCTAGGCAAAAGATTCTCTTGGGGAAAAAGTTGACTCGGCAAAAGTTTCTCTGGGGAAAACTCTGGCTAGGCAAAAAATTTCCCCGTGGAAAACACTTTCAAGGCAAAATGGGAAAACACTGGTGAGGCAAAAGTTTCCTTGGGGAAGAATTGGCTAAGCAAAAGTTTCCCTGGGGCTCACGGCTCACATTTACTGGACAACTCTTTCCTCCGTGGTTGAAAGTTTCAGCCAATTCCTCCCCCTTCCTTTTCTAAACCATAAGTCAGTTCTTTCCTCCTTTTCAGTCCTGGCAAGAGGAATGTGATTGCTTACCAAAGTCTTTCACCTCTGGGCTAGCTATATGACAGAGGGAGGAAGGGAACTTTTAACCTGTAAAAATTTTCTGCACCCAATAAGTTAAGAAGTATATGACAATTTGACTTAATGAGAATTTTAAATAATTCTTACGTTATCTTTGTTAAAAGTAATAAACTGTTTATCTGGTAGAATAAGTCCATCTCATTACTAGTTTTTTTTTGTACAAAATGTAGATCTCAATAATAATTTTGAACCTTACCACATAATTTGAATCAGGTTTCACAGCTGCTGACCAGACCCACGATGTCTGTTCACCTATAACTCCGAGTTTCACACCCTCTTTTGTATGAAGACTGCACTGCTTGTTAGATCCACCCACAACAACATACTCCCCCTTAGAGAACCAGTTCACACTTGTGGGATCATATCCCAAATTTCGGTCTTTTCCAATCTGTAAAATGAATATTACGTTCATCACACATCAACAAAATATTTCTAGACACTAGAAGGTGTTCGTATTAGTGGTTCAAATTTTGACCTGTGCTATGTACTGACATCGAATCAGTGATGGTTCTTTTTCATGCCACACCTTCTGTCCCACCCGACCTTGGTTTTAAGTCTCGTCTGAAAGATTGGTGACTTTCATTTTGCATGCTGAGTCTTTGGCTGAGGAACAGACAATACCAGTTTTTAAATTTTTGGTACGACCAGGTACCGTCTGTGAGTTAAGCGCTTTACCTTTAGACAACTGCAGGTGGTCAAAGGTAAATAACTAATGAGAAATTGTGATACGAGTGTCACAATTACTTTCTGCAACAACTGACAAAACAGGAAAATATCCACAATGGATAATACAAATAAATCTGTTCCAAGATGTCTATACTGATTTGTTTGTTACAGACATAAGTTTTCTATCTTCTTACCTGTTTACCAGACAGCTGATAGAATGATAACCTTTGACCCCAGTCTGCTACTGCCAGGACATCATACGGTTCATCTCTGTAAAAGTTCAAAAACAAAAGTAACATCAATTGTGGTATGATAGTTACTAAATATAAGCGGATAAATCAAGAGTTACCACAGTTGTCTCTTTTTCACCAATATGCACTTATGTGACCTTGACCAATATGCACTTATGTGACCTACGTAGATGTATATGCACTGGTTTGACACTGATTTTAGACTTAGAAAAATTAAGTGATCAAATATTTGATCAAATAGTCTTGACTTTCTAACTTCCTGCTGATCATCACAAAACCAAACAAGTTGGCAATAGAGAACTTTTGGCACGGATAACCATTTTGATGATCCTGCCTTAACAATTTTGTTCCTCACGTGTACTTTCAATTTTCACATTTACCTTTGCATGCAGCGTACACTGAATAGTCTTGTTTTAGCACATTAAATCCAAGAGATTCTTAAACATACCAAAGTGGGTTATTTAGTTGCATGCCAAATGTAGCTGGCTGGGGAAAATGTGCGGACATACTGGGAATTGAACCCGGTACCTTCCAAACACTAGTTGGACACTCTTACCAACTGCACTATTGGGGCCATCTGTATATAACTGAAACCAGAAATAATGGTGAGGAACATTTTTCACATTTCACATTACTTGTGTGTGACTAAATGCAGGATTATAATGGTAATCCGGGCTAACTTGAAAGTTCCCTATTCTATAGAGTTTTATACACGTCAAAACTAATAGGTAACATCAAATTTCAAATGGCTCAAAGTACAGTCAAAAAAATATACAGAACAATGATACATGAACGTCATTCATCTACTAAAAAAATATTCAGATACATTCATGGATCCTCTTAATTTTTTCCATTTCTTGATATCTAAAATACAAATTGGATTATTCAACAAATTAAAATAAACACTTTTGTTTAATGTCTTACCTGCTTGGATTCCAGGTAACAGACCAGACAGGTGATATTGTTGCATTAGGCCTTTCAATTTTTACTTTCTCTTCACCACCCTATCAAAAGTATGCGAGAACAAATATTCTTAGAGTATTGACGATTCAATTTATATCCCCTAACTGTGAAACAAAATTAAGCGAATGGGAAGCAATTACATGTGCAATAATTAAACCAAAACGCTAAATGGACAGACATACGCAGACAAAACCAATACATGTAGACCGTCCCCCATCATTTCATTGGCAGGCAGACTAATAATCAAGCTGTTGTGTGTTCTGCGATGTCCAGTTGAGGGATGGTACCCCAGTCTCGTGGAATTTTATGCACAAGCATAATCAACTACTGGGCCTGACACAATAAAACTTGAGAATTAATTAAATCTAAAATTTTAACTCAATCTAGACTAATCCTGAAAGCAGGCCAAGTTGAGAATATTTTCATGCTTAAGTAAATTCTCAAGTTTCATGGTGCCGGGCCCAGGTTTTAATTCTTACTCATCTGAAAACAATTTAATTGGTGGTGAATAAATATTGTAAAAACAAGAAATTTTCAAATAATAAATTTAAGCCATTCTGATGCACAAACATAAATGTGTGAAATTTTAAGTGACTTTAGCTAGTAAGGTAAATTTAATTTTTTTTTAGAGAGAGATATGTACCTTGTTTCTGATGCTCACGAGACCATTGTAGAGACCTAGAGCAAGATACTGGCCATCGTTAGTCCAACTACAACATGTGATTCGACTGTTCACTTTGTGTTTGGAAACATTTTTCTGTTCTGGAGACCATAAACCTAGAGAAAAATTAGAAATATTCAATGATTGATAAAATAAAGAATTTACTAGAGATTCACCAATATGTAACTTGAAATGGTCAATTGCATTATTTTTTCAATTTATTCAGCTGTTGTAGACCATTTTTAGGTCCTTTTTGACAAATAATCGAAAAAAAAAAAATCATATCATAATCTAGTTGGAAATATCTGGACATGGATTCCCATTAACTAGGCTAACCTTCAAGTCACAAATAACTCAATTGGCAGCCATCTAAAATTTTTGACCCACAATGAATTTTATAGATCTATATTTGTGACCTTCAAGGTCTCTTAGTACTCTCCCTTTCTGTCTATGTGTTTCCAAGACATCAAAACACAAAAATACACTTAAAATGGGAAAAAATTACCATTGACAGACACCTGGCAATTTCGGCTAGTTAATACTTTTGTAGATTTTTGCCTGTTGAACATTTTTGCTTCTTAAACTTTCTCTGTATGTGTCAATGATAATTTTCAATATAATAGCCAAAATGGCCAAATACATGAAAAATCCACTTAAAATCAGAAATAACTAATTAGCATTCATCTGACAATTTCAGTCATGTTATGTTTTCTTTCTATCTATTATAGTTTTCAAGATAGTTACCAAAATCATGAAAATCCACTTAAAATGGGAAACAATTTCATATGCATTCTTTGTTTTCTAATATCTTCATTGGGGAGGGGTTGAAATTCTTTTTTCTTTTTTTTGTTATTTTATATCAATCTAACTAGTAAATTAAGATGAACAAAAATTTTGAAAAAATACAACTAATGCCCCTTTAGACTTACCTCTTCCTCCAGAGCACTGATTTTACAATACATTATCACAAGAGTAAAATTCACTTAAAACGGTCTTCTAACTTTTAATTTTAAAAATATGTTTCTGGTAATAAAACAAAAGTTTGTCCAGTAATGTATGTTATGGAAGTTTGGCACAAATTTAAAAAGTTTGTCCACCTTACCAAAATCACTAACAGCACAGCTAGCTAACTGGTGTGTTACTGGATTGTACGCCAAACATTGTATAGCATCATTATGTCTGAAAAAAAAAGAATATACCATCAAATATAGTCCAAGCTTACGAGACACTGAATAAATTTGATGTAGGGCCAGTGATTTTCCGTGATCACGGAATCGCGGACAGAATCGCGGAATTGGCAATCTAAAACGGAATTTGGGTTTATGAAAAATCTTTAAAATTCCAAAATGAGATAAAATTTATTTAATTGTGAACTAGTGTGCTATTTCTGTGTGCTATAAACTTCAAATCTTTGTTTATTCAAAATATATTTCATCACATAATTTTACATCAATTACTATTTTATCCCTTAGATCTATTAGCCTACATTTACACATCGAAAGTAAGGGCAATCATATCCATTGTCGTAATATCGACCGACATCTACCGATCTGGTGTCTTCTAAAACAAAAATAGCTTTAATTTGATATCTTGAATTAGGTTTTCATAATGTTTATTTTAATTTCTGAATATATATACTAATTTTTATAATTCATAGTAAAATTTCACAATGTACAATCCATCCTAACTTTTTACGACATACCGCTTGATTGACAGCCGGTTTTTGTTACCAACACAAACACGTGGTCACACCTTGACGGTTTTGACAGCAAGCTACGATGGTTGAAGACACATGTATGTAAAAAGACGAGACTTCCTCCCATTTAAAAAATAAATACATCAGCACGGGCATCTTTATGAGGATGGTGACGTTTACTTTTGCAAAGTCTGTCAGCATAGTATAGATTACGCTAGTGTTGATACAATAAATTAAAAGACTAAAAATTAAATATGTGTACATGTAGATCTACTTTATAAGTTTATTTAAAGTAAAAAAAACACCAAATAAAACATCACAGATTTGTTCTAAGTAAGGTGATAAATTCAAGCAAAAATAATTAATTAGAAATTACCTGTACAATTTCCAACAATACTTGCTACTTACATGTATATGACTATAAGCCTACAGACTTACAAATTATTTAACAAATATTTTAAAATCATAAAAACATAGTGTTGCATATACATGTATATGTTTTATTTAATTCCCTATTTAAATCTATCATTAAATTGGTGTGGCAGAATATTAAAAGTATGATTATGAGTCTGTATTGTTGAATACTTTCATCTAAAGTATGTTTTTAGTTCTTTTTCTTATGAAAACAGATAAAAAACGGAATTCATCAAAACTGAAAACAGAATTGAAGTAAATCTGAAACGGAAAATCACTGGCTCTATTGATGTTGTTGTTTTTTTTTTATATAAGACCAATGTCTAAGTTTCTATGTCATGTTAGTATGGAGGACACATCATTTTGACTTTGTATAGTGTTTTACGCCACACTCAACAATTTTTCAGTTATATGGTGGTAGCCAGTTTTTAATGGCGGAGGGGAGAACCCGGTTACAATGTACCCAAGAAGAGATCACTAGCCTTCTGCATGTTAACTGGCAGTCCTTCTCTTAAAAATCAGCTTAGACACAAAGCGGGACTCGAACCTGTGCTGACCAGAAGTGAAAGACTTCATGGCTTAAAGCGTGATGCTCTAACCACTCGACCTCGGAGCCCTGTAGGACACATCGTCAAACTTTAAATGCATTATCACAAATATATGGCAAAGTCTACATTTACAACTGTTACGCTTGGACCAATGATATCTCCTTGTTAGTGTAAAGTGTACTACAGTAAAAAATACTTACGTGTATTTTAAAATTCCCTCTAATTTACTTGTCCAGATAATAACACTTTTGTCTGCAGAACCGGAGGCAAATCGCTTTCCATCTTTAGCGTAAGTTACGCAATAAACAGTGTCTTTGTGACCTTTCAGCGGTTGAATTAACGTTCCATCATTTGTGTCATATACTAAAACCCTGTGACCTGCTGCGATTATTAATTGACTTCCATCTGGTCTGAAGCACAAATCCCAGATGCTGAAAATAAGAATTCAGTTTAAAGCAAAATATAATTTATATACATACATACATACACATATATATATATTTCATGTTTAAAATGTTCACTTCAACTAAAACACAATCAATGCTGTGAAATTGAGAATATATCCAAGGAAAACTCTTTACCTCATAATTACTACCCTATAAAAACTTGACCCCTATTATCATAAATAATGCATAACTCATATTACGGAGTGCAGATTGAATGACGTTAGGCCGTTTGGGAAGCATTCATTAATAGTGTAACATGTTCAGTTAATCCCTTTGGGGATTCTGTCCTGCTCCCCCCTGCCAGGGACAACAGGACAAAACCCCTAAAGGGATTAATGTTCATTGTTTTTATCACGTAAAAAAATGGTCATTCACTCATTGTTTTAAATGAAATATTGAGTGGCTGACTGTTTTCTTGGTGTTAGAGCTTAAATAGAATCTATGTGTTATTTATTAGTCATGAATTAAATGCAGTATACTATGCTATATACAGTGGAATTTTCAATTCACATATTTTCTTATGTTAATGGACAACGAATAGACCTACTCAGAGTACTGCTTAGTTCAAATTCGATTAAAGAAGTTAATAATTACACATCTTGGCTCGTTAACGGAAGTCGATTGTTCTGTGTTTTGCAGGTAAACAAGTAATTTTAAGAATGATTTTTGTGTACAAAATGTAAACCTTCATTTGCAGATGGTAACTTCGAGATAACAAGTGACAATTCTGTAATATTTCGATACTTCAGACCAGAAAAATACTTTGAGATAAGCAAAATTTTCGATATAAAAACATCGATATATCTGGAATAAAAGTAGTATTAATATATAGTAAAATAATTGGGACCAGTCGTTCGACTTTGACATAACCGGAATTTCGACTCATACGATTTTGACATAACGAGATTCCACTGTATTTCACTCTATCCCAGCGTATCCATATGCATATATCCATCATTTCATGCAGTTCACATTACCCGAATAATGGATGTGCTTCGTGAATGGATTCATGTACAACCTAGTTGTTATGGCCTAGTCTCGGTCTGCAAAATGTTTGCTAGTACGGTAGCTTATTACCGCGTTTGCAATGTGCTTTTACGTAATGAGTTTGTAATGCTGACATTTTGTTTATGCCTTGCACAATGTCCCAATGTCAGCAGAATTTTTACCATTAGTAGCATGGGCTCCCGGATGTAGAAGGAATAAAAATGTGAGCTTCTCTACATATATGAGGGCTTCGCCCTCTAATAAACTAAGTCAACTTAACATGCTTAAAGACAGCATTCATGAACAGCTTGCCACCGACAGCAGGGGCTGAAAATTTACTTTCAGCTGCTTGGGTCCAGGACTTTTTTGTTAAATACTGCCAGGGTCCGGTCCAATTAAAATAAATCTAAGTCAATTTTTCAATATAATTAATCAATACATATAACAATTATCAAATATTGAAACACAAAATTATGATATAAACCAATAACTACCACAAAATCATACTAGAAAATGATAATTGAACTTTACAAAGGAAACACATAAATGTTAAGAAGAAAGAATTTGACAGAAAAGTCATTCACTGATCCAGACTTGTTAGGTCGTCGGACCCACACAGCAGGAAAACGACAGTGTCCGAAAGTAAAATATGTACATAGGTCCTCGGACTTAAGGAATTTTCAGCCCCTGCGACAGCAAAGCATTGTCTTTCAGACACAGTGATGGGAAACCAAATTCTGCACTTTGAAACTTGGAATAACACTCGCAAAAAGAACCGCGGCTTTAGACAATCATTGAATATGAAGTCGAAGAAGCCAGTAAAGGAAAGGAAGAGTAACCAAGGTAAACAATCTACTTGGCGTTGTCCAAAATTAGTTATGCTACTCTAAGTGAGTCATTTTGCATATACCATTGTTCCACTTTATCTCTGTCGTGGACTTTGTCCACCCATGTCGGTACTGCACGCATTATTTAACAGAAAATACAATCCAGACAACTGTCATAACATAACACTGTCCATTCAGTTTTGGAATTCGCCGAGTGCTGGGTTCCGGTTGCGCGATCATTACTTCCGGTAAAATAAAAACGACTCTAGTCGGATTAAGATCAATTGATAAAATCCGGATTGTAGATCCGCTTTCATGACAACTTAAATGGGTTGCACAACATAAATTTGTTATCCGTTGGGAATCTAGGCTGTGGGTTACGGCAATTGCTTACGTTTTGAATTTGGTGAGAGAGAGAGAGAGAGAGAGAGAGAGAGAGAGAGAGAGAGAGAGAGAGAGAGAGAGTACAAGTTGCTGGGTCTATGATGACGCAAGTTCGAATGGGTCACTACTGAATTTCATGTATTACGTTCCTGCAAATTCTGGTCATTACATGGTGGTGAAAACATTTCTAATGATTGGACAAGCAATCCAAATGGGGTTTCAATACATAAATAGACATAATTTTGATATAAAAACTCTTTTAGAACATTAACCCTTACATCCCTGTAGACCGCAATAGATCAGTCTAAACAACAGAAAAGAGAGTACCATCTTAGAAATTTGGGGGTGAAAAGGATAAGTTAGAAATTTAATAGACAAGCGGATAAATTTTCATGTTGCCTTCCAAAGCAGTGATTATCTGATAGCAAGAAATTATATGAACCAAATACCCTTTGGGCGCCAGAGGGGTCATATATGTCCCATTTATATACTCATTTGTGCAAGTAATCTCTGTTATTAACAAATGATGAAGTTTTGTTTATAATGTTCTTTGTGACCACAAATATTTCGTGTTTTGAGAAGAAATAAAGAACATATCGCAAATGAAATAAGTAATCATTATTAATCCTTGTAACAACAAGAGTGCGACGTTCTTGTTCCCATATTAAATTGACGTCACAACTGAATGACGTAAAGGACGACGTAATATGTTATCACTGGAGAAACATGTAACGCGTGTTGAGTTTGAGACGTCACGTAAAAGGTTATGCGGTTTGAATGCCAATAATAAATGATATTAAATATAAAATACATGATAAATTTTACAGAAACGATATGTGTCATCAGTTAGAATATATTAATCTAGTTTGCTGAGACATCTTAAGAGTAATTCTCTGTAAAGACCAAAATTGGTCAGAAATGGTATATCGCAAATTTTGAAGGCAGCTGGTCACAATGATAGCCTGGCATGAGAGTAACAAAACCTTACAATTTTTTCCCAGTAAAACTTCCTCGTTACCATAACAACGGTCATGTATCTATATTGAATATGGTAACCTAATGGAAATAGCCATATTACGTAAATTTCATGAAATGTGATATTTGTCAGTTTTGACAGCAGTTTTTTGTATTACTTATTGATCTTAACATGTTTATATAACAAGGTAGAAAAATATCGGGGATCGTAATGCCTCCGTTTTTAAAAAAAAGACCAGTTGAAAGTTGGTTTTTTAGGTTAATATAGGGAAATTCCTTGCAAATTTAAATCAGGCCTCTGTAAAAACGCAGCATAGGGAAATCGCTCATTTATCTCTAGTGAGTTTAGTAACATTAGTAGAAACGAACAGCAAAATATCTCAGTGGGTATTTTTGTTACTAATTAATAATTCATTGGACAACATCAACATAATTTGTTATCCGTGCAAAAAGAGAACCCTTTAATAAAATTGGAAATGAACAGCTTATGTGAACTCGGTACTACATGTGGATACAAGAAATCGTACTTGCAATAAACATAGATTCATAATGCAACCAAATCACTCGCAAATACGACCAATTTTTAGGTTTTGGGTGTTTTTTACATCCACATCTATCGCTACCCTTGGTTGATTTTCTCAAACCGGAATTTGAATGTTTTCCGTTTCCACTCTGTCAATATAGCCGAAATCGTGGTCTGTTATGCGCTCAAAAATAACCACGATTCGTTTGCAATAAACTAGAGCGTCTATCTCACGTTGATTAAGGCGGTCATTAAAAGTAGTATTCGGAGGCGGAGACGGATTCGAGAATCGGCGAAATCGAACAAATAATTGTCACTAAAATCACTTATTTTTCGTTAGCAATCATAATTTGTAATCGCTTAGTAATACTACAGAGTCGGATCGAAAAGATGCTAATGTCGGATTCCTGATAATATAGTGTTTTCGGATTTGATTAGCGGCAGATTCGAAATAAATAATCGTTGATTTCTCACTCAGTTCTAATTGTATTTAAGTAATCTTTTAAGTGATAATTAATGACATCTTTCTGAATTATTTTCAGTAAAAAATTACTCAAATTTTGGATCGTTTTAGATTTCCTAGATTATGGCTGTTGAAAGCACACTAAAATTATTAGTAGTCAGATTTCAGTGGCAGAGTTGAGATGTCGGGTCAATTTTAAAATAATCTGAAGCTTTTTGACTTAAGATAAATTGAATATAATTATTGTATATGATCATAGGTGTCCCTAAATATTATTAAATGACAATCAAATAGCATATTTTGTGTAAAAGTCAAGATTTACGAGATGCTATAAATCGGTTCGAAAAGAGACAATGTCGGAGTCCTGATTTGAACGGACGCGGAAATCTGGGGGGTATGGTATATTTAGGTATATTATATTGCTAATACAGTATATAATGAAATTATATATATTATGTGATCTCGACAATTGTTATTTACTATATTTGAAAGTTAGATTTAAAAATATTATGAAGATTTGAAATGATAGGAGAAATTTTAGTTGAACTATATACGTTTAAAATTCTTAAAATAGCCAAACTTTGAGTAACCGTTGCTAAGAAACGAAAAAAATACCCGCTCTGATTTTATGATATATTGTTCTATAAGACTTATTCAAACTTTAGGTCAAAGTATCTTAAAATTTCTATGCTGCGTTTTTTGGGGGTAAAGTCTTGAAAAATCAAAAAATCATAAAATTCGTCTAATTGGATAATTGCAGAAACCCCCTATCTTTAAGTTGTTAGGCAAAATACCTTCTGTACTGATTATCACTTTAGATTTTATTTTTTTGAATGTCTAATTGAAGGTGATTCAAATAAAATATTTACATTATTGATATATCTTGTATGTTAAATAAAAATAAAGTGTTGAAAACTATGCAAAAATGCCTTTTTCTATATGGGTAAGAGGACAAATCTTGTGAAAAACAACTCTCTGTTGCCATGGCAACAATATATATATTTTTTTCAATTTTAAAATCAATATTATGTTTTAGTATTCTATAATAAACATATATAGTAAATATGAGCGTATTCTGTGACATACCATTTCTCAGTACTTTGATAATTCTTTGGTCTTTACAGAGAATTACTCTTAAATGTTAAAATGTTTTTCATGTTGTTTTCATATACTCTAGTTGACATGTGACTTCTCTCTGACGTCGCTGGGAGCTACAACCAGAATGACCTTTATAATAATGGAAAACTGCAAGTTCAATAAATCAGGGTCTTTGTTTTGAAACAAAGATGGAAACAATGACTTGACCATACACAAAAACATTCAGGACTTTTGACCCATCGAATCCTGATAATGCACGAGGTATAGAATACTGTTGAAGGTAAACCACTCGCCGTGGGCAGTGCGCTATACGGGTCGTTAATAGTAATTCATATATGTACTCAAAATCATATCAAAGTTCGTGAACTCAACAAAAACTATAAAAACGATGGTTACCAACTTAGTAGCAGCATATTAACATCTAACAGCACTGTACTAACATGGCACATAAGCATGTTTGACGATGACATATCATCGATTTCAATCTTTTATTTTTGCAAGATTTGTTCTGTTTTAAAATGTTCAAATATATGACAACAGTTATCTTGATACATGTGTCTATTGTATTGTTTTTATTATTTCAGGTTTTTCTATTGTAGAAATGCAATCAAGCGACGACTAATTGTTTCCAATCATTTCAAACTTGAAATTAATTCGTGTGTGTGTGTGTGTGTGTGTGTGTGTGTGTGTTTATAACTGCAAAGTAATGTTTGTTTTAATATTTTCAGTGAATTAAAATATCATCATTTTTCAGTGTCAACGATGAATATGAGATGACAACATGTAATACAATATAGAAGGCCGTCAAAACATTGTGCAGTTTGGAGCAGTTAAAGCGTATATAGAAGGGAGTATTATTTTCTTTCTCATAGAATTATTTATTGTATCAAAATGGGCGCATCTCCACATAGGTTTCGAACAGTTGTCGCTCGGAAAAAGTAACAAGATGACATGGGGAAGACCTCCACCTATGGGCGAAATCCATGTAGTCGTGCTCCTTGCGGGAGTAGTTGCTTAGGCGGGGAATTGGTATTAAGAATGTACCGTCCACTGGGTACTTCACTATAATTCTTGTGAACATTTCTGCGTGAATCTTGGTTGACAGTGGTGGTTTTGTTGTGCATTTCTTTCACTTGTCCTTTCTTTTTTTCAGTTCTTATTTCTAGGGGAATGGAAGTAGACACGCATCTCCACACAGGTTTCAAACAGTTGCCGCTCGGAAAAAAGTAGCAAGATGGCATGGGGAAGACCTCCACCTAAGGGCGAAATCCGTGTAGTCGTGCTCCTTGCGGGAGTAGTTTGCTTAGGCGGGGAATTGGTATTATGGCTGTACCGTCCACTGGGTACTTCACTGTAATTCTTGTGAACATTTCTGCGTGAATCTTGGTTGACAGTGGTGGTTTTGTTATGCATTTCATTCACTTGTCCTTTCTTTTTTTTTCAGTTCTTATTTCTAAGGGAATGGAAGTAGACACGCATCTCCACACAGGTTTCAAACAGTTGCCGCTCGGAAAAAAGTAGCAAGATGACATGGGGAAGACCTCCACCTAAGGGCGAAATCCGTGTAGTCGTGCTCCTTGCGGGAGTAGTTGCTTAGGCGGGGAATTGGTATTATGGCTGTACCGTCCACTGGGTACTTCACTGTAATTCTTGTGAACATTTCTGCGTGAATCTTGGTTGACAGTGGTGGTTTTGTTGTGCATTTCATTCACTTGTCCTTTCTTTTTTTCAGTTCTTATTTCTAAGGGAATGGAAGTAGACACGCATCTCCACACAGGTTTCAAACAGTTGCCGCTCGGAAAAAAGTAGCAAGATGACATGGGGAAGACCTCCACCTAAGGGCGAAATCCGTGTAGTCGTGCTCCTTGCGGGAGTAGTTGCTTAGGCGGGGAATTGGTATTATGGCTGTACCGTCCACTGGGTACTTCACTGTAATTTCTTGTGAACATTTCTGCGTGAATCTTGGTTGACAGTGGTGGTTTTGTTGTGCATTTCATTCACTTGTCCTTTCTTTTTTTCAGTTCTTATTTCTAAGGGAATGGAAGTAGACACGCATCTCCACACAGGTTTCAAACAGTTGCCGCTCGGAAAAAAAGTAGCAAGATGACATGGGGAAGACCTCCACCTAAGGGCGAAATCCGTGTAGTCGTGCTCCTTTGCGGGAGTAGTTGCTTAGGCGGGGAATTGGTATTATGGCTGTACCGTCCACTGGGTACTTCACTGTAATTCTTGTGAACATTTCTGTCTGAATCTTGGTTGACAGTGGTGGTTGTGCATTTCATTCACTTGTCCTTTCTCAATTATTTATTTCTACTTATTATTATTTTTCTGAAATATGTTTTCGTAATTTATAAAGTTTTAATTTTGTTTATACTTTGACTGATATTTTAATCTACCATTTTCGTTATCGTTAACTTAAATTATTTTGATATTTCTTTTTCTTTCAGATAGTTAAATACATGTACAGGCAAGTATAAATTTTTGCAATATGCATGATGTTCCTCGTCACTTCCTTATGCATGTGTTGCTATTATTGATGCACTGAGATGGTGTTTTTTATAATTCATACATTAATACTTGTTGTCTCTATCAAAATTTTGAATTGCATCCACCCGGCGGTAATTCAAAATTTAGAACACGACACAAGAGAATTTATTCCACATGGTTCAGTAACACGAAACAATGAAATAGCGAAATATTAAATAAAAAAAAAAAATAAAAGTAAAGAAGTTTTGTAATTTGGATAATTGAAATTTAAATTTTCCTTGTTAATTTTTTTAACCCAAGGATGTTTCACTTATATGGAGATATCACCAATCAAAAGTGAAGTGCTACAATTTTTGTCCTGTGCTATAGACAGGCGCCAATCCAGTGATGGTTCTTTTCCGTGCTACGCCTTCCACACGAGTGTGAAGCTAGCCCGCAATTCGATTTACGAAACTGTCAGTCTGCAATTCGACCTCTGGGTGTATTCGAAATAGGTTCTTGAGTGAACTAGATTCTAATATGAATATGTATTACTTCATCAAACTTTCCTCAATTTGCAGGCCCGTCGCAACTGAATGCATCTTGTGGAATCACAGAGAGAAAAGGACAATTTATTACTAGTAGCACAAATCGTGAAGATCACAAAGCGGGAGGTACCTCATTTCGAGACTCATAGCCTTCTTAGGATAATTGTTTATTGTCCCACTAAAGAATCTTTCACTCATATGGAGCCGTCACCAAATGCCGGTGAAGGGCTTCAAATTTTGGCCTATGCTGGTACTGTCACAACGCATAAATACGACAGGAACTCAACCAGCCAAACAAATACTGGTAAACACATCTTGTTCCATTCTCCGCAAACAGAAAGTCATTCGGATGCATGTTTAGAAAATAATAAACCCCCGAGGTGTTCCGATCAAAATTCCCGCTTCCTTTGTTTGAATTCAAAATGAAAAAAAAATCTTTCATAATAAATTTTCTGTAACAGTCAGTTATATCAGCGATATAAAAAGCTAGTATGAACAGATATATTTTGTATATAATAATTAGTTTCAGATATTCCTTTACGAAAACTTATTCTTATTCTTCCCTGGATCTGCGTCCACAGATTCCTCAAAAACGGGAAGAATTACAGACTTCAAACTTACACCGATGATAGATCACCGACCAAAGATTTGCATGAAATTTATTCAAGGTCATTGGATCAAAGGTCAAGGTCACAGAGATCAAAACGTGAAATTTTATGTAACACGATAACTGTGACAGACTAAACACAGGAATATAAAACTTGTGTCATTAAGTCAACATGACATTCTCCAGAACTGTATACTTTTCCGACGTTATTGGGTCAAAGGTCAAGGTCACATAGGTCAAAACGTGAAATTTTATGTAACGCGATAACTGGTGACAGACTTACCACAGGAAGATGAAACTTTTGTCAGTTAGTCGCCCAGGCTTTCTCTAGATGTGTATACTTTTTCAAGGTCATAGGCCAAGGTCATAGAGTCAAAGGTCAAGGTCACAGAGTTCAAAACGTGAAAAGATATGTTAAGCAATATCTGGTGACAGACTTTACAAAGGAACATGAAACTTATGTCACTTAGTCTCCTAGACTTTCTCTAGAAGTGTATACTTTTTCAAGGTCAAGGTCACAGACCAAAAACTGGAATTTTATGTTCCGCAATAACTGGTGACAGACTTATCACAGGAACATGAAACTTCTGTCAGTTAGTGTCCTACGATCTCTTTAAAACTGTCATCTTTTTCAAGGTCATAGGTCAAAGGTCAAGGTCACAGGGACCAAAATTAAAATTTTAAAAATCATTTACTCCCCCGTCAGCCCCACTGTCCTGAACCTGCCCACATAGACAGTGTAGCATATATTAACATACATTCCCCATTCGTTTGTTTGTTATACACCACACACCACATTTTTAAAGTCATATGGTGGTGGTCAGTTTTAGTGATGAAGGATAGAACTCGGTTACAATATACTGGAACCTATAGGCTGATTTTTGTGGGGGAAAATGTCGGTTTACTTGTGGAAGGCCGATAGTGTCTCCAGGGGTACGTTGTAACCGGGTTCGAATCTCTATAATAATGTTTAATCAAATACAAAGAATATAATGTATGCTAAACTGTATTTACGATTAGAACATGAGAAATTATGGACTGTCACGGTTAGACCAGAAGTAAGATAGTCACATTATTTTAATTTTTAAAGTAATTTCGAATATCCATTGTTTTCGAATATATGGTAGAATGGATGACAGCTTAGATTGTCAAAGAACTATCTCCCGTCCATACTTCCGTAGCACGACATAAAAAATGAGAGAAAAAAATATTAAGTCGTGCGCACGAGATAACCTTTTTCCAAATGTCCCTTTCATACTTCCGTTGATAGGTGTGTTTTGGGGAAAAATAAATTATTAGTCCGCACTCAAGAAAACACGCATGCATGCCATATAGTGATTGTCTGTTTAGATGATTTTGTGTCAGATAGGATGCCGAAATTGGACCTCCTAGTATTCCGACAGTAGTAATCTATCACTTATAACAGCAAAATAAAATAATTATATCAGATACCAAAGTATAAATCATCGGAATGTTCAGGATACTGAATGTTTATCTCGGCATTTATCGAATTGATTCCTAACACTTACCCCTTCCGGGCATCTTGTAAATTATCCGAGAATCGGAAAATATTCATTATGGTACTTTATGTTTTGAACCAAAACTATTCCGATACCTCTCACCTTTGAGGGTAATGTATGTATTGAGTTTTCTGTATATCGATGTTTTTTACTAAAATTTCTTGATAATGATCTAGATCTATCGTATTTTGTTAAAAAATTAATTGCACTGTTTCGAGTGTTTCCATAGAGATACGAGAGTGTGTTTGTTTATCTTGAAAAAAAAATTGATCGCTTAAGTAGAACAGATAAGAAAATAATTTAAAAATAAAATAATCTCTGCTTTGGGGTGTATTTTACTCCTGCCTTGACGTTTGAACGAATCCAAATTGTTGAATTGTGTTTTTTTAACCACGACTCGTGTTTGAAAATTTGAGAAGTTGTCTACTTTTTCCACCTCCCGACTACCGCGAGGATATTGTAAGAATGATAGTACATTCATAATTTTGTTCATGTCTTTCACTTTGAAAGTAACTGAAAATGTAATTTGTAACACATATATCATCACGAATCTCTTTATTAGTTGATGATAAGTAAAACGCGAAGTAATTCTCCTGAACACATGCCGACTATCGACTGACTGCTGACAGTGCTCGAGCTTGTGACAGTGACAGGTTTAAATAGAAAAAAAGTGTTGACTCCGAGCATCTTGAAATGTGATACCAGCTTGTTCCATGAAAGTAATTTTAATATAACAATAAAATGACGTCATACTACGTCATGTTTTGTGACGTAATGTACTACGTTATACCAAAATCATGTAGGTCAAAACAGTATTTTGTCATAATCGTTCATTTATCAAATAAAAAGTAAATATTTTTATCATCATTAGAAGAATGGAAATACTTTACTTCAATCAAATTGTAATTTTGATACCACATTTCCCTTGAAAAAGTCCTGGCGTACGGATGAGAAAATTGTGTCCCAGTCCTGACTACGCAACGCACTTCACGTTTCGTCAATTAAAAATGAATGAGTTGTATTTTACATTTCGAAACCTGAAACGTTTTAAAATAAGTACTGTCAATCGATATATGTAGACAATCATGTCCTGGTTATCAAAACAACCTGGAATTTGAGATGACATCTCCAGATAATAACTTATTAATAATTTTTTCTGAATAAAATCTTTATACATGTGGCAATGACGGAGTTTGTAATCTGGGCTCAAAATGAGCATGAATTTGCATATCGACAACCAATTTTAAAACAATAAAACTAACAAACCTTTGTGTAACACGGTGTAGCAAGTTGTTAGCCTGCACGTGTATATGGATACCAAGCATAAACAGCAATTTTTTTTACTGTACTTGATTGGTAGGTGACGGTGACACCGAGGAGGAAATTATATATATATATTAGATCTAACCGCACCATCGCAAAACCATGGCCCGGAATCGCTATGCTCTTTCACGACCTAGTACGTGAGCACGTTGTAGCTTAACCGATTATATCGGCAGACTAGTATACGCGCTCGCATAATAGAAATAATGCACATTTTCTTTTAATTATTTTACATATTTGCAAGTATTTCATCAAAATTAAAATTACCAAACACATCTGTGTCACTGTCATATCTAAAAGCATGTAAACATTACGCACCGAAATGATTCCACTTTATCGAGTATACACTGGGATAAGGAAATAAGATATGGTACAAATAAATTTCTTCTTGTCGTGGTATCAGTTCTAAAAGTCGTATTCGACCGTGTTTCTAAAAGTTCCATGTGTCAATCTCTACCATGACTCGGAAACACAGATTTACTGCCTTGTCAGACGAGCCGAGGTGGGGTTTGAACTCCTTTCCACACGAGCAACATAAAAGCCACGACGACTCAATGTACAGATAGGGGAAAAGAATGACGTTTGCGTCATAAACAACATCACTTTTTCTTTATGATAAAAATGCGTTGAATTTCCACACAACTAATTATGCATAATATGAAAAGACTGATGACAAAAATGTGTTTCGATCTTTTAGTATTTTGTAAATTAACCCAATTTTTAATCAATAGATTTTTCACCGAAATAAATAATTAAATGCAGTTTCATTGCAGTATATATTTTGATTTTCAGTTTTCTGATTTAGAAATTAAGATTTTTATTTAATTTTAACAAAATGTTCAATTTATGTGTTGAAAACTCGTCATACCCATGTGGGTTAGTAAAATTGTGAAGATTGTGATTACACAAATTTATAGGTTTATTCACTTTTCTTTGCTGAATAAATGCTCATTTTGAAATACTAAAAGGCCCATGACCGGCGGTGTACGCTCAGCAAAGCTGTTAATTTTGTTTTTAGTTATAATGTGCATTGCAAAATGCTTATATAAAGTTATAATCTTCCCTTTAATTACACTTCCAAGTGATTCACTGTTTTCTAGCAATTTGAGTTTGAAGATCAAATTATTTTTTTACTCGTAACGACAATAAATACAAATGGAGTTGCGTAGTATTCAAGGCAACCTCGGATGAATAAGTTCAACATATGGGTTATTGTCATCTCGTATCCATCACAACTCGTACCTAAGTGAATTGATTGACTCGTACACATGTTTTAGCTGACTCGTGCCCATCGATTAACTCATTCGTGTCCATCGCCTGTTTGATTATAGAATCATCTATGAAGGTATACATGCATTTACCAAAAACGTAATTACCATAAACATGCCGTTTGGTATTGAAATGACATACAACTATCTGTGGGAATGAATTGGCTTCAGTAGTACTTCGCTTACAGAGGTATAATCCAATTTACAAAACGTGACAGGCGGATTAATCTCATGATTATCTTGCGGATGATTTTACTCAATTTTCGGTTATGACACTCTTTATGTGAAAAACTTTTTATTCCCCACTGGAATCGGATACTCGTATGTAGGATAACAAGAATAATATAAAAAATCTCAGATACCAAAGTACTGATCAATAGAATGTCCAGGACACATATACAAATCCGGTAAAAATGGACAAACACGGACCTCTGGAAACCAAGAGGTGGGATCAGGTGCCATGGATGAGTAAGTACCCCCTGTCGACCGGTCACACCTGCCGTGAGTCCAGTCAAGTCCAATGAAATACGTGAGGAGTGAATCCTCGTCACAATTGGTACAGACGTTTCAACAACCACCAACAAAAAGGCAACTCAACATTTAACTTAGTGAAACAGATTAATCGCAAACAAGACTATTATACCGACCGTAAAATTTGCGGAACGTCGACATTATACGCGGTTTTCGATATCCCTGTGTCAATAATTTGTCAGTGAGTAGTTTACCTCTGAAATCTTCATATGTTGTACAAGTCCTGGCATATCGGATCATTTGTGAAATATAAACTCCATATGCGGGTGACTGTGGGATGTTACTACTTAAATGTGGAAATTTGCGATGGGAAAGCCGAAATCGTCGCGTTTGTCGTATAGTTAAGTTGCCATTTTCCCGTCTGTGTCTATGTTAAGTAAAATGTCTAAGTATGAAGCGTGTGTGCTTGATTCTGTTGTATCGCTGGGATATATCGCATTGACATATGTATGAAAATTGTCTTTATTTATAAACGACACTATTCTTGTCAGTGTAAATTTAGTGTCATTATTCTGTATTGATATCATGTTCCCACTTTTTGATTTACCAGGGGTTTTACCAAAAAGTGGGAACATGATAATTTATCATGTTCCCACTTTTCGTAAAACCCCTGGTAAATCAAAAAGTGAGAACATGATATTGACTAAAATTTGAACGTGTCCAGGTCAGTCAAGAAAGGGTTCACGAGACTACATCCCGCCAGATTATATGCATATAATGTAAAGGGGTTGTTACAATTTTCGAGCTTTTGGCGATTTGATATTGGTTTCGAAAACAAAGACATTTAGAACCCCGAACGTGTATAGATGTTTATATAGATGGGCGCCCTCATAGTCGTAAAACCACGGTCCGGAATCGTTATGCACTTGCCTACCCGTGGTTTCATGTACTCGTAATCACTCGTAGCTAATGAATAAGTGTGTTCAATTTATCCTATCACAGTAGGTGTGATCGCGAAGTCCGTTGATCTAATACAATTCTGAAATTGTTCAATAGTCTCGATCTGATTAGCTGACGAATGCGCGAGCACCGTTTATTCGCATTGGTTGAGGCTTTATGAACAATAAAAACAAAATAGCGATGGGGCTCCCTATACTGTTTGTTTACAGTTAATTGCAGATTTAGGAATCCCTATGTCGGATTTTTCATTATTAACTGTTGAATATTTTTTTCTATTGTGAAAATACACTTGGGTTATTTTTTCTTTAGTAGAAAATGCACCTGGGTCATTTTTCTAAGGTGAAAAATATTTCCGTGCCTTTTCTATATCCGTAAAATAAGTTATCTGGAAAACGGGTAATTTTTCCTGATGGTATGGGTCAATAGACCTTCTTGAGGGTTGATTTTTCTGTTACCATTTGTCATAATAGTATGCAATTTCAGAGAACTTCCAGTTAAACATTTTACCTTATATATATGACCTTGAATCTAGATACCATGCAGTCAGATGTCAGATGTTAAAAGCAGCCTATAAGAAAATGACGGCACTTGTAGTCGTTACAAGAAGGAATTGCAACATTTATCAACAATTAAATCCTACGAGAAGAACTGAGACAAGATTTCACTGAATGTTGTCATGTAAATTTTACGAAACCGGAAACGATCTTGCTCGACATTCTGTTGAGGTCACATGATATGACACTAACTATTCCGACAAAACTAAACGGATTGGAACAGACCGAAAAGCGTAACGGATATCCATGATTCCTACGTAGAATAATGACCGACCCCGGGTAGTTTTTCTATGTGCTTGAAAACTAAGTAATCGGTGTAACCATAATTCCTACGTTACTGTTTTCAAATCAGTAAAATGATGGGTACGACTCTCCCACTTGTTTTGGTTACGAGTCAGTCAACCGTAGGCATGACTTAGCCAAAGGGAATACAAGTTGAGATGAACAAGAATCGAGATGGCTCCGAGTTTACCAACATTCCACAAAGAAGTAAACACATTGCCATACAGGTAGCAAATAAACAACACACAAAGGACAGAAAAGACGGGAGATAGAATCGATAAAGAAATTGTGTGGTGCGTTTAGAAACAGAAATAGATCGTTGAAATGTTTTGAGGAAGGAAATGAAGCTGAAACAAAATTAATAATTTGCCACCTTTCCTTGAATTTCCCCTGAAGCAACCTCAATCTGTCATGGTTATTTATATAACACTTCTGTTCAATCGTGGAGACTCAAACTGGTCGGAGAATACCAATACTTTCTTTTGTTTTTATCTATTTAACTGTGGTATTCAAAATTTTTATTTAGAAAAATGAATAATGGCAGTTTTCGGTGAAATACTTTCCACAATTTGACGTACATTCATGTTTGACATGCTTTCCGCATCCATGTAACAGCAGTGACCCGTACACGTGCGATCGCTAATTAGGGGTGTTCGTATCATTTTGTTTTTATCATTTTCTGACTACTAGTAATTGCGGTGTGTGCAGTAAATTTGATTAGTATGTCTTTAAATTGTATAAAATGTGAATCGGAGAACTTTGTACGTTCGTCTGTCTGACAAAATCCTGCATCAGGCCAAAATTAAAGAGGAGATTGAAATACGCAATGGGTGGGGAATTTTGCTGTGGCATATCATGCATCGACGGGTTTGCAATATAAACATCGCGTTTTGGTGGCTTTTGCAGAAATACTCTGAGCTATAATGTGGCCATGACTATCAACAAGACGTAAGTATTCTCAAATGAATATGACGTCATCGGGACGTTTATCGTCAATTACTTCGTTCATTTGTTAAAATTTTACATCACTCTTTTTAACAGAAAGTAATATAATGCAATTGTTTATTAAAACAAATCAAGAATCATGAATGATGAAAATCATGAATTTGCCAAACTTGTACATCGGCCCAATCGGCCCACTGGCAGTCAGGGCATGTTACAATCGGCCCAAATCGGCCCGCTGGCAGTTAGGGGGTTAACGTGTCGACACCTACTGTGACACGGGACCTCCAGTTTTTACTGTCTTATCCGAAAGACAGGAAACCAAACTGCCGGCGGGACTCAACAACCGTCATCGAAAATGCAACTCAACATTTCATTTAATGAAACAGGGTAATCGCAAACACGATTATAATACCGATCGTGGAATTTGTGGAACGTTGACATCAAACGTGGTTTTCGATACCTGTGTATATATTTAATAAAAATTAAAAACATTGTGGACGAAATTCAATTCTAAACATACAAAGAAGTTATTTTTACGCAAAAGATCATTGATTTTATTATATCCGTTGTAATTACCTAGGCTGTAATAAGACGGATCCGCATATATCAGGTTAGAAAAATGCATTGTCATACTTCCTTGATTTTCAATATTGATAAAGTGAAATAAATACAACTTTGTAAATTATGGATATCATTCTTTTTCTGTAAAATATTATTTAGAAAAGTTGACTTTAAATTACAATAGATATACTTATTATTCAAAAAATTCCGCACAAAGGTTCGAAATTGTAATAATTGTTGTCACGTGCTTTTTCGTCGTCGTAAATTTACTCAGGGTATTTTCGTACAAAATTATACCTTTACTTTTCTTTCACTGGCCTTTAATAGATATTTAAATTAAAACTGACCATCAATAAAAATGCGGGATAAAATCCGAATTTCAATTTAAACATAACTTGTCTTTGTTCCTCAATTTATTTTGTTTTATTTTAACCGGAAATGAACCCGTATGTACCCCAAGGAATGGTTCACTGAGGGGGAAATCCCAGAATGACAGATGCTTTGTACAATGACTGACAGAGTGAGTAGTAGAGTTGATAATGTCATTCATAAGTATGTATAAAAATTACACGATTCCTTGTCTGTTAAAAATAGTGATATTTCGTGTAAGTCAACCCATTTCTCTATCGGGGCTAGATCTACATGGTTCCGTCTACCCCGAGTTCATTCTTATATAAATGCATCGAAAGCCAAACGCACCGACTTTCCTTATTCATTCTAAGGTGTACTGAAGTAAATCATATAGCAGTATTCTTAAAGACACTTACGTAAGTATTTTGCATAATGATACGGCATGTGAGTAATACATCTATGAATTTGAGTGTTATATAAATAGTACTGAAGTGGTGTTCAGGATCTTTCAGCAGGCACTAAGACAAACTCACAAAGTCATCATTAATCTAATTGCAAGAAATTTTTGTAGTGGTAAGATATTTAAAATCCAGGTGACAAGTAAAAGTAGCGACTTATTAAGATAAGGATTAGCTGATCAAAATATTTCATCATCATAGTAAATATTAACGTGTAATTAACAATCACAAACAATGGCAATGTATTATGGGCTGTGTATTTTGTATATATCAACTTTGTTTTTCATTTTTGTTGATTTTTTAATTTGGAAATAAATATAATTGAAAATGATAGTTTTATATGTAAATATATATATATATATATATATATATATATATATATATATATATATATATATATATATATATATATATACAGGGATCCTCCATGGATGAAAATTTAAAAATGGACCAATCTTTGACTCTACTTGAATATCCCCCCCTCTGCACACTGCCGAAAATATATGAGTAGCAACTTTTACAATTGTATTTGAAATTATTTAATTATTTATGCTCTGACATCTGTTAAATATTGAATTTGATCTATTCCTTCACTGAAAATATTACAGTTGATATAATGAATGTATAAATATTAATTAAATATAAAGTATAAAAAAAATACTGATTTTATTACACTTCACATAATCACTATGATTAAAACATGTCTGTATATTAGCTTAGGGTAAAACAGCATTTTTGTACTGTTGATGACAGACCTTTACACCATGCACACTGACATAAATTTATAAATCAGTCAATTTTATGCATATTCATCTTTCGATGAAATAATTTCAATTTAAAGATTTTGAAACAAATCATAGAATTAAGATTCAAATAAAATTCATGGCCCTTTTTTTAAAAAATTTGTGTACAGATGAATAATTTCAGTAATCTTAACATCTTTCATCGATCATTTTTGGTGTTGGTTTGTCCATTTAACTTGGTGGGAATGAAATATGGCGAGCGCACATTGCAGTTTGCAGTTTGGTTGTTGTTTATCATTTTCAGTGGTAAACTATTGAATATACTGTTAATATTGTTTGCATTTATGTTTTGATCATTTCTGTCATTGTTACTAGGCACTGTAGTGTACTGTGTAGGCCTATATAAACATGGACATTTTTGGCTGATACATTTGCTTGTTGTTGGACATTGTTGTATATCACATGTCCTAGGCACTGTATTTCTGTACTAATAAATAAGCTTGTATGAAAGTGAAAAACACCAAAAACGATAGCAAATTTGATTAGGCTACACTGGCGATTGTTTTTTTGTTTTTTTTATTTATTTAATATATAAACAAAATACAACATATAAGATACAGAGACAGGTACATACACACAACTTTCATCCAGGTCATATTATGATACATATGATATATATAGGAATTCTAATGAATATTAGTTATAATGTCTTTTACATTATTCCATTTGATGTTGAATTCTTTTTGTTTCATATTCACTGTATATGAATTCTTTTCTGCAATATAATAAGACAAAATATTATGCTGTAACTCATTGAGGTTCAGGTGTGAATTTTGTCTAGACTTTGTAAATATATAGTATTTTACAAGTAGTAAAATCACATTAATTGCATTATTATTTTTACCAGGAATTCCACTGGCGATTGTTGATTTAACGATGGCACGTGAAAATTTAATGATGGCGCAGACAATTTAACGATGGCGCAAGAAAATTTTAAGATGATGTAGCGTCATTATAAAAAAACAGGTCATGGAGATCCCTGATACATACATACATACATATATATATATATATATATATATATATATATACATACATATATACATATATATATATATATATATATATATATATTCCTAATTTCCTGGTATATTACATATGCAGATAAACTGAAGTAATGCACTGAATATCACTGATTGTTGTTAGTGTACAAGTAAATATTATGAAGTGTGAAGTGATCTTGCCTGACTTTCTGTGGAAGTCATTTGATCTTTCTTTGTACAAACTATTCTGACAAAACTAAATGGAATGGAACTCCTAAAAAATATAGTTTATTTTTGTACTGAGCTAGCTACATTGTACATGTCTTTTTTCTTTTCAAACTGCTGCACAGTAATATTGAAATGTTGTAAACTCTATAGCAGTATTTAAACATGTGCTAGTAATGAATATGATGTACAAAACGTACAAGTTAATAATAATATTTTTACTTGTGTACTGTGTACATGTAGTCAAACTTATCTATAAAGGCCAATCAAAGGAACAGGCAAAAGTAACTGTTATAGACAGGTGACCTTTATAAAGAGATTTATTCATCACCAAAAAATTAACATTTAGGTTGTTTGAATGGCCTTTATAGGCAGGTGCCCTTTATACAGAGGTGGCCTTTAATGCAAGTTTGACTGTGTATATACATGTATGTGTACATTGTATTATTACCATACATGTGTTTGTACTTCCTCTGTTTCAGATGTTGACCTTACAGAATAATGTGAATAGAGAGCAGGAATTCACTTAGACACAAGTCAGATGTGTGGATGAACTGTACCGGTTCCTACATTGAAAACTTTTCTCCACTGTATATTATTGCATAAACCATACCAATGGCTACAGCCATTTAACCAAGGTGTTTTGAATAGAAACGTTATTCGAGAGAATGTCACTCGATGAATACCTGTCTGGGGAGACGTCAGTTTCCAGCAATGGATTGTTGCCCATGTCGGGGGACTTCCGGGACAGTGACACAGCTAACAAGTCTAAAGCTCTGATGGACCAGTTAATGTTAGATGAAGAAAATGATGAAGAGGAGGAGGATGAAATAGAAGATGATGGTAAGCATTGGACAAACTATTTCCTAGTTTTGTTTTTTTTTCATTTTCAGAAATATTGTTTCTTGAATTTCTCAGAAATGTTGTTTCTTATATCTCTTGTCTGGTGGTGAACCAGTATTCCTATTTTAGTACATTGCATTTACAGGGTTCAAAATCAGTGGCAAACTTTTGTAATGGGCTGGTCAAAGTCACTCATACTTCAGCTAGCCCTGTAGGCGTCAACAAGAATGAAAATTTCCACTTATCCTGCAGGATAAGTATAGTATTTAAATTTACTTGTCCAAATGCAAAAATGACTTGTCCAAAAATCAAGTGTAATTTCAAAGATACATTGGTATTATTTTGTGTTTAAACAAGAATAATCTTTATTGAATGAAGTTTTGTCTTGAACAATTTCACTTGTCATTTCGGACAAGTGAGAAGTAACATCTCCTTGTCTAAATGCAAAATGGACATGTCCCGGACAACTGGACAAACCCCGGTTGACTAAATGAAAATCTGTTGACTGATTACAGTATAAGAATGAGCAATGATTGACAAAAATGCATGTACCAGGTTTTTACTGTCAGTTTTGGGAAAATGCCATTGGCAACACAATTTGGAATTTTAACGTGACTTTGTGTCATATTGGGAAAAATTGTGTGCACACATAGAAATCTAAATGCATTTTTTACATGCATTTCCCCTTACATTATTTTTACGAGTTGATGGAACATCAACTGAGTAATGTTATGATAAGTTGTTTATTGGGATCAAGTCAAAGCACATTTTGCAGCTCACCTCTGGTTCGAATCCCGCTAGGGTCATTTCGAATTAAGTGGGAAAGTTTGCCAGTTTTCTTGCGGAAGGTCGGTGGTCTTTACCCGGGTAACCGGGGTCTCTCCTCCACCAATAAAAACTGGACGCCATCATATGACTGAAAGATTGTTGAGTATGGCGTAAAACAAAAAATCAAATCAAAAATCAAATCAAGTCACATTTTGCAGTATGGGGTTAATAACACATTATATTGACCGGAAATTACACATATATGTGCATTTCAGCAACATAAACTCAACTTCAAGATTGAAATTTCCAAATCACTCTTTTGCTTTTTCAATTGACGAAAATAAAGTAACAATTCGCTGAAAAATATATAGGTCTAGAAGACTTGCTGAAATAGATGCTATTAAAAGTCAGTTCGAGGTCCCTTATGAGTTTCAGGATATTATAAATTTGCTTTAAAATGTTACTTTTCAATTATTTTGTAACATTATACAAATGTACATTCGTGACAGAATTGATTTTAAAAGCGATTGGCTGCACCGTTTACAATTCTTGTGCATGATCAATATGCATATGAGTTTTTAGTTGAGTTGCATATCTTTCCCTTATTGGCAAGATCTGGCTGTGAAGTTAGGCATAGATTTTGCATCATTCGCGTGATCTTAACTGATGAAAAACTCGCGACAGGCTTTGAAGTTGGGAAAATGTTTACATGCACACGTACTGACCTAGAGATTTAAAGCTTCTGATCATGATGGGAAATATAGTGTAAGGGTATAATACTGTCCTGTGGCATAGGAATTTAATATCGATAAAACAATGTTTATAAGCACAAGGTTATATAATCATATCGCTGATCTATGTAGTTTGTTGCATAATAAATAAGCCATCAGTTCTTACGTTCAGCTCTCAGGCTGAATGTCTGTCGCAATTTTTACTTACTTTTTTGTAAAACCTAATTTTACCAAAATAAAAAGTAGCTTAAATTTGACCTATACTCACGAGTCACGTGTGATGTAAATGGTAAAGAATTTGAAAAAAAAAGTTGTGATGTCTTCATTATCATTAGTGTTCTTATTTGAAATAAAACTGGGTGATTCACGCAGGTTTTTGAAAATTTGGAAACTCTGGAGATAACTTGCAATTTCTCAGTAAAAAGGATGATGTCATATTGTGACAGTATGAGTAAATTCAAAATTTACAACATGACAGTGGTACCCTTTATTGAAATAAACCTTTATTATATTTCAGACACATGTACACAATGTACATTGTATATTTTTAGCTCACCTGAACTGAAGTTCTCAATGTCCTCTTCCAAGTTTGGTCAGTTTGACCAGATCGGCTCAGGGGTGGATCCAGGGTGGGTGGGGCAAAAGAGGCCTCAGGGGGTACCCCTCTTTAAAAATCTTTTTCTCCAGAACTGTTGCATGGATTAAAAAACTAATTGCATTTGAGTGATCTATCTAGATGTATGATTCAAGTTTGTTGATTTATACATGCCATATCTTTCTGAGCTCATTCTGGGATATTTTGTGGGACAAATAACATTTTCAAACAAAGTTTCCAGAATTTAAATACTAGTCTGGTCTGGTCCCGTTTATACTACAGTACTTTCGGAAGTATGTTTGCCATTACATGTGCTTTGTGACAATTTAGACCTTGAGGTAAATGCCTTGCTTGTTTGATTATACATAAAATAATAATTTTTTTGTGGTTATTTTGTTGTTGTTGAAGTACATTACAAATATCTTTTGAGATCGTAAGATGTTGTAATAACTTTCTGATGGCTTGTATCATGTTTCTAATCATTGATTTTTCTTGCGGAAGGTCGGTGGTCTTTACCCGGGTAACTGGGGTTTCTCCTCCCTCAATAAAAACTTATCACCAATTAAGTGCCAATCAGTGGATGAGATGACATTATATAATCATTAACACCCTTAATAATTGATATGCCCATAGGCTATTTACCTGTTAAAGTATCAACCAGTTGATAATCGGATGTTCACTAATTAGTAATTATGAGGACTTTGAGACTTCATGTGGACAAAATTGCGGAACAGTTGGAATCTGGGACTGAAGCAAATCTTACAGGAAAATTGGTGTCCCGGCGGGATGTATGGCATGCATGTTAATTTTGTAGAAATTGGAATAAATTTTTGACGCGTTTTTGGTGTCTTTTTAGACTTAGTAATTTTCATTCATTTTTATATGATTTCTTTGATTTTCTCCCCATTTATTCATAATGATGTATTCATTTTATGCATTTTACCTGTAATTAGGTAGATGACTGCTTTCCTGAAAGTATTTTGCAGAAATTTAATATTTAAAGACTGCAAAAATGAAAGGGGGAGGGTAACTTTTAACATTTTAGACTTCTTCTCCAAAACCACTGAAGGGATTTTGATGAAACTTTATAGGAAGCAAGTACTCAAGGTCCTCTACCAAATTCAGTGCTCTAAAATTTTTTTAGTGTCCACTCATCCACAGGTGAGTGACAGGTAAAAATTTTCTCTTACCTAACAACGAAATCCACTCACCCAAATAAGAAAAAAAAAAATTTTATGATCTGTAACACTACATTTATTTTATTATTTTTCGATTAATTTGTCACATTGTTCAACTTCATGTGATTTCCTTGGAAGATACAAGGCGGGACAGATTTTATGGCCTTGACATGCTTTGTCACAGGAAATAAAGTCACAATTTATGATGGAAAAAAATCACAAGAAAAAAAATCACAATTTACATATGGGAAAGAAGTCAGTTTCAATTTGAAGAGAAAATAGATTTGCACTTTAATATGTGCATGTACTTTAATATAATGGACGCTTTAAAACTACAGGTGGGATTAAATGTAGTTGATTTGATTTGATTTTTTTGTTTTACGCCATACTCAACAATATTTCAGTCATATGATGGCGTCCAGTTTTTATTGGTGGGGGAGAAACCCTGGTTACCCGGCTAAAGACCACTGACCTTCCGCAAGAAAACTGGCAAACTATCCCATGTATTAAATGTAGTAACTAGACCCGCAAACATGTACTGCGGTGTCTGCCCTCGGCAAAATAAGTTGCGTTTCAAGCTGCAGACAATGTTAGTCAATCTCATCTGTCTTTGATCAAATCTAAATCTAGTCAGTAAGGATTTATATTTTAATCGGCTTCAGGTTGAAAGACCATTTTCAGCAACTTTCCCGAACGGGCAAGTTGCAAGTGAGACTCTACTTTCCCTATCACAAAACCAACTCACCCCAGGTGACGGGAAAGTTTAATTCAAGAGCACCTAAATTTGTTCACTTTGGCTAGATCGGCTGAGGGGTGAATCCAAAGAGGGGCAAAAGAGGCCTCAGGGGGTACCCCTCTTTGAAAATCTTCTCCTTAACTGTTGCATGGATTAAAAAACTATTTGCATCTGAGTGATCTATATAAATGTATGATTAAAGTTTGTTAATTTAGTAGAAATCAGAAAATAAATTTTTGATGCGTTTTTGACATCTTTTTACATAATTTTCATTCATTTTTTGCATGATTTCTTTGATTTTCTCCTCATTTATTCATCATGATACAGTCATGATTTATTTTATATTTATTTAGAAAAATTGAAGAGACTGAATAAGTTAGGTGGTCTCTATGCTATGTTCCACTGTAATTGTAATATACGTGGTATAACGACTCAGTTCAGTTGAGCGAATGGATGAAAGGATGAAAGTCCGGTCCCGATATTTATAGATATAATAATATCTTAATTAAAAATTTTGATTATCTCGAATTCCGGATGTCTCAAAGTAATAGGGGCGGCCCCGTGAGTTTCGAGATAATGAGATTCCACTGTATATTTATTATATAGTTGAACCTAGCTTTTTAGACCACCAAACTGACTTACCTAAAGGTGGTCTCTTAAGTTTGGTTTTGTACATGTGTAATTATCAAATATATATCAATAGCCTGAAAACTTGTGGTCTGAAATGTGAGGTGGTCTCCTATGACCTAAGCGAGGCAAGGCTTTATACATGTATGTATGTACATGTGTATATATATATATGAATGTAAATTATATGTATATATGTAGTTGCTACATGTATAACATTTAAGTGTGAGTTGATGGTAGTCATGTGATGAAAAATAGATGGTACAAATAAAAAATGCTTACTACATATATATAGAAGTTTTCCTATCTGATCTGTTAATGTAGGTTTATAAAGAAGTTTTTAAAAATTGTGTTGTATAATTTGTGTGTGTGGTTTATAAAGCCCATTTTACCGTCTGTTACAAGCATTTATTGAGATCCTGATGTTTGCTCAGTCCTTTGTGCTATTGATTTTGTGTGTGTGTGTGTCATCCATTTCATGTTCTTTTGCTAATTTCTACTTTCAAGGCTGATGTATACATGTATGATAAGATCTATCCCTGTCGGATCATTCTGTTGGATCATTCTAATGGATCATTCTGACATTTAAAAATATTTCGAAACCTACCTACAAACTGCATATTTGGGGTACCGGTAGATCCAGAGGATAATATGTTAGCTGCACACCTGGAATATTTCTCAGTTGTTTTTTTTACCTTTAACATACATGTACATGTATTCACCCCTGGTAAAATTTGACTTTATTTCATATGATTTCTAAATGTAATTGCAAGGGATGGAAATTTTCTTTCAGCTGCATGGGTCCAGGACGTTTTTGTTAAATTTTGTCAGGGTCCGGTCTTTTAACATGTGGGTCCAATTACAATAATCAGATTTTTGATATAATTAATCGGTACATTTAACAATGATCAGAGGTGGGAACACAAAATTATATAAACCAGAAACTGTCACAAAATTATACTAGAAAATGGTGATTGAAATTTACAAAGGAAATAATGTTAATTAAGTTTAGAAATAAAGAAATTGACAGAATAGCCATTCACTTGTTAGGTCCTTGGATCCACACAGCAGGAAAACGAAAGGGTCTGAAAGTAAAATATGTAGGTCCCGGACCTCAGACTTAAGGAATTTTGAGCGCCTTGATTGACATACATTATAAATTTTGGCTTCCATCTTAATTCCTCCTCACATTTAATGGTGGAACCTCGCCTAAAGACCACCTCGCTTAGGAGACCACCTCACAATTAAGACCATGAATTTCCAGTCTCTTCATTAAAACTGTATCCTACAGAACCACACTTAGGAACCACCTCACTAATAAGGCCAATTTGAGTCAGTCAGTTACGTGGTCTTATTAGTGATATTCCACTGTGTATAATATATATATATATATATATATATATATATATATATATATATATATATATATATATATATATATATATATATATACATATACATATACATCACATGTATATACGGTGGAATCTCGTTATGTTGAAATCAGATGAGTTTTAGATATGACAAAAAGGCCAGTCCCGATTTTTATGGATAGAAAAATATATCAATGAAAAATTTGAAGTTATCCTGTCCTGAATTGCGGATATCTTGAAGTAATACAGGCAGTCCCGAGACAGTCCCTTGAGTTTTGAGATGATGAGATTCCACTACACACATACACAAACACACATATGTATATATATATATATATATATATGTGTGTGTGTGTGTGTGTGTGTGTGTGTGTACATGTATATATGTATAAAGATGCAATGACTCGTAAATCTACGTGTAAGTTGTACATATTTATAACATGTATAAAATGTACTGGTACATTTTGTAAATGATCATATACTGCAGTATCATGTACCTGTAAGCTGCTATGAATGTTGTCGAATAAATACAAACAAATAAAAAAACAATAAAATTTGTCATCTTTGTATCTTTTCAATGAAAAACATTCACCCCTAAAGGCACTTATGGACTGGTCTGGATCAATGATTTACAGATGGATCCATTGTTTTTCAGGGGTTGATCATGAGTTTAAATTGATTGGCCTATCCCATTTTTTCTAGCTGCTTGAACAACCCTCTGGTATTTACCTTTTTTCCTCTGGTTTTATTATTTGTGCTTGTTTACTTTATTGAATAACTCTTTGATTTTTACTTCGAAATAAAAATCATGATTTTTGTCTTTTTTAATCTAGCAAAATCATGCACCTGTCCTGTGTGAACCTATTTCTTTTGCTTTGTTTTTTTAAACTTCCTTTTAAATGTTGATTTCAAGTTGCCTTTTTTATTTTGATACTTGAAAATTTGATATTGTTTGTGAAGTGCTTCATATCTACTACTTGACTCAAACATCAGTGATTATGAGAATTTCAAATTTCCTTGAATATTTCGTTTCTCTGGAATATTGAAGTTTCTATAGTTGTTATTATTATATTTTCAATGTTAACTCATCAACCCCTGAAAAACAATGGACTCTTCTGTAAATCAATGACTTTGACTAGTCCTAACGTGTCTGTAGGGGTAAATGGATTAAACTTGCTTTAAATTCTAATATTCATGTGATTTTAAACGTTTACTGGTACATGTATGTTTACAAATATGGCTCTGAAGCTTTAGTCTAAGTTAAGTTAAATCATAAATTTCGCAGCAGTTTTGTAAAACAACAAATCATCAAAATAAAAATAGTTTTATCAGTGAAAAAACAAAGAAGTTTATCCTACCAGTATATCTTTTCATTAAATATTCTACCGACATTAATCAGTGATAGGTTTTTGATTAGATTAACTTACGGCATATCAGAATATCGGCAACTCATACTCATATGTTTACACATGAAGTTGATTGGTACATTAGGAAATTGATTTCATTTTCCTACGAAATGATTACTTCATTTGTTTTTTGTTCCAGTTATTACAAAATGTAGCTGTACACAATAAAGATTAAGGTTTAAAATTGATTATTATTATTTGGAATAGATTTTTTAATAAAGCAAATAGATATTGATTTGCTTGTTCTTTTTGAATAACATGTTAATATTTCTAATCATTTAATGTAAATTGCTTTTATTATAAATTTATGCATCAGAAGAATTATTAATTTTTTTGTTCATCACATGTAAATATAATTTGTGAAATTTGGCTTGGATGTGTTGATTTTACAAACATTTACAAATTCTTGTTTTTATATGAAAAAAAATAAGAAAACAAAAGTTTGTGATCACGTTTATTTCTCAAGAGATTGATTTTTGCATAAATTCACAAAGGCACCTGCTCCTAAACCAAAATATCTACCGACTATATATATATATATATATATATATATATATATATATATATACATATATATATATATATATATATATATGTGTGTGTGTGTGTGTGTGTGTTTTTGAAACATACCATAAATCCGAAAATTTTTGTGGAACTTTATTTTTGCAAAACATAGATTCTAAAGTTATTCACCAGATGATATTTTTCGCGATTTCGAATGCGCATTTCATCATCTCCGTACACCTGTGTTGTTACATGTATATGAACTTACAATATATATCGATCATTTTCTAAAACTTTTCTCTTATATCCATTGGTTAAAAAATCATGCCCAAGAACATGTGAGCCAGCGGTTAAGAAAAGAGTCCTTTGTGCAATTTTGGAGGATATTGTGATTTTTATCAATATATGTATGACATGAGGATGAGTGCAGACTTGAGCAACTCTTTTTTTTCGGCACAAAAAATTTACAAAAATAGAAATATTACGTCAGACAGAATTCTTGCATTTCATTGGTTATGTTACGTAAAGACCTTTTTCTCAGCTGCTGGCTCATATCATTGTGCCTTTCAGTTTCACTTTCAGTATCAGGCTAGAAAATTAAATGAGAATTATACATTCGTGTGCAAGAGCTCTTACGAAATTAAATGAGATTCTTTCTAATATAAATAGATTTACAGTAGATAATTTTATTTCCAGTGCTATGCAGCAAATGTTGACACAACAAACAAATTTAAAGGGACAGATAAAATACGAATAAAAATTACATCCATAGTCATTATGTACAAAGTACAGTTATGATTGAAACAGTTAAGAAAGACACACACACACACACTTGCATTTACTGTTATGCACAAAAAGCAACCTAGTACTGGTGGTGGATAGTGTTATTAGCATTTAAATACCAATTTATATCATCATACATGTAAGAATATCAGATAATGATATAGCTCTGGTTTGTTTATTTTTGGTAATAAATTCTAAAGATGTACAGGATAACTGTTAAGCTGTGCATGCTGTGTTAGCATCCAGGCAAGCACATAGATGTAATTATGTATCTCAATGTTGTCTTCTGACAGGAGAGTCGAATCTCAATGTTGTCTTCTGACAGGAGAGTCAAATTATGGAGTCATATTAATTAGAGTATTTCCAGAGTCATATGACAAATAATATGACAAAAAAACAAAAATACAGACAAAAACATGAGTACAAAACTAATATGGTCAAACTTACACTAAAGACTACGTCTGTATAAAGGGGGCACCTATCAATAAAGAGTTTAGTGATTGGCCAGTTGACAAGATATCGAATATTGCAGATCACTGTGCTAATGACTAGAAATACATTTGTGATTATTGAAAGATGAACTATGATATAATTTTTTTTACAGAAATGGATGATGGCAGTGTAGATGATTTAGATGATGAAGGAGAAGATGAAAGTGATGAAGAGGAAGATGATGATGATGATGATGATGACAATGATGATGACGATGAAATAGATGAAGACGGTAGTGAAAATAGCCTAAATGGTGGATCTGACATCAATGGCGATGCAGACGTTGGAAGCCAAAGAACAGAAGGTAGTGTGTAGTGAGAGTTTGCCAATTAGTCACACAAGTCAAAATCTTTCCACAGGGCAAATTAGTCACACAGGGCCAATTAGTCACACAAGTCAATATCTTTCCATAGGGCCAATTAGTTACACAGGACCAATTAATCACACAGGGCCAATTAGTCACACAAGTCAATATCTATCCACAGGGTTCGTACAACCCTTGAAAAGTGCTTCAATATACAGTACGTCCTTGAAAAGTGTTTAAAAATAAAAATATCCTTGAAACGTGCTTGCTTTTAATGCAAAATGCTGGATTAATTCATTAACATGCATGAATTCTACTTCTTGCATGTTTTTTCATCACTAATATGAAGAAAGACTTCTAGATAAAGTAAAATTAGCTCGATCACACAAGACTCTTCACCTAGTACATGTATAATACAATTTGAGTAAAGCATTTTTATGATGCTGTACTGCTGGATCTCTTAAGTGATATTCTAAGCAGTATTTTGAGGACGGCCATTGAAATGTGAAAAGACTTTGCTGTCAGTGTTTCTTTTTTGCTTGCGAGGTCTTGAGAGCTTAAAACATACATGTACTCGTTGAAAGTGCTTGAAAAACACAATGAAAAGTCTTGGAAAATTGCTCGAAAAATCTTTCTCATTGGCTGTATGAACCATGATCCCTGATGTAATGTAAAAATTTGGGATTGCTCAAGATTTGACCATGACCTTTTCCAGTGTGTTGTGCCTCTACATCTGTATTTACGATATACCGTATTTGACCCCTGAAGCACCCAGGGTGCTACAAAAATCAGAAAAAAAGGGGTGGGTGCTCAATGGGACCAATTAATACTCAAATTGACATAAAACCGTTAAATTTTTATAAGAAAAATTGGTACAGTTGTTGTAGACATCTATCAACATTCTTCTGTTGCTAGGGGGCTACAGGTAAACCGTTACGTACGGTTTTTCAGGTCCATGAGGGAAGAGGGTGCTTAATAGGTTGAATACGGTACCTGGACATTTTCTACTTGAAGAATTCTTGTCAGCATTAAAACAGAATTGAAACCAAAAAGAATTTTTTTTTATTTTGTATAGATGCTGATGAACAATCTCGTATGGAAAATTCTCATCACTCAGACCCTACCGACTGCCAACAGGCAGATGACGAGGCATCCAACATGGTGCCATCAACCAAAAATAAGAAAAGAAAACGGAAAAAAGCAGGAGATGGTTCAAAGAAAAAGAAGTCCCGAAAATCAAAACCTTCAACACTCCGACGCAATATAAGGTGGGGAAAATCGGCACTTCAAGGCTATACATTCACATTTTCTTTAATTTTTTGGAATTTGAATTTTCAGTAGTGTTTACGCCACACTCAACAATATATTCAGTGATATTGTTGTGGGCAGTTTTAAATGGTGGAGGAGAGAATCTGGTTACAATGTACGGGGGAAGAGACCACCAGCCTTCTGCAAGTAAACTGGCAAACTTTCTCACAAAAATCAGCTTAGGTTTTCAGCAGGACTCAATTTTGCGCTAACCAGAACTGAGAGACCTCGCGGTTCAAAGCATGATGCTGTAATGGCTAAGCCTCAGAGGCTCCCATCAGTTTTTGTGTATGTCTTTAAAACACATCTACAGTTCAATTGAGTATATCAGTTCTATGTATAGTCAGTTGTAGTTTCTAGAAACACACAAACAGCTCACTTTCACAGTATAATTACATCTTTTTCCATATTGTCAAATCGGTGTTCTAAAATTAAATTTACATCTACAGTTCAATTTCCCGGCATATCGATTTTATGTATAGTCAGTTGTAGTTTCTAGAAACTCAAAAACAGCTCACTTTCACAGTATAATTACATCTTTTTCCATATTGTCAAATCGGTGTTCTAAAATTAAATTTACATCTACAGTTTAATTTCCCGGTATATCGATTTTATGTATAGTCATTTTTAGTTTCTAGAAACACACAAACAGCTCACTTTCACAGTATAATTACATTTTTTCCATATTGTAAAAATTGGTGTTCTAAAATTAAATTTACTAAAATTTACCTAAACTTATAAACCAGTGATTGGGCCTGTCAATCAAATATTACAAATCACATATATCCTTATAACCCTTTTATAAAGTGTACTTTCATTTTCGCACATAATTTTGAATACAGGAATTTGTAAATTTAACAAATAAAACCCCCAAACATCTGATTGTATATTGATGTAAAATGATCCGCTGATTGACTACATACAGCTTCTTGTTGATACCAAAATAAATACAGCTCCCAGTTGCTCAGTCGGTAACAGTATTTCCCTCACCAGTGTAAAATTCAAGTACTGGTACTGGGTATTAACGAAGACTATAGAAGTTTGTGACTGTTCCTTTACCAAAAATTCAACATAAAACCTGAATGTTACAGGTTTTTTGGATAAGACTTAAACTGTAGTGTCAGAATGGGGCATGGCACGTTAAAGATCCCTCACGGTATTGGGTACTGGTAAAAGACCAGTAGTAAACAATGGCGTGATTTCATCCTTTAGTATGTACTACGACAATTTTTTTTCCATCAGTTTGAGTAAAATGTCCAACAACAGATCTAAATAAATCTCACAAAATTGTGTTCTATATGGCTGAAATCATATAATAGCCGACTACTGGTCCTCTACTAGTATGTTTATGTCACAGCTTCACCTTAAGATGTTGAAGTCTCCCAAAGTAGTGAAAAATTTTAATTGGAACATAAAAACAAGAAAAAATAAATGAAAATAAAAATAGGCCAGGTTTAGAGTCACATATTTCCAGATATGGAGATCGATAGGTATTTAATATAACTGATATCAAATATTGTTCCTTTACCATTCAAGATTTGAAAATCAATAGTTTAGTTTAACATAGTCATGAAAGGTGATTTTTAATTGTCTACGCTCATAATTGATTGATTATATATATTCTACTCTATCTCGGGTTCTTGATTCTAGTTTCTGAGCTGTGTTTGTAAACATTGAGGATTTTGAACAAAATTGTCGTATAAATGTTTAAAATCACATGAATATTAGAATTTACAGGAAATTTAACAATGAAAATAAAATAATCAAGACTACAGAAATTTAAATATGAATCATTTTCCAGATAAATGAAATATTGAAGGAAATTGTATTTTAAAATATGTAACTTGAACTGACGATGTAAAAAGAAAACAATAAACATGCTAACTCATTTTATGTGACATTTCAGGGACATTCTGACTGAAGAAAATTTAGATGTCCAAACTCTTGAGGCACAGAAAGAAGAAGCGGAAAGGCGGAAACGATTGATGGAAATTAAGAAAGTTTTAGAGCAGAGACTTAAAGATGAAGAGAAAGATTCACAGCTAAAATCACTGTTGCAAAGTTTGTCTTTTTTTTTTTTTTTTTCTTCATCCTTTCACTTCACCCTTACCTCTTCTAAGCTCAGCGTTTTTCCCGTTTAAAGTTGATTTTTCATATTTTTAGCTATTTAGACTGCCATATTGATAAGTGTTATAAACCAAAAGAAATTGTAAGAGGCAAAAGGGATTATCTACAAAAAAGTAAATGTTTGAAATTGTCAAATAGCTTCCTACAGGAGTTATTTCCCTTTTAAAGTGGAATTTAATATCCTGCTAATTTGCAAGATGAGCATTTCTATTTTTCTCCTTACTCTCTCTCTCTCTCTCTGTCTGTCTGTCTCTCCCTTTCTGTCTGTCTCTCTCTCTGTCTGTCTGTCTGTCTGTCAGTCTCTCTCTCTCTCTCTCTCGCTCTCTTGTCTTTGCATCCCTCTCTTTTCATCTTTCTCTTGCTCCCTCCTTCCCTCTCCCTTTTGCTCTATCCATGTAGGTGTTGTAAGATTCATGAATGAAATATGTTGCTCATGTCTTAATGATAATAAGAAATAAAATATAGGGAAAGGAATTATATTGTTTCTATGAAATTGTTTATGCATGTATCAACACTTATTTCATTCACATTCTTCTTTTTTTTTCTTTGAGCAAAACTGAATCATTGTCTTCCTAGATTTAAAACCAAGAATCTATGTCATAGCTGCAACATTTAAGAGAACCTTCACTGTGTAGTCCATAGTATAATCTAAATAGATATCACTTAACTGTAAGCTGGTCATGTTTTCAAAAAAGGGTGTGGTTGTAACATCCTTAGAAAGTAAACGAGTTGTATAAAAATATTGATTGACAATTTGTCTTTACGTGTACATATTTCCCTGACATTTATATGTATATATTACCTCTTGTGGTTGGATATAATTTTTCTCATGAAGAAAATGACATGTTGTTATTTATTTTCAGTGGAGGATGAAGAAAAGGGTGATGTAATATTGTTGGATAGCAGTGATGAAGGGAAGCAGAAATTACAAAAAGGTTGATAATGTATATTGTAGTCTTTGTGTGTATGTGGTGCGTGTGTATTTGTTTGCATGTGTGTGTGTGTGTGTGTTTGTGTAAGAAAACAAATAAGAAAACAGACCTTCATATCATTTTTTAATTTTATTTTATTATGTAAAAAAATCCTTAACTTTAAAGATGTAATAAATGCTTCTAATGTTATAAATGTGTATATATATACAGTAAAACCTGCTATAGCGGCCACCTCTATATAAGGATTACCTGTCTATAAAGGCCAATTTTGTCAAGTCCCTTGACTGCATACTTCAACTAAATTTAACCTGTGTATAAGGGTCATCTGCTTATAAAGGTCAATATTTTTTGGTCCCTTGGGTGGCCCCTATATACAGGTTTCACTGTATATATATATATATATATATATATATATCCTAGTATATGCAGTACGGCTTTATCCTTGTCACCACACAATTTGTAATATTGACGCAATTTGTAAAATACATTTGAAGTCCTGGATTCCTTGAAAATATTGGGGGTGATGGTAGAGATGGCTGTGTCAAGATGCAATATGACCAATTTAATGAAAAAGATGGATTTGAACCCACTACAAGGGATTTTTTAAAAGTTATTACAAATTGCATCGAGGTGCATTTTTCAAGAAACAAAACCGATGCTATTTGTTATAAATCTCCAAACCTTAGATTTTGATTACAAATGCGTCATTATCACAAATTGCGTGTTGACATAACCTTCTGATTTGAAAAATGAGACATTTTAAGGCTTTTAAAATAGTTTCCTTTTGGATGGGGGTTCTGATAATTTTAATTTTCCTTTGATTAATTTTGTTACCTCGTACTAACTTTCTTATGTTGCTCTAATCCTGTTCGTTCAGATCATGATGTGATTGAACTCAGTAGCTCAGATGAAGATGATGTTGTCATCACAAAAGATGAAGACAATGAAGTCAATATTGAGGATCCTAATAATGCGGGGAGTCACATAAATGACGAATTAAATATTCATGATGAACAGGGACGTGTGGTGATTAATATCGGCCACCCTCCAAATGAACCAGACATATTTCTTTACCCATTTATTGCACAAAACATCAAACCACATCAGGTAAATGTTATTTCCTTGTTATAAATGCCATTTCTATTCTTCAACAAGCCCAAGTCTAAGGAGTGTGTTAAAGTCTCGCCAATGATATGCAAGATTGAAAATACAGTAGAACTTCGATGAGTCGAAGTTCCAGGGACCACCTGAAAAAGTTTGAAACATCGGGACTTCGAACGGTAACTGAGAACCACACGTTTTTAGTTTCACTGGTTCTATAAGGTGTATATGACTGCTTCGAAACCATTTGGGACATGTACGGTCATTATGATCAATAATTAGTGCTAAATTTAACAAAAATTTTGTAAAATTAAAACATTGAGTGTTTATGAGAAGGAGAAAATTTATTACGAGGCGATTTCGTACACATGCAAATTTTGACTTTGAATTATATGTAGGAATTTTCGTTGCTTTTAAAGAAATGGGACAAAAAAAATTTATTCGAAACATCGAGAAATTCGACTCATAAAAATTTGAATTATAGAATGTTTATAAGTCGTGTTAAATAACAAACTTATTCGGGACTTTGTGAACAGTTAAAAACATCGAGAATTTCGACTCGATGAAGTTCGACTCGATGAAGTTCGACTTGATGAAGTTCGACTCCATGAAGTTCGACTCCATGAAGTTCGACTCCATGAAGTTCGACTCAACAAAGTTCTACTGTACTTGGCTTTATAAATCTTTGACTTTGGAGGTCAAATCAGTGTACATCGCTTTGACAATAAAGTATAAAGTACAGTTGAAGCTCGTTATCTCCAAGTTCGAGGGACCATCCCTAATACTTTGAGATATCCGAAATTCGAGATGACGGAAATATTAATAAACATTTTTATCTATCCATAAATATCAGGAGTGGAATTTCGACATCATCGAATTTCAGTATAACAAGATTTCACGTCATTTGATTTGATTAAAGAAGCAGTCTGATCACGTAACCCTTTCAACCCTACAGACTATTTATAGACTGGTCTTAAACAATAGAAAAGAGCATACCACTCAGATATTCAGGGGTGAAAGGGTTAAAGCCTCTGCCACTCCTTCCTGTGAGGTAGAGAGAGTGATGTCAAATGTGTATATTTGTGTCCATCATGAGTCGTCCATATGTCTTTTTTTTTTTTTTTTGTGCATTTTGACTTTTATAATCAGGGCCCAGGGCCCAGGGCCATAAAACTATTCTTAGACAATTTTTTTTCTCGACTTCCAGATTTCACTCAAATTTTGAGAATTTTCTCAACTTGGGTAAAGTTGTGGACCATAAAGAAATTCTTAGACAAATTTCTTTCTTAAGTGATAAAATACTTAAGTACGGCATGTAGCTGACTTAAGTAATTCCTAACAGTGAAAATGGCTGCCCCCCCATGTTCGCCTTGGGATAAATAAATTCAAATGTCATTGTCATTGTCGCCCTAGAGTTTTTCGGGACATGTTTAATCTTTTGGCTTTCGAAAACGTGTTATTTGAGCCAAATAGGTTTAGAAGACCAACATTTCTTTCTCTGTTGGCTTGTTTTGACCATACGATGTTTGTTCACATTAACAATAGGGATGGTGTAAATTTAGTACGGTACATGTGCCCCAGTCTATGTTCCGAGTCATTTATCTTATCTAATGTACTTATACTAATTTATTTCTATCTTGAATATCGTTTATTATATACATTATACATATTTTATGAATAAATTACTGACTTCGGTTATGTATTGGCAGTTTACAATACTTTTTAATGTTTTTAAAAAGGTATATATCTATTCCCTTTTTTCTGCCAAAAAACATTCTGCATATTTGATTTTTAATGCGTTTTATACCTCTTGGTAAATAATTAATCATAGATTATGGAAAGAATAATGTTCAAACATTGAAGTTTAGTAAATAGGGACATAAATTGGGACATTTGTCCTGGACGAGATTTACACTGCCCCTTGACAATCTTTTCTCAGTTGAGAAAATTCTAGTCATTTTATGGTCCGCGAGTTTTCACTTTTCACTCAGATGAGTAAATTCTTAATTTTTGAGAATAAAATTTGTCTCAGAATTTTCCTTGTTTATGGTCTCGAGCCCAGATGAAGGAATCAAAAACCACACATTTGAGTCTTTTTACATCAGACTGGGAAGGGAATGATGAGTGGACAGGAGGTGAAAAATTACCTCTGGAAATTTGGCCCAACTGAAGTTTGAACCAAGGACCTCCATATTGAAGAGTCAACACCTACCAACTGAGCTATGCTGTTTGCTTTAAATTATTTGAATTTTGAGAATTCATTAAAATCTCCAAACTCCAGATAACTTTGGAAATATAAATTAAACTAAAAAAAAAATTTAGATTAAGCTTAAAAAAAAAATCCAAGCATTATTGTAAAAAATCAACATTTTGTTAAACTATGAGATATCTTTTTTCTTTCAGATTGGTGGTGTCCGATTCTTATATGACAACTTAGTGGAGTCCCTTAGTCGGTTTAGATCTAGTCAGGGATTTGGATGTATCTTGGCTCATAGCATGGGACTGGGGAAAACAATTCAAATGATATCTTTCACAGACATTTTCTTAAGATGTGTGAAGGCAAAGACAGTTTTACTGATAGTGCCGATAAATACGTTACAAAACTGGATGTCAGAATTTAACATGTGGTGTCCGCCAAAGGAGGTCCTGGGAGAAGAAGGGAGGCCATTCAATGTGTATCTGTTGAATGACAATTTCAAAACTACTAGTGCCAGGGCCAAAGTTATAGGTAATAATTTTATGATATGAATTAGTAGTGTAAAAATACATTGACACAAAATATATTGCCATTTTATTTCTGATGTTTCAATATATCGATATGAAAAAAAAAAAGTCGAAAGTCAAATTGTAGGACATTGCAATATTTTGCCATAGAAATTTGTTGGGATCGAGGGCATGTGTGTTTCAGAAACACATCTTGTTTTTTTTTACAAATTCATACCGAGTTACTAATTTGAGTGTAGCATGGGTAATTTTAAGTCTTTTGAACACTTCCAAGAGACTTGTTGTTTTTGCTCCATTTCTTCATAAAGACCTGTGACTGGTGATGCTTTATGAAAAATGAGATTTTGTTATTACAAGTTCAATAATGGTTTGTTGCTGTGGTAACAAAATGAAGGCCTGTGATTGGTTGAAATCTACCAGTACGGTAATTATCATCTAAATATGCTGAAAATAAATAAGTAGGTCTATTTTGACATTGCAAATTCATTGGAACATGAAGGAATCAAAGAGCAACTGCAGAGAAGTGGGATTTCAATTAATGCCCAGCTGTCAGTTTGGGGGACATTTTTTTAACTGTTGACAAAGGTAACGCTGTGAAATATCCCTTTTAACTGGTGATAACTAAATATCTTATTTATTTCTACGCTGATAGGCGAATGGTATAAACAAGGAGGTGTGTTATTAATGGGATATGAAATGTATCGGCTACTGTCCAGTAGGCGTGGTCATATAGCAGGAAGTCTAAGAAAACCAGGAAGGAAATCCTCCAATCCAGTTGTAATTGACGTTGATGAAGATGACAAGAATAAAGGTCTCCTTGTTGGTAAGAAATAAGTAAAAATAAATAAATTAAATTTCGATAAAAGATCATTCATGATTTTTGGCTGCCTAAATACCGGACTTTGGATTGATGATGTGTGTCTATCTGTCTGTCTGCATCATTACTTAAGGGTTACCCTGTGACTGGTAATGCTTGGTGGTGAACCGTCATTTCTGACGGGGAAATCGCCAATCGATTCTCGGCATGGTCATGTCCCCATTTCACATTTTTACTTAATTTGACACCCTGTATTCAGATCAATACTTGTAAAATCAACCCAAGCCGAAGACCATTTAATGTTTATCTATTCTGTATGTAGGTATATTCAGTCGATCATGTTTTTATCTGTCTTATAGGTGTTCATGAAGCTCTGATAAATCCTGGTCCAGATCTGATTGTGTGTGATGAGGGACATAGGATAAAAAACAGTCAAGCTGGAATCTCCCAATCACTCAAAAATATCCGAACCAGGTACAGTAGATTTTAAAATTTTAACAATGTTGTTGTGTGTTTCCTGGCACTTTATACAGTCAAACTTGTCTATAGAGGCCACTCAGGAGAACGGGTGAAAGTAGCCATTGTAGACAGGTGGCCTTTATAAAGAGGCTTATTCATAATTTAAAAAGTTTACAAAGCTTATATAAAGAGGTGACCTTTAATGCAGTTTGTATATATTATGCATGTAATTTTATTTGATTTATCTAGTCGGATTCATTTCTTGGATTCTGTACTTTAAAAATGAAATAAATCTATAGACATTAACGTTTGTCCAATTGACAAGTGAAAATCGGCTCGGACAAGTAAATCTTCCTAAGCACTTGTCCGACAGGACAAGTTAAAATAATCAACAATATTTATAATTTGTGATTTCAAGCCTCAGCCAGATTGATGTGTATCGATTTAATGTCTAATTCAAAAGCGAAGATTGAATTCCTCAGATAAACGTCCTTGTAGTTTTATCTTCATAAACATAGATAGACCTTTACTTCCGATGAAATCATAATAAAAGAGGTGCGGATGTAGAGTCATGAGGTCTTCCGAAAACTAATCACTAAAACGCTTGTCACCTATGAGAAATTAATAGCTTTTAAGGCTGCAGTGACACTGACTTGATTAGAGACTTGCCATGTTATCATAAACATGGGTTTGACAATTTATTGGTTTACAGCTGATGATAACAATTTATAAGCCAAGTAAAACTGAAAACTGAGTTGCTAACAAACAAAAGAAATAATTAGAGACAAGGTTATATTGAGAGCAGTTTAAAAACAATCTGCAGTCAATCAACTGCCCAAGATCAAACCTCCAACGATAGGGTTTTGTTTATTTCAAATGTTAACAGTGTAATTTGAAAAGTGGCAAGTTCTACACATTACCGTAGTGGGTAAAACACATATTTTGTGTGTGTTTTGTTTAGTTTTTGGTAACATCTCTATCATTGTTGTTGCTTTTAATTTTTCATTGTTTGATGAATATTCTTATTCTCATTTTGAAACTTTTTTATTATAAATATATATATTCTCATTTGTATGAGTGAAAGATTCTTGAGTGGGACGTTAAACAACGATAAACAAACATAAACATGAATTTTTTCTTTGTAAATTACGGACAAGTGGATTTGTGATTCGGACTAGTTACTTTTTCAATTACTCATACCATGGGACAAGTGAAAAAAATCCTTAATGCAGAGCCCTGAGACTTAAAATATTCTGAATTTGATAAGTTTGTTTTTGCTTGTTCGAATGGAGTTTTGCGCCACCATCAAGAATTCCTCAGTTCTATGATACCATAAAGAATTCTTCAGTTCTTCGATGACTGTCAGTTTTTGTTAACCCATTCACCCCTGAAGACACATTTGGACTGACCTGTGTCATTGATTTTTAAGTAGAGTCCATTATTTCTCAGGGGTAGATAAGATAATGATGGAGGAGAAAACCCATTACAATATATGCGAGGGGAGGGGGGGAGAATGGCCACAGGCAGTCCGCAGTCAAAGTTGTATACCTCCTAAAAAAATCAGCTTAGGTTCCAGTGGGATTTGAACCTGTGCTGACTTGAGATGAGAGACTTCATGGTTTAAAGCATGATGCTATACCCACTCAGCCATCAAACCTCCCAACCCCTCTCTCTCAGTTAATGGAACCAGGTGTTTTAACTGTAGACAAACAAATTTATTTAGTATTTCTATAGTGATTTATCAGGGACTTGGAATGCAGTTTTCACACTGAGCCATGTACACTCGTTAGTCTGCACAAAGGAAACCAAAAAAAAAGTTTGTCAGTTTATTTGCGGAAGGCCTCTTACCAGGAACATTTTAAATGGGTTCTCTCCTCCACCATTAAAAAACTGGGCACCATCATAGAACTGAAAAATTGTTGAGAGTGGCATAACACAATATTCAAAATCAACAAACAAAAAACAACCAAGAAAAATCAGAAATATTTTGGTTTTTTTTTATTATTATCAATTTTTTAAAATTCTTGTTAATTTTCATAGCAAATGGGTCAATGATAAAGTAAGTAGACAGCATAGAGATTAAGACAGGCCAGTGGCGTAGCAATGTTGTCACAGTGGACAGTTGATAGAACACTAGAACTTCAATTCGAAGGTCCCTGGTTTGATCCCTGATCAAGCCGGGTTTTTAGAGGTGGTTTTTCATCTTCTGTCAGCGCTGGTCCCTTCTAACCCTCCCCTCTCTGGCACCAAATGGACAGTATTTTACCTTTTTTTGGCCTTGAACTGAGAAAATCCGAACCACTGATGTTCATATCTTCCTTTTTTTTACAGGAGGCGAGTAGTTTTAACAGGGTATCCCCTCCAAAACAACCTAATGGAGTATTGGTGCATGGTGGACTTTGTCCGTCCAAACTATCTCGGAACGAAGACCGAGTTTAGCAACATGTTTGAACGTCCCATAACTAATGGACAGTGTCACGACAGCACGGAAGCAGATGAAAAATTAATGCGATACAGAGCTCATGTTCTTCACAGTTTATTGGAAGGCTTTGTGCAAAGGTAAGTCAGTAAACATGAAATATAAGACATGCATGTTATTACCGGCACTAAAGATAAACCCTAAAACATTTTTAACTACATGCCTAAATCATATTGGCAATGGTTAACTGAAATTCATTGTCATTTCTTATAATTGTAAAATTATCAAGTGATTGATTAATTCACTTTCCACTAAGTTTTAAAAGCAGTTTGTATTCTTTCTTTTTATGAGGTGATGTAACAAAATTCCAGATGGCCATTTTCTATGACATATTTTTACACCTACCGATCCTCCTACCCAAGGTGTAGATTGTCTGCAGGTTTGGTCACCAATGCAGGTACATGGTAAAATGTGTATGTAGAAGATGGTCATTAATTTCAACCGTTGGTAACAATTTGTAGTAGCTGGTTACCATTGTCAACTAATTACACCAATGGTTACCGTTGGTGGAACCCCGAATGCACCCAGTGTATTGTGTATACTTTTCATAAGTAATTTGAAGTTTTACAGTGAAACCTTTCCTGAGGGACCACTCTTATAAAAGAACACCTGTCTTCTAGGATCACATTCTGAAAACCACTCTGGTAAATGATCCTTCAGATAAAATCTCTTTGAGAGACCACATTTCAGTGGCAGCAGTGGTGGTCACTAATTACAGGTTCTGCTGTATTTAAAATGGTTATATGTAGAGTGAAACCTATCCTCATAGACTACTCCCATGAGAGATCACCTGTCTTGAGTGACCACTCCCATGAGAGATCACCTGTCTTGAGAGACCACTCCCATGAGAGATCACCTGTCTTGAGTGACCACTCCCATGAGAGATCACATGTCTTGAGAGACCACTCCCATGAGAGATCACCTGTCTTGAGAGACCACTCCCATGAGAGATCACCTGTCTTGAGAGACCAATCTCATGAGAGATCACCTGTCTTGAGTGACCACTCCCTCAAGAGATCACTTGTCTTGAGAGACCACTCCCATGAGAGATCACCTGTCTTGAGAGACCACTCCCATGAGAGTTCACCTGTCTTGAGAGACCACTCCCTTGAGAGATCACCTGTCTTGAGTGACCACTCTCATGAGAGATCACCTGTCTTGAGAGACCACTCCCATGAGAGATCACCTGTCTTGAGAGACCACTCCCATGAGAGATCACCTTTCTTGAGAGACCACTCCCATGAGCGATCACCTTTCTTGAGAGACCACTCCCATGAGAGATCACCTTTCTTGAGAGACCACTCCCATGAGAGATCACCTTTCTTGAGAGACCACTCCCATGAGAGATCACCTGTCTTGAGAGACCACTCCCATGAGAGATCACCTGTCTTGAGTGACCCCTCCCATGAGAGATCATCTGTCTTGAGAGACCACTTTCATGAGAGATCACCTGTCTTGTGAGACCAAATTCTTACAACCATTCAGTTTATTAATCCTCTGAATAAAAAATTTGAGATACCACATCACTGTGGCAGATGAGGTGGTCCTAAGAGACAGGCTCCACTGAAGTAATATTCTCAAAATGATAAAATATGAGCAGAGCTGGAGTATTTACGGAACTTTGTGGTTCCAGGTCCAGGACCATTTATCCATTAATTTACAGAATGTATTTACTAATGTCAAAGTGTAGGATTACATAAATATCTATCATCTTGTCTTCATTCTTTCATTTTCTGTAATTCAGACGAGGACATACAGTACTACAGCAAGCGCTGCCACCAAAGCAAGAGTTTATATTTATGATTCGTTTGTCGCCTATACAGCGCACTCTCTACAAACGTTTTATGGACTCTCTACAAGTGACGGGTTTGGGAGCATGGGCAAACAGCAACCCTTTAAAAGCATTTGCTGTCTGTTGTAAGGTAAGATGGTACTAGAACAAAGGATATTATTTTTTACTGTTTGTCCATCTATATGCAGTCTATCCATCTCTATTAAATCTTTCCATCTATATTCAATCTATCCATCTCTATTAAATCTTTCCATCTATATTCAGTCTATCCATCTCTATTAAATCTTTCCATCTATATTCAGTCTATCCATCTCTATTTAATCTTTCCATTTATATTCAGTCTATCCATCTATATTCAGTCTATCTATAGCTATAAAGTCTATCCATCTCTAAAAGTCTTTCCATCTATTCAGTCTATCTATAGCTATAAAGTCTATCCATCTCTAAAAGTCTTTCCATCTATTTTCAGTGTATCCTCTCTATCAATCTCTATTCAGCCCATCTTTATTCACTCTATCAAGCTCTTTTCAGTTCATGCACTTGCATTCAGGTAACATTTCATATTAGCTCTCACAGATTTGTAGGCCACATTAGCCAAAGGCTTCTGGTTACCAGAATGTTGTGTATATTCTAGTTGAACCTCACAGTCTGTTTTTAGTCAACTTTTGTCTATAAATTTTCCATATTGAATGACTTCCTTTGAAAAGGCAGATTTCAATCAATTTTGGTAAGGAAGCATACACAAAGAACAGAGCATGCCCCTGTTAGAGACCCCAATATCATCTACACAGCACATAGGATCATAAAGGCTTGGTAGGATCCCCTTTCTTTAACTCTTGAGAATTATGTAAGCTCCATCTAATCCTTTGGTCAGCTTGATTGAAACCAGAGACCTTGTGCTTTTTAACATGACCTTGTTAAATTGAATAAGACAACAACAACAGTAGTTTGGGTTTAATTGTGACAAAAACAATATTGTATTTACTTTTCCAACTGTTATGCCGTTTTATTTTATTTTCATGTTTTTCGTTGCAGATTTGGAATCACCCAGACATCTTGTTCAATTTGATAAACAAGAAGAACAATATTGCTGATGTAAATGACCTTGACATTGAAACAGACGGTCCGACCAAAAAGAGAAGCCAGAAGAAAACTACCTCAAAAACATCTCAACCTGCTGATGGCATATTTCCGAACTTTCCAACCTCGGATAAAAATCAAGAAATCAGCTATGACTGGGTTAGTGTGCCATATGAATAAATCCCCAAAAATTTTTTGGCGGGGTTAGGGATGGTGAGGGCTCATATTAGTAACATTATGGTTTCAGTCATGTAACTTGAATTTCTTTCATGAAATTTTCACCAAATTTCCAATGTTGCTTTATGTCAATGAGATCTCAAATGAATTTGATTATGAACAACATTTGACTATATTTGCCAGAGTTATGGGACTTTAAATTCTTTATTAATGAACACAACTTGTTTTTTCTTATTAAGGTTACATAACCTGTTGAGTTAGGTGTAAAGGTAAAGATATATCCTCGACATTTGTCTATACTGTAACTTCTTGCATCTTCAATGGTCTGTCATTTTATAAGCTCCATCAGCTGGTTTTTTTTTTTCCAAAATAAACAAATTCTCCTTTTTTACTACTTAGATTGATATACAATAACAAAAAAGAGATATCACACAGTCATGTCAATTTCTAAATTTCTATATATTTTGTGAATATTACTTAAAAAACCCAGGTTTGGCATTTTTTTTCAGTAGCAGTTGATTAAATCAACTTTACTATTTGTATATGAATACCACACTGGACCTGACCTAAATTCCACAAAATATATAGGGATATCAGATTTTTTTATATATATATATATCCCTTTACATTTCACTATACACAGGACATATAAATCTAATTACCTGGTTTGGGGGACAGTTATTATCCAACACAAATAATCTGCCTTTACTGATCAGTGTTTACTTATACCTGTTTTTAAACCTGGTCTGGTGATACGGTTTAGGGATTTAACATAAATGACCTTTTGCACAGGAGATTCTCTGGTGGATGGCGATATGTGGGTTTGGTGCTACTATGGGGGAATTACAGAGGAAGAAATTATTGTGCGAGTTTGGTGTTATAAAGTGGGGGTGGGGGCGTGATAGGTGATGGGAAAATTGTATAAATTATAACTATGATATGATTTATTCCATGACTGACTTCAAACTTCATAACATATGATACCAAAGTTCTCCCAGTTTATGGATAATTTTGCAGACTTAACAGCAAATTTGTACTTAGAAACTTTATTAGAGCAGACTTATGTGGAAATTGTGATTCTCTGCTCAAATTGCATGGCTGTTATTTACACTAGTATTGGAATTTTCACTAGTGCATATGTTTTTTGTTTTGTTTTGTTTTGTTTTTTTTTGTGGCAGAGTGGTTAGAGCATTGCACTTTTTTAAACCATGAAGTCTCTCACATCTAGTCAGCGCTGGTTTAAGGCCTGCTGGAACCTAATCCGATTTGGGAGAAAATTTTACTTCTCCGGTGGTCTCTTTCCAGGTACATTGTAATCAGGTTCACTTCTCCACCATTAAAAACTGGCTGCAACCATATAACTGCAGAATTGCTGAGTGTGGCATAAAACACAAACAAACAAACATTGTGTATTTACCAAAAGTGCTTTAAGCTGCAAATTTTGAACATGAAAAATTGGCCATGGAAGCATTTTATAAAAAAAATGGGATTTGTTATTGAAGTCCCAGATTTTTTTGTAAAGGTTTGATAGTTTAACTTTCAGGAATTAGATACTTCAGCAAGAATGAGTAACTTTTATTTAGACTTCTCTCTTAGGTTGTGAATGTGGCAGGGTTAGTTATATGGTGTTCCTACTAGCTTGAACTAGTGGGGTTTCCCCTTTAGCTCGATCGGTAGAGCACCAGACTTGTAAACCAGGGGTCCTAGGTTCGAATCCAAGCAGAGGCAGTATTAAGTCTCTTTTACAATATTGGGTCTTGGGTTCGAGTCCCAACGTGGGCACCATTGTAAAAGAGACTAATACTGCCTCTGCTTGGATTCGAACCTAGGACCCCTGGTTTATAAGTCTGGTGCTCTACCGATCGAGCTAAAGGGGAAACCCCACTAGTTCAAGCTAGTAGGAACACCATATAACTAACCCTGCCACACGAATATCTACATTTGTTTATTCTACAAATCTTTACTGGTCAAGGACCAGTAGCTGGCTTTGGTGTGATTTCGTCTTTATTGTGCACCATGACAATAAATTTTTTCTTCTGTTTGAGAAAGATGTCAAACATCTCCTGATTGATCTAAAAAATCTCACAAAATTGTGATCTATATAGCCGAAATCATGCCATAGCCGGCTCCTGGTCCTAGCAGGTTACTGGTCTCTAACCAATAACCATTCCGTATTTCAATTTTCATTCTTTTTGCTAGGTTGATGACCTCTTGAAAGATTATATACCAGGGCAACTGGAGATGGGAGGAAAATTTGTGATCTTGTTTCAGTTGATAGAGGAAGCTCTAGCTGTAAGAGAAAAAGTTCTCATCTTTAGGTACGTCTGATGGAGTATATTTCTATCTTGGTCACAAAGGAATCCTTAGGTTTGATTGGAGAGATTCTTATGTTTAGGTACTCTAAACGTGGAAATTTATGCGTGGGGGTAATTTACACTAAATATGCAATGAAGATTTTATTTCGTGTGAATTGCCCCCGCGTACAGGTCCAACGTTTGTCGTAAGAATTATTGTTTAATACATGACTGCTTACAGTGTATTGTGACATCACCTAAAAAAAAAAACCCATGCGTATAATTTGCATAAGAAAATCATGTAAATAACAACATATTCACATTTACAGTGTATGTGTGTGTGTATATATATATATATATAAATCTGTTTTAAAATGCTGTGTACAGAGTCATATAAAGTTCATAAAATTATCCACGGCGAAGTAGATCTAAATTGTTCAATAAAATGTTTTTGTTTCATCTAGCGCTATCATGTCTAAAACAATCTTCAGGAGGATGTATTGATTGTAACTAAGTGTTACTGTGAAAACAAAATAGTTAAAACTTCACCTAACACGACAAGGGAAGTTGCCTCACGTCACACTACTGTGACATCTAACACGACAAGGGAAGTTGCCTCACGTCACACTACTGTGACATCTAACACGACAAGGGAAGTTGCCTCACGTCACACTACTGTGACATCTAATTGTGACATCATCATAACGCATCATAGTACATCACAGTAACACTCAGTTACAATCAATACATCCTCCTGAAGATTGTTTTAGACATGAAAGTGCTAGAGGAAACAAAAACATTTTATTGAACAATTTAGATCTACTTCGCCGTGGATTATTTTATGAACTATATATATATATATATATATATATATATATAAATAAGAATTTTGTTCAAGCTGACGAAAAAATCTTCTGCTTGACTTAGTTACACAAGTTTTCAAATTACCATCAACCACCTGCATTGCCTCTCTGGTCGGAGTAACTTACAGATGGGAGGGGGCCTACGTGGCCGAGTGGTTAGAGCATTGCGCTTTAAATCACAAGGCCTCTCACCTCTGGTTCGAATCCCGCAAGGGTCATTTCGAATTAAGTGGGAAAGTTTGCCAGTTTTCTTGCTGAAGGTCGGTGGTCTTTACCCGGGTAACCGGGGTTTCTCCTCCACCAATAAAAACTGGACGCCATCATATGACTGAAAGATTGTTGAGTATGGCGTAAAACAAAAAAATCAAATCAAATCAAATTACAGATGGGAGGATCCTAGGTGGATTCCTGATTTAATGTTTTGATGTTTTGGTTAAAGTATTGTAATTGCTCATCGTTCACTTAAAGACATACAAGCTGTCAATATGAATGTTTTGTTTGTTATAAAAGTTTCAAATATTCAATATATTATACAAATAGAATGTTCTAAAGAATCCTGGCTTGAAATACAAACCTTAATCATAATTTGTATACAGAGTCTATCATGGGGCAGTTCTTCCATGGATGAAAGGAATATCAATCGTCAACATATTTGGTTCATTCTAGGCAATATATGCATGGTATGTGTAAAAAAAAACTACCGATATATATTTTTAAATTTTTTTCAATCAATGCTTAGGTCTGATCTTCGGATATATATATATTTTTTTATCAAATTGACCTATATGCCTTTAATGATGGTTTCACAGGTAGGGGACATGCATTGATTCATCAGTACTCTCAGAATGCTTGTTTTACTCAAGTTTTTCCATTTTTTATTTACAGTCAAAGTTTGTTTACATTAGATCTTGTGGAGGAATTTCTGTCTAAACGTAAGGTCCCTCATCCAGATATATCTGAAAATTGGTGCCGAAACAAAAGTTACTTCCGTAAGTATAATTAGTCATGACATCAAATTCCAGTCTCTATGTTTTAAGGGTGCTGATATAATTAATGTCTCAGAAGTGAAAATACAGAATGTGAACTCACTCAGCCCTAAAGACACATTTGGACAGGTCTAAGTCATTGATTTGCAGCAGAGTCCATTGTTTTTCAGGGGTTGATGAGTTAAATTTTTCTGTTGTTTTTGTCTGTCTCTGCTTTTTCAGTAACTTGATTAAAGACAGTTTAAAGTTTGCTATACAGTAGAACCTGCTTCAGCGACCACCTGTGTATAAAGACCACCTGGTCATAAAGACTTTTTTGCTGTCCCCAATTGTACGATTTGTGTACAAATCAACCTCTATTTAAAGACCACCTCCCTATAAACACGTGTTTTGTTGTGTCCATAAGAAGGTCTTTATATATAAGTTTCACTGTAATTACAAGCCAATATTGATTTTATCTTGTTGACTTACGTTAGTTCAGTTCAAATAGATTTTCTAACTTAAACTCCTTGTGACGCAGAAAGCCGTTAAAGGTTTTCTACTTATTCATAATTCAGGATTGGATGGAAGTACGTCTGCTCAAGAGCGTGAGAAAATGATCAACCAGTTTAACGTACCTGACAACAAATTCTGGATATTTTTGCTGTCTACAAGGTAAGTTAGATTTGTTTGTTTATTTGTTTGTTTTATAGATCCCTGGAGTGTTGGGTAATCTATTGTGATTTGCTTGCTAGAGACTGTCAATGCTGTGATGGGAAAGGAGTTGCATATTGCTGAAGGGGACGATCCAAGTGCTCTTCAACATGTTTTGACTTCTGTGGGATATCTCAAGCATCATTACAGTTTATCAGCCATGTATGTGGCCTGATTCAACATGTCTGACTGTAATGTGACAGAGGGCGCTGCATCATTTGACCTTACCAGGTCACATTACTTGCAGAAGGGTACTGATCATGTCTAATGGCCTTAGTTTCAAGCTTCTAGAGTAATAGACTTCTGATATATTATATACATAAAATATGATCCTTATAAATTTTATAATATCATAATCACAAATTTCACCAAAAATTATTCAAATTGTTTTGTCTTTAATTTTCTTGCAGAGCTGGTTCTCTTGGTGTCAACTTGGTGGGCGCCAATCGTGTGGTTGTTGTAGATGCCTCGTGGAATCCTTGCCACGACTGTCAGGCCATTTGCCGTGTGTACCGATTTGGACAGATACGACCTTGCTTCATTTACAGACTAATAACGGACAATACAATGGAAAAAAAAATCTATGATCGTCAAGTTACCAAACAAGGAATGTCAAGTAAGTGTTTTTATTTATTTATTTATCTTTACCAAATTTGTCATTTTATTCATTTTCTCTTGGGGTACATATTTTGCATGCGAAGTTTTCATGCTAAAACTTTCTTACAAAGAAGGACATTTGTACAAATACTAAACAGAGAGCATATGTAAGGAGTATGTGTACTTTTTAATAATGTTTGTTTCAGGACACAGACAAATCTGATATCTACTTTGTATATTTCAAGATGTTTGTGTAAACTTGTCCTTGGTTTTAAGCTTTATTTTGTACAGAGGTAAAACGTTCAGAAAGTTTGGTCAGTTTTCACCCAGGCAGCCCAAATTTTGGCAGGGTTCAAAATATCATGTGATGCCGAAACAGAATTTGAGAGAAGGAAACAGGCCAATATCAGAAATGATATAACATAACACAAATTTTTGTTTTTCTCTATCACATATCAGCTTCATTGTTAATTGTCATTTTGCAGATCGCGTTGTTGATGAAATGCAGGTACAGAATCACTTCACTCGTCGCCAAGTAGACAACTTGTTGTTGTATGAGGTGAGTTTGTTTGTGTTTTGTAAAACGACTCGAGTGGAATATATACGGAATTTATTCGTATTGGGGACCGAACCACATTTTTTCGCAGAAGGAATGTTATACATCTCAAAAGTGGATTGTATATGAGAGATTCATACGCTTACAGATTTAACATGATTAAAAGTTGTTAGACTAAGAGACTGGTCAACACAGTGACAGCTTGATGCATTGACAGCTTATATTTTTTTCGTCGTCGGAGTGATTGAATTATATTTGCATGCATTTCTTCATCACTCCAAAAAGATAATTCTTGAAAAAAAAATGAAAGATTAATTTTGACCTAACATATTCCATTAGCGTAAATCGTATCTGGTGATGCTATACTGTTAGAACTCTTCAGTGTTTAGTGCAAGTCTTAAGTGGTATTTTGAGGATTGCAATTGAACTGTGAAAGAATCTTGCTGACTGTGTTTTTCAGTCTTTGGTATGGCTTGCAAGACCTTGATGGCTTAAATATACCCATTGAAGTGCTTGAAAAGTGCTTGAAAAAATATTGAAAAGTCCTGGAAAAGTGCTTGAAAAATAATTTTCATTGGCTGTATGAACCAAAAGAATTAGAACCTATATGACGAACCCTTCAATATGCAACAAAGGACCTTTGGTTACAAGTATGTTGTCGATGTCACCATGTCAATGCATTGACATTCAAATACACTGTAAATCCATAAATTTTCAGGGGCAGGGCTTTATTTTCGCTATACACAAGTTCTAAATTTATTTGCAAGAAGACAATTTCGTGATTTCGAATGCAGATTTCATTTTACTGTTATCATACTTCATTTCACGATAATTTTATATTCGTGAGCAAGAGCTCTAGTGAAATTACGCTTAAATAATATTCTCGTGAATAAAACTGGATTTACATTATGTCAGTATATATCGTGTAGTTTTAAATTATAAAACCAAATTACTCATCATAAACATTACATCTTATACGCTTCCACAAGGGACTAATTATACTGTAGACTCAAGTTGATCTTGCAAAAGATTTTTACATGAACTTGATGAACAGAATAAGAGACATTATAAAATAAAAAATGTTCAGAGTTTGGGCGTAAAAGCAAACAGTAACAGAAAAACCCCACTTTGCGTTTAGGTGCTTGATGGTTTTAAGTATTTTGTGTATTTTCTTTTAGGACAAGGATTTTGATGACGTGGATTACAGCAATATTGAAGATGATTACTATGACCCTGTAATGGTGAAAATGCTAAGGGCGTGTGGAAACTGGCTCACCAAGGTAAAAAAAAAAAATGATAGAAAACAATACATTTAGGTTTGATTCTTTTTAAGGCAATGCCTTATTGCTATGACAGGCTCAGAATTCCTGGGGGTTTTCCGTGTACTCAATTAAGCGTCGTCAGCAACCCCCGTTCAAAAATCAATGTGCCATAGGATTTGCCAATTTACTACTTGCGCTGTAGAAAGTAGTTACCTGAGATTCAACCATTAAGATACTTCTTTGTGTCTAATTTGAATGTTATTTCAATCGCATACTTTCTTCTTATAATTCCTGAACTAGGACACCGTTTCTTTTAATTTGAAATCTCACTGAAACTAAAATTCAACAACGAAGACAGACGAAAATGCTGTGATAAATTATTATAGTCACGTGACATAGGGCACGTGTTGAAAAGGGAATTCCCTCAGTTCACCTTTGCCAATTTTGACATCGATACCCATTTTAATTCACGTTATTTAGAAACTTGAATTGATCATCGTTTCCTTTTTATTCATACAAAATGAATTTTTACTTAACTGATACATTATTTAAGTTTTCAACCTTACTCGCGGAAGTAATAATAGACAAACTCACAATTAAACCGTTAATGTCTGACATTGAGTAAGATGATTTCCTGGTGTGTTTAAATTCTGTTCATTTGTGAGAGAATAAAAGACCAGTTTACCTGATCGTGGTTCTGGTTGGATAGCACAAACATCAATGCAGCTAGCGATTGCATGATTCCTGCCAGTAATAGAGTTCTAAAGTCTAGCCAGGTGGTTTTAGTTGATGTAATTACATTGGTAGTTGTTACCACTGGTGTTTCGACTTTAAATCAGTTCGACCCGATGTTTAAATTTTTTAACCCAATTCATATTTGAGATATCGATCTACATTTATTACTCCGTTTTTACATACCAAATAACAATGGGTTTTTTAGGTTGTTGAACGAATGTTTTTCTGTTAAAAAATTAGGGAGAAAAGGGTACTGAATAATGGAACATTATTTAAAGCTGTTGAAAGTCGTAATAGATCTACAACCATGGGACATAAATATTTGTCACTTATGTTGTTTTCTTCTTTGTTTTATATAAAACCAACAATTTTTAAATGCACACAGAATCCACTAATTTAAGCAATATTTCAAATATTTTAAGTTTACATGAAGGAAATTGAATTGATTTTTTTAATCATTTTGAAATTTAGATATACTTTTGTTTATTTTGAGAAAATAATTATTCTGTGGAGGATAAAATTACTTCAGGTAAATTTTGACATATTTCATTAGACTGAAAGAATAATTACAGAATTTACAAAATTATTCTGTGAGAAAAATACTGTCATTTCTGTAAATAAACACAATAATTTAAAAATGCATATATATTTTAGAAATATGAATTTGTCCTAGATCTGCCATAAATTTGTACAAATTTGTAAAATTCTGGATTTTACCAGCATTTAAAAGTTATTGGTTGTATATAAAACAAAGAAGAAAATAACATAAGTGACAAATTATATATGTCCCATGACTGTACATGTAAATCTAAGTCCGACTCTGTATGTCTGCTGTTTTGTAATGACAATGTAAACATATCATATAATGTATAAACTTCTACTGATGCATAATAAAAAATAAGCATCCACTAATTTCTTATATTTCAAATAAATGTTTTGGTTTAAAAATGTACCATGATATACGACTGTTGTTGTTTAGTATGAAGGACTCTTTGGGGGTAAAGTATCATTTAGCGGAGTGAAATCTGAAACTTTTTTGGAATAAATTCAAATTTTGACATATTTTTTTATTTTTTGGGCTAACAGTTTCTTGCAAAACTTTGCTGTGTTCAGATCAATGTTAAGTTTTCATTAGGATTTTGGTTCTTGGTTAATGATAGTGTTAGAACCCTGATAATTTAGATGGAGGTTCCCTTAGGGTAGAAGAACATCAGTGCTTATTGATGTGCATAGGGGTCTTTGGGATATATGCCCCACCCTTTAAATTTATTCTTTTATGCATTTCTTGAAAAACTCTTCACATGCCTACCTCAAAACCATATATATTCCTGTTTGTTATGGGTAGACACATGTTATTATGCGTACTTCTTGTGATAATTTGCACCTATTTAGGCGAGCTTTGTTGTCTTCTGACAACTCTTGTTTATTACATATTTCCGGCAAAGCGTTATACATCACTGGTATTTTGGCAGCACAACTGGAATTTGAAACTTTATCATTGATAATATGAAATGTAATTAATAACAATTCAAGTGGCCCGATGTTGTTGACATAACATTATTATCACGAGGGGAGGTTTTCTGGCTTATTATATGATTATTAAGAATTAATTACCATTCATGAATTACGATTGAGGTATCAGAAAAGATATTATGAACTGCAGGTATGCTTAATCAGGAGTGACAGGTAACTTTAACTATTATAGCAGTTTTAAGCTTATACCCAATGACTATTGTACTATTGACACTTGTATAGCTGATTACTGTAAACAAAGTTGAGAAAATACTGTTATTATTGTTGTGATCTATGTGTTATCACTCCTGATCCAGTATTCTATAAATCTACAAGTTTATTGGCTACAGATGTCAATACACCTAAATTGACCTATCGCCAAATGTCTGACACGTGGCTCTCCATGTGCGTTTTTGACATCATTCGATTGTGACGTCATAATCACATGTATGCTTGACGGGCCATTTGATTATGACGTCATAATGGAAAACTTTGCCAAAAGGTGCCATGTTGGGCATTTGGCGATAGGTCAATATTCTAGATCGTTAGATTTTCTAGGCATACCCACAATGAACAAGCTTTGTAATTTTTCAAGTCAATTTCAACGTCAGTGTGGCCATTCAGACATTTGATCAATGATTTTGAGATATCATCAGCTTTTAATGAAGTGCCAATCATCTGTACCCTTGCTATGGTCATGAAAATGCAGTGAGGGATCTTTAAAGTGCAATGCATCCGAGTCTGGCTGGAACCTAAGCTGATTTTGTGAGAACTTGCGGAAAGGCGGTGGTCTCTTCATGGGTACATTTGTAACCGGGTTCTCTCCTCCACCAATAAAAACTGGCTGCCATCATATGAACAACAATTTTTTAAGTATTGGGTAAAACAACGCTCAAACAAATAAAGTGCCTTGCTTTCTTGACACACAACCTCAATTCTAAGTCTTATCTTGTGACCTTATGTGGAGGTCACGGCCAAGAGACGGTTACAAGAGCTTTATTAAAATTTATGAAATTTTATGTAAATTTTGAAGCTTGGCTACAGCAGTGTTAAAGATCAACAATTGACTTACAAATTTATTACATGTATTTTCCTGATATTTTAATATTTGACTTTTTTCAATACTTTCAGAAACCATATGAACATGAATCACTGTTGATCGACAAAAAGGAATTGCGACTGACACAGAAGGAGAAACGATTGGCCAAGCAGAGTTATGTGATGGAGAAGCGATTGAATGTCTCCTACACAAGACCCTCGTATGCAGCTTTTTACCCCAAAGGAGCAGAAGGTCCAGGACGGAGACCGCCCATCAAAGTTGTAACTCCGCCTTCATTTCCTCCGTGGTAAAAAATTCTTTCTCACACATTTTGCAACTGAAACATTCTCCGAATTTTTCTTTTTCTAATCAATTTATTGAACATTCTCTTTAACTGTGATATTTTTACACAGACTGGATACAGCTACCATTTTCTTTCAGTGATTTTCAATTTCAGTGTTTAAGGGGATTAATCTAACAAGATTTTACTTCAGTATTTAAGGATGATAAAATTCTCTTCAGAAGTAATTTACATGGTCAGAAATTTGGGATTCCAGGCCAGACTGTGAGAAAATTTGAATGTTACTCATAACTTTATTGAAATTCAGCTTATCCTGAAATCTGATTGACTGAGCAGACCAAGTTAAGAATATTCTTAAGTTTTTAGCAAATGGGGCCCAGACTGTACTGCTGATAATTTTACTCAACATATCCAAACGTCTCAACGGCTCAGCAATATATTGAAATTGGTATGTAGCTGTATCACGGGAAGATGCAGGTCTGGACAAATTCATAGTCAATTCTGAATTCCGGATTCTTGTTGAAAATAGGGTTACCATTCTTTGGTATCACAGATGCATCTTTAGATATATTTTCAGTGAACAGAAAACAGGACAATTAAGTTGTTGTTTAGACAATTATGGCCTGTCTTTACATTGCAGGCCGATAGTCTGAGATTCGAATACCGCCACCAGGACATAGTTACGGACATTTTTTGGTAAAACTCTCAGAGTATCAGTCGTATATCACAATAGTCACACATCTGTTGAATGAGGTTATTAGCAGAAGCCCTATGTCCGCTTACAGAACCCTCAGTGTGCTATGTTTGTATAATATGTGACACTCTTCAAAACGTCATCCCTAACAAACGACTTTGATGTTGTTTATTTAATTCTTCAATTACCTGGTCTTACTTCTGCTGTCCGACTTTTACACCGGTGACCTCTAGCGACAAATTAGCCACATCATTGACCGTGGTCACCTATAGCGTTATATCAAGATTACCGACACTTTAAAATGGACATTTGTTCTAAAAATAGAGTGGTGGATGGCGGTTATGAATTTTGCATTATAAAAAGAATTTTATATAACAGGAAAAAGGTTCTTGAAAAAAATGTGGCATTATTGCGGGAATGGTGATAAATGGGATGATGATAATTTTTAGAATTGACTATTTGGTTTTGTTTACATGATTTTTTGTTTTTTTAAGTTAACTTAACTTTATTGCCAGCGAGGAGATTCATGTTGCTCTGACACATCTGTTTAATTTTCTTTTTTCAGGCCATCCACTACATACCCAGGCAGACCCGTTGCCAGTGTTAAACCAATGATTACAACTCCAGTCCCAATGCAGCCCAAGAGTAGGACCAACAATCAACCATTTCCCATCACCAAACAGAAACCAGGTGTTTCTGTACACAAAGTTCTTACTACGACAGGTAAAAAAGTTCATTTCATTTGAACTTTTCTTATCATGTTTTGCGGCCCTCCCCTCCCCCAGTTTGAGGAATTATTATCATTATTAGTTATTTATCAATTTTGTCTTTGCTCATGAGACACTTTACAACTTGTCCAATGAGACAAGTTTTTGTCTTTTCTCATCAGACACTGTATATTTTTGTACTTTCCCATCAGAGATTATGTATTTTAGTATTTTCCAATCAGAATATATTATGTCTTCTTTTTGCACGTTTATAGGCTTACCAGTATATTATAAACATCGCTCTCATTGGGAATCTCAGTTCCCCAAAAAGTACCGGTGAAAAACAAACACTGGGTCAGTTATAAACAACTATTTTAATGCAGATTAAAACTAAAAGGATATAACAAATGTATGTCGGTAGGTCAAATGTGAATTCGGTTGAAAATAGAAACTTTGGGTCGAACGATCCCTGACCCCGTTTAAGCTGTTAGTGATGACAGTTTAAAAATGTTGAAGACAGATAAACATAAACTACTTCGCTAGACTTAAATGCGTTTTAATTAGAGTTTGAGTTAACACATCTTTAATATTCTCGGGAATGAACGACATTAAAACTGCACTACTCGCTAGGTGTATGTGATACTCGTCGTCTGCCATGACAGGTCGATGTTTAATCACATGGTTGTCACATGATCAGACGTTATCATTTCTGTTCATGGATAAGATATTACTTAAAACTTGACACAAAATAGAGGATTTTGTCTAGTCTTGAAAATAAATGATGACCATGATATGAATTTAGCAGGACAGTAGGGCACTCGCCATTTTATTTTGGGCCAATAACTACTTCAGTGTGATATACTTGTCTTTGATCAACTTCTGGTTGCTCAGACACCAAAGTGGTATTTCAGGTGCTGGTAAAATCCTCTAGTTTTACCCTGCGTTTCCACAAAAGTCCGGATTGGATGACGCAAACATTGAGGTTACCGGTCATTTAGACTGATTATTTGACGAATTTCATCAGACTTTTGTCAAATTTACCGGTTTTGCCAGTAAGATCGATGGATTTCAAAAACTCTGAAATTTTTCCATTTGATTTGGGAAAAGTAGGTGTGAATAATGTGAAAGTAGGCGGCATAAATTGCCAGGTACCGGATCTTAAGGAGCACCCTGTATCATTATGGTTTTTTTTTAACTTCCTATCATGATGTATTTTTGTCTTTTCCCATCAGACATAATGTTACCAGGAACAATAACCAGTACTCAGTCTGGTACAGCACCGGAACCAAACCGAATTCCCGCTGGAGAGCAAATCTTTATCATCAAAACGCCAAAGGGAGTGTACATACGAACCAGCACTGGAAAGATATTTGCTGTCAGAGCAAAGTTTCCACTATTGCAGGGGCTAACAAGTGCTACAGCATCAAATGTGTCTTCATTTACGGCCACGACTATCTCTTCATCAACTGCAGCATCACCATTAAGTATGTTTACCATTTGTTCATTAAAAGTTATTTATGTGTAAGAAATTTAGTCAGGAATTAGAGTACAGGGAAATTTGAACTTTGATCTCAATGGAAGTTTGATTATAGTCGGATCAGTGACAGAGTCAGATATGCCGTTTGTGGCAGTAATTAATTTGTATATAGAAATAGAATAGCCACATTATATTTTTTTGAATTACTGTTATTGATTCAGTCCAATAACGAGAGGCCTCGGTGTCTGAGTAATAAGAGCATCGCACTTTGAATGGGTATCACTATAGACAGTGTATAGTAGCTGCTGATAATGGTATTGTGTTGGAAGTACATGTTGAACTTAAAGATCTCGGCCACAAAAATTCAGAAGTCAGAAAATTCTTGATATTTGATATCCCTTTCATCAGGCTGCACGCGATCATTGTAACGGAAGTATCCATTGGGAGCTATGTGCTCGTTGAATCCTTCCGAAACGGCAATGTTGCATAGTCTGATGACACAGATAGAAACATACGTGTAGTTACGCAGGGAGTAAAATTAGCACTCGCCCAGTCGCATTTGCGACCATTTTTATGCCTGGGCGATGGCGAGTACAACCATATCCATAAATGTCCATTTTTCTCTTCTCTTTCTTTCTAGTCCGCATCAATTTTGTTATGTAAATCTGGGTCTGTGAGATGTTTAATGCTTTACATGTCATAACGTTATGTTCAAGCGTATTACTTGTACACAATTAATACCACGGTGTGTACATGTTGACAAGGTGGTCAACTTTCGACAAAATTTCGTGATTTCTTTGAATCCTAGTTAGGTCGGCACATGGTGAAATCCGCACTTAATTCATGCACATCGACATCTAATGATTTCAGCACTTGTTTCTTTTATAACTGCATTTTCAGCAGTTGCTTACAAATTATTTTGATATTGGCACTCGGGCCTAATTGATAGATATTTTCACCCGTTGAACATTATCCGGTAGGATCTCATAATTATCGCCTTAATATGTAACCATTAGCCCCTCTTTGAATCCTTTGTTCCTTTCGAACGACTGCTTGGTCAAAACAATGTTTTGATAGTAAATAGCATGTTTAAATTAAAACAGATAATTTGGAGATGTATGTTTTTTTTTTGTGTCAACAGTGACGTGAATTTGTGACATAATTATCAAGAAAGCATATTATACACTACTCCAATAAAATTAGAGCTCGCCTTACTTCGGATGTGCCAAAGTGCTAGTCAGTCAAAAGTATCTCGCCGTTTAAACCTCGAATATTGAGTAATTATACACATAGATTATTTTTGAAAATGAATCTTCTCTTCTGAGATAAACATTTTTTAATACCATTTGGTTAACTTGATAGATATTTCCAAGTGTTGAAAAAAAAAATTTCCAGGTGCCTATTTAACTACATTAAGTGCTGATTTACATGTTTCCAAAGTGGGGTGGGATTTGACTTGTAACCATTCCTTGGACTCGTAAGTCTTTGTCATGCGATGTTACGTTGCTGAAAACCCCAGCAAGAAACTAGCCATAGAATACTCCAAAGTGTACCAAAAAAATTAAAAAAGAACCACTCCTCGACAAAATGGATGGGAAATTGTCAATGGTTGGTTATTCATGATTGCATGCAACATGATAAAAGCTATATAGAAAGAGAAATTGAGTTTGAATTCAAATGAGAAATGTTTTTTTTTTTATTTTTTTTTTTTGTACAAATAGCTGGGCCCCAGAATTTCAACCTGGGCCCCTAGATTTTTTGTTCTAGGGGCCCGACTGGTCCTGGATCCTGCAGCCAATTTTACTCCCTGTTATATCTATGTATTGTTCGATACAAAATTGAAAAATTTCATTTTAACTAATTTACCCTTAAAGACACACATGGAATGGTCTAAGTCATTGATTTACGGAAGAGTCCATTGTTTTTCAGGGGTTGATAAGTTAACCAAATTTGACTGTGCATGTTTCTGCCCCCCCCCCCCCCCCCCCCCCCCCCCCCCCCCCCCCCCCCCCCCCCCCCCCCCCCCCCCCCCCCCCCTTCTGCTCACTTCATAATTTTTTTCTGCCATTTCAGGTGCACAAACTACTTCATCTACAGACATCCTGTCATCCACCATTGAAGACAGTCTTAGTAAAGATAATTCGCAACCTGTCACGATGCCATCTTTATCATCAAACAATAATTCGGTAGACATTCTCGCATCAATTTACTCGCAATCAGACCAAGTCAACACCATGCTAGAGAGAAATGACTCTACAAATTCTCTCGCGTCTCATTTTGGTGTTGCGGATATGGTGGGTAGTTCAGATTCTAATATGAGTGAAAGTGACAATTTCTTGAATCTTGCTACCAAAACACATGAACAAGATCTAGACAAAAGATATCAAAAGATTGCTCCCAATCTTAGTCGATTACCGTCGCAGCTTCTTAATAATAATAGCAACAATCGTTCACAATTTTCTCATGATCAATCCCATAGTTCAAATTCAAGAGATCAGTTTTTAGATTCTAGTAATTCACAGAAAATGTCTCAAAATCAGACAGATATGCCAAGTAGTATTTCTTCAGAAATGGACAACACTAATTCAGGATCAGACATTTATTCCCCGGCAACGCCATTTTTGTATGATAACCAGTTAATATTTCCAGAAGACAATTTTCAGAACTCTCCATTACCTAACTCAGCTGGAAAAGGAAATTCCACAAATGTGAAAAGTTCACAAAACTCTGTCGGTAATTCGGACTTTAGAAATACAGACTTCAATGAGGTAAGCACTGCAAATTCAAGTATGAACAGTAACAACGGTATGCAAAATATGGGAATTCCCACAATGCAGAACATGCCACCCATGTCAATACAACCAGGAATGATGGGATTTCCTTTTGCACCATATCCTTTCCCAATGCCTCAGCCATTTTTGATGCATGGTGGAATGGATCCTAACTACATGTCGCAACTGCAGATGCCTGGACAAATGGGTCAAAGCAGTGGATACATGGGTGGTATGTCGCCTGGATTGGGAATGCCACATACTGGCATGGGAATGAGAAATCTGCCACCATTTAGCAATTTGGTTGGAATGCAGCCACAAGGAATGGGATCCAATCCAATGGATGTTCAAAATAAAAGGTCTGAAGGCAGTGCTGTTGGCGGTGGTAGTCAACAGGGTCCAGAATATCAGGAAGATCAATCTGAACAATTTTGAATGTGCAATGAGTCATCATCTCCGCATCTTTTTTTTTTTCCAGTTGACTCGTGTAATATTGCATCATCATTATCGTCATTATTCTTTTTGGCCTCCTTCAGGAAGGAAGTACAGTAAAAACTGAAAATATTCCTGTGAATGAATTGATGAACTATATTCGTTTTTACATGAACTTTTGTGTGCTGCGTTTTCTAATTAATGGTATGATTTGTTCTGTTTTAAAAACATTTTCATACCTTCATTTTTATAGAGAAATTAAATATATTGGTTTCAAGAAAACTATTCACTTGCACCATATAGAAATTTACAACATTTTTGTCCTTGTATAACAGTAGTCCAGGTACTGGAGATGACACTCACATTTCATGAAATGTTAATTTTGAAAAAATTCGATTCACAACGTAGTTCCAAAAATATAATGTGAATAATTAGTCATACCAATATTGAAACTAGCACACATAGTGAAGATCAAGTTGCTGTACAAAAGTTAGTTTTTATGTAAAATATTGACTTTTTTGTCTTTTGACATTTACGTTATGAAATTGAAAAAAAATCCAAGTGAATATATGTACATTGTCCATAAATCATTACTTTTTAGCTTTATAAAAAAAATTGCATTTTTATTGCACACTATTTGCTTGCATGTCATCATTGTACATATTTTCTTTTGTAGGTATTTATATAAAATTTCTATTTTGTTTTTAAATTGCAGGTTGTTGATTGTCTACCATTTTTATCTTGTTTTAATCTGAACATATACACAGAGAAAGTCTGGTCATCAAGCTTTAAGTGTGAAAAACTGTATAGATGGAAATTTTCGCCTTCGTTTACTTTTCACCTGTGTTTTTGCCCTTTAAAGTGCTCTTTCAAAGAGTTTCATTAAATTTTATTTGTAATATTTCTGTTAGAATATTACTGTGATGTTATAACAACACAAATGTTTGACGAGCCATTGATTGCGACGTCATAATTGAAAAGTCTGCCAAATGGTGTCACGTCGGGCCTTTTGTGAAAGGTCAATAGTTTTGTTCGATTCATCGAGCTAACAGGAAAATAAAGTTTTTATGGTACAATTAAAAATTTTTGAAAGAACACCTTTAAATATGAGGTTTAGCAAAATGTTCCAAAAAAATTAAAGACCTTAAGAAAACGATGGAGGACTAATTTTAACGTGAAGCTGGTGTGTTTTATGAAGTAAACAGGTGAAAATGATTTGAAGCGAAATTTTGCAGTATACTGCAATGTTATTGTAATGGTCATATTGATCTTAACTTGTTCAGAATACTTTATTTAAACCATCTCTTTCTGATTGTGAATGCATTAAAAAAATAATTTTTTCACAGAAATTTGTAAATAATAAAAAAATTGAAAATAGTCAGGGTCTAGATATTTTGCTGTTTGTAATTGCCAACATCAACAACAAATCAGATGGTTCTTTAATAATAAAAATCATGAAGAAGGTTGATTGTGCATAGTACATATGCAATTTAGAGAATCAAGGAATGTCTCGAGGGATCCAACTCTTTTCTAATGAATTTTGGTATCAAAGAGAGCTGGGCCCGGCACCATAAAACTTGAGAATTTACTAAGTCTGAGAAAATTCTCAAATTGGCCTGCTTAGCCAATCAGATTTCAGGATTAGCCAAACTTGAGTAAAATTTTTAGACTTAAGTAATTTGTAATTTTTATGGTGCCGAGCCCTGGTCTTACTCAAAGAATAATTTGGGTTCTTTCTGAATCTGGTCTTTCAATACAGGTGGCCATTCGTGACAATGGTCTATCAAGACTGCCTCTACTGGTGGTCGGGGTTTCTCCTCCACCAATAAAAACTGGACGCCATCATATGACTGAAAGATTGTTGAGTATGGCATAAAACAAAAAATCAAATCAAATCAAATACTAGTAAAGTTTTATTTTTGTCCAGAGGAGCATAATATATGTGTACAGGGAAGTGGGGTTTACAAGATATTTTCCAATTCCACAAAGACCAAATTTCAAAATATTCTATACAGCACTTGAAGTAAATAACAACAAGATGTGTTTGTGAAACACAAATGCCCTGGTCCCAACAAATTTTTGCAATGTCCCATATTTTTACCCCACCCAACTCCCAGGGGCATATGATGTCAATGAAGTGTGAGCAACCCCTAGATAAGTTTGGTTACTCTATCACAATCCAAACTTAAAATATTTCACTTTATATGTAAGCGGGACGGAATTACGGACAGACAGACGGACAATCCAAACACTAGATGCCCCCCGGGGGACTTTTCAGGCTGGGGGCATAATATTTACCAAAGTCAAAATGTAATATAAAGCAAATGTAGCTTCATTAATCCTCTCAAACACCATAGACAACAATGGACTGCTCTAATACAGTGAGAGCATGCTATTTAGATATGTGGGGTTGACAAAATAAATAAACGAGCTTCATTAAATTTGATTTGATTCCAGCATTAGTCTGTGTATGTGCATTATATTCAGCAGTAAATGTAGGAGAAAATTTAACATTTTTAAGAGTGCCATGTATTGTCTGTTCTGTGTTGATGTTCATTTGTTTACTATTTCGTCATTTTTGTTTGTACCTGTTTGTAACGCAATACACATCATTGTCAAAGCCACCGTTTTGTGATTTGTTATTTGTTTGGGGCTTTTTAGGCCAACTGGGCCTGGCACCATAAAACTTAAAAATTACTTAAGTCTAAAAATTTTACTCAACTTTGGCTAATCCTGAAATCTGATTGACTGAGCAGGCAAAGTTGAGAAAATTCTCAGACTTGAGTAAATTCCTAAAGTTTTATGGTGCCAGGCCCCGACTTTGGATTAAAGCTTAACTACAAAATATACATTTTGTAAGGATGGTTGTATGGCCTTAATACCTCACAATAGTATCGGATGGATCCCGTTAAAAGAAGTTGTACAAAATTTTCTTCCCAGGAACATGACAAACTTGAAAGCCTAAAACAAAAAAATTAGCAGGATCTTCTTCTTCTACATTTTTAGGTTACCTGAATGACTTGGGGATATATCTTCAGGAATCTATGGGTTACCATGGCCAAGTGGTTGGAGCATCATGAAGTCTCTTACCTCTAGTCTGTGCTGGTATAAGCCTCTGCTGGAACCTAAGCCGGTTTTTTGCAAGAATATTTCCCAGTTTATTTGCGGGAGGCTGGTGTAACAGGGTTCTCTCCCTCCACCATAAATAACTGGCCACCACCATAAAACTAAAAAATTGTTGAGTGTGGCATAAAACACCATTCAAACAAAATCAGGAATCCAAAAGAGATGAAAAGAGCTATAGCATCCCAACCTAAGTCTTTCAAATTAAAAAAAATCGTTCTATTGATATTAAGATGTTGAAATGTGTAAAAAGTGCCAAACAAATGACATTTGCAATAGGTCAGCATGGGTGCCAGGCCTCCAGATCTTTCTCATGTACCTTTGTATACAAATTCCAATCAAATTAATAAGCCATTTGCATAAAACTATTCTATGTCATCTGTAGCTCATTTATGTAGATTTTGTTTTCATTCACTAACTTTGTAGATACAGTAAAACCTGCAATAATAGACACCTTAATGTAGAGGACACCCCCAGATAACGGACAGTTTGTCTAGATCCCGATTTACATTGTTGTATAAGACTTCTAGTGTCCGTTTTAAATAAATAGACACTTCCCTTACACGGACAAAATTGTTGGCCCGAATATGCATAATTTCTGTATATTTAACGTTGAATTAGCAAACAGTTTTCCTATGATTGACTTCCATTGCCACAGGCAATTTCTTGCTAACTTTAAGTCCCAACTTCTATCTTGAGAAACACTCCTACAATCTTTTATTTTGTGTTTTTGCCTCGTATTTATCTCCTTGAATTTGATTGTAACAGTTGATTACAAGAATGATTGCGTTGATTATACGTATGAATGTTTTAGCAGTGAATGATCATCCTTCATTCAGCAGACGCCTCTCTAAAATGAAATTTGATTAGTCCGGCAACTGTCCGCTAAAAACAGGTTTTACCCTATTGACTTATCAATTATACATACCAAATTTGGCATCTGATTATTGGTTCAGGAGAAGATATTTAAAGCGATACCAAGTTTGGGTCCTTTTTTGCCTCTTCAGGGTCATAGCCCGTATTCATTCACAAACATAATACAGCTCTGCATTGGAATACATTCTATCAAGTTAGATTAAAAATTGTCCCCCTGGTTCTTGTGAAGACATTAGAAATGTTCAAAAATTAAAACCATGTGACAACAAACAAAAGACCATAGCAACTACCGACTGAGCCGGGCCGGCTCTATTCCATTCTTGAAGTATTTACTATGAAGATAGTTGTCCCCTAAAATAAATTTTGACCATGTTAAATTATCACTTTCAACACATAACAAACATACTGCAGAATCAGAGACATTTGGTTGGTTAAAATTTAGTTTTTAAAAATAAACCAAATTTGTTGAAAATTCAAAATTTTGTTGAGATAAAAATATGTGTTTGTAAAGGAACCCACCGGGTATCTTATTACTAGGTATAATTTATGCAAAACTTTGTCACGGTTAAAATTTCGTTGACAAATGAAAACATCAAAATTCTAAGTTTATAACCACAACCAAATTTTCTTATTCTACAGTATTGTTATTATTTTTGTTTTTAATGGCATTATATGGCACCCTCAACAATTTTTCAGTTATATGGTGGCCGCCAGTTTTTAATGGTGGAGGAGAGAACCTGGTTACAATCTACGTGGGAAGAGACCACCGGCCTTCTGCAAGTAAACTGGCAACTTTCTTGCAAAATCAGCTAAGGTTCCAGCAGGACACGAACCAGCACTGGCAATGATGCTCTCACCACTCGGCAACGGAGAACCCCCATGACAGTCCATAAATAAGCACGTTTAATACACGACATATTGGTAGTTCCTGTTAAAATAACAAACACCGAATTATACCTCCTTACTTCAGTTTATTGATAAAATGAATGAAAAAAAAAAAGAATATACAGAATTTCTTATTTTACATTACTTCACAAAAGAAAATCCATACAATTACAGTTTGCAGTCTACACTTAGATTCCTTACCAAACTTAATAAGTACATTTCAAGCCCTCACTCCTCTTAGTGTGGTACGGAAGACCTCTAGGAAATCTGCCAACGTGTTCACTAAACTTGGGTTACCTAAACTTAGTAGGTCTAAAGCGTCTTCCTAAACATTGTAGAGGCTTATTCTATCAGCCAATTATCATAAACAAAGAAGAACAGCCAGTAATGAAAGTCTTCAGATACTTGTTATATAAATATGTTATTTTACTTCCTTAGACCGCAAATGAGATTCAAGGTATGCAGAAATTGTTTTTGACAGAAAAACATTGTGAGCAGGTTGGCAAATTGCCTCGAGATTAATATTTGTATCACTTTCATTTGGACTCTTTCAGCACTATGCTATCGATGGTGGACAAGAAACATATAAAATACACGAGGAAATACGACTGCATAAGCAAAGAACTATACAAATATCGGTAATCAATCAATACAATACTTAATACATGTAACATAGTTCTTCTTTGTCATACATGTCACATGATTCTTCTACGAAACTGATTTCTTGTTTTACTAGTTTTTCTTGTGTAAATTTGATACTAGTAATACTTTGAGATGGACAGAAGCAACGGATAGGTTTAATAAAATCAGATTATGTACATTTCACGTTGTGCTTCTCTATCTTTATATTCAATACCCTGTTATCACGCCTTATTACGGATGGAAAGACACTGCACCTCGAGAAAATGTCCTGTTTGTCAAATGTAAAGTAATCTCCAGCAACAGGAAGTCTCTCTGGGCGAGTTTCTTTTTTTTTGCATGTATCTATCATGACGTAAGCGTTATCATGAGACACTGAAATGTTGACACACCAGAATATACATGACAAAAGACAGTATTGACACATGACATGTTAAAATCCTAACATGTCAATGACTACAAATTACTATTGAGGCTTGCCACATGAAACTTCTGTATGGACTGGTTGTATTGGGAGTCCTGACATGTCAAAAGATAAAAAACACAAATTAATTCACAAATAATTATAGAAATGACAGTCTTCATGTCAATGATGACAAATGTGTCATATCCCGTCAAAACAATACAGCTTTGCCATGAGTCTTTCAAGATGACATTTATCATGTAAATGATGACGTGACATTTCCAGTAAAAACATGGCAGCGTTAACACAAGACTCTATAGATGACAGTCTTTATGTCAATGACATGTAACAAACCTCGTCAAAATAGGACAGAATTGACACATGACTTTAGATATGGATATCAAATAAGTGTGGCATATTCAGTAACATTCAGTCATCAACATGTCATTTCATAAAAACATGACACATGACACTCTCGATATGTCATCAATTTCCAGCATAATTTGACACATAACTTTTAGACATATGATACATTTATCTGGAAAATACTGTCGTTTTTTTTTTCTCCAAATCTAAAACCTTGCATACCATTAAACATTAAAACATTTTGTTGGTTATTAAACCTTATACACAGGAAGGAAGAGAAAGGAATAACAATAATTTGAATCATATGTCTATATAATATTTTATACATTTCCATTACATGAAATTCTGGTAAAAATTTTATCCTACTGACTACAATCTATGTTAAAAATATTGATAATGCACTTTGGTGCAAAATAAACATATAAAGGGTTGTTTGTACAAATGATTTGAAGTACAGAATAAATATTAAAACAATATTGGTGTCAATTACAAAAACTCTGGAACAAAAATGTCAATTTCACAGAAAAGTATGGTATGAAAGAGTGGATTAAAAAGATTAAAATGAAATGTATGAACTCTGTTCTTACACAAAAATTTTTCACTTTTTTCAAAATCTGTGAATGTAAGTGTTTGGCTTTCAAATGATTCTGCCAGATCAGTTCATCAAAAAGTCAGAAAAATTCAGTAAGAATTGAAATTTAGACAAGAAAAACTAAGTTTGACAGCAATTTTGTTACCAAGGATGTGAGTCTATTCTTGCAGGGATGCAGATAAAATATATACATAACAAAAAGTGGATTAACTATTTCAAAATATAGAAATGTTTAAGTAAGCTAGAACAATACACATCTCAACATAAATAGTAAACATAAGTATTATAAGTCACTCACTCTATCAAAAATATACATGCCGCACAAATTACACAAAAGTGGCGAAGGGGAAATCGGGAAATAATATCAACTGATGGCATCTACAGACATCACTGTTACAGTAACCATTGGCAGGCAACTCGTATAAATCAGGAAAATCTTAGAATACTTTTTCACTGAAGAATTTCCACTTGTTACATGGAGTTTGATCAAATGACTAATACTATGCTATAATGGTGAACAGACAATGACCCGAATTTCCTGGTAAAATATAATTTTTTTAAAGTATAAAGTACTCTATAATGCTCCCCCTTTCTATTCCATCTAGTTCTGATATACTTGTATTCATATGATTTTTAATAACCAAATTAACAAATATATATATATATATACTTATTTCAAATGACATTTTTGTTACTTTTCAAAAAGCTTGAGAATGAAAAAGGTGAAATGTGAAATGATATAACTGCAAATTTCCCAGAAAGAAATAAGCGATAATTTTATACATACGAATACCGTCGGGAATATGATATAACATTTCAATTAATGAAAAAAATGTATAGAGCATATTGGACCTCATAACTTCAGTTTCACATAATACATATTTCTTCTTACTTCAAAACACAGCAATGGTTCTCGTGTACTAGTGACAAACATACTGGCCAGAAAATAAATTTTAAATAAATATTATTTCCAACATCTGAACATTAAAAACTAGAGTACCATAAAAAGTACAAGATTTGCCCATAGTGAACTTTGGTATTACGTATCATTTCTAGTAAAAAGACAGGAGTCATGGACTGTTGAACTCGTCCAAAGTATCATTGTATCTGAATTAACGGACCAAGTTTCATCAAAGTCATAAATATGAATGAAAGCATTAGAGCAATGACAGGGAAAGTTGGCATAGGGTACACCAAAATATGACTCGTCTTGCTTGGAAAAGAAGAAAGTCTGAAGAAATACAAGTACAGTCAAACCCACTTTTATTGAACCCTGTTACATCCAAATTTCACTTAATTTGAAATGATTTTGAATACACACCCATATTACTTTATTATCATTATAACCTGGCTATTCTGAAAATCCTGTTTATTTGAAAGAAAAATCAATCCCCTTTGATTACGTATATCCGGGTATGACTCTATATCCTATCTGCCCGTCATAAAGCGAATTGCACAGACCAACATTTCTCCTAAGTACACAGTATCATCACCAAAGAGTTCATTTGTTGAAATTGTAAAGAGAAAAACTGAAATTTCACATGCCATAACAGCTAGAAGCTTAAGTTTACAAGGATGTTTACAAAAAGAAAACAAGAATAAATCTACAAGCTTCACCATCAAGCAATCATTTTATCAAAATCATAAACACACTTTGGCTTTATATATGCGATACTTGATTATTGGTAGCTCCTCTTAATGGCCACCTGTCCGTCATCACATCACCCAGGCATAAAAAAAGCGTCATCAGTTTCACATGTCAGTTCCGCCATCTTGTATTCTACGTAGTTTATGTAAAAGGCTTCCAGTAAAAATGTGCATACATGTAACTTGATCATCTGTATGAATGTATGAATTCCATTTGACTATTATTAGTTTGTTTTTGTTTTTTGTATAAATATGAAGAGAACAAAGGATTGTACGAATGTTTAGTTTCAATAATCCTCTTCTTGCTTACATGCACACAGCAGCGATGCTTATATTTTAATTTCGACTCTCTAGTATGTTATGACAAATTTGAGTTCTCTTGTCTCTATAAAGATTCATATCTGAAAGATTAAACAACAAACATAATTAGATCTAAGAACGATGAAGATTCATAGCTGAAATATTAAACAACAACATAATTAAATAGAGGAACTATCAGAATTTGTTACAACTGCATTCATCAAATTCAAACACAACTAACCTTTAATGAAATATTCAACACAGCAGTTTGGCAGACTTTTCCATTATGACATCACAAATGAATGGCCCGTCAAACATTTGTGTGATTATGTCACAATCTAATGACATCAAAAATGCACATTGAAAGCCACATGTCAGACATTTGGCACTGGGTCAATTTCAGCATTAGCACCGAAGTTTGAAAATGTATCAGAAGATGAGTGTGGCAAACAGCAGTACAAATCCTATCTTTTTTTTATCACCAAGACCAGAAAACAAGTAATTAAGAATAATCAGAGATAACAAAGCTTACATTACTACAACACATCCCCTAATCACTTTTCTGTATTAATAGCCAAAATTCCCTGGCACTCTTATCTTATTTACATGTAACATGATTAAAGCGGGCTTAAGACCTAGAAAAGAAACTGATTATTCTAACTGACCATCAGTAAGATATTAAATGCTTACCAAATGCACTGAAAATAGACCATTTTAAAAAGTACACCTATGTAGTATCAAATTTATCGAACAGAGTCAATAATTTAACATGACTCAAAACTTCAGACAAGAACTTTTGGTCACTCTTGTAAGATTCTATTTATTACAAAACTTGAGAGTTTGAATAGTACAGTAGAACCTGTCTTGAGAGACCACTGAGATGAAAGACCACCTGTCTCGGGAGACCACATCCTGAAAACCTCTCAGTTTAACATCTCTGTAAAAAAAAAAATACTCTTGAGAGACCACATTTTAGTGGCAGATGTGGCGGTCTCTCAAGACAGGCTCCACTGAACTTCGTCTGGAATATCTGTAGCTATTCAGGTCATAACTGTGGCATTACCACTGCTGTACTTCTGGGATCATGCTCACCACAAAATAGTTCAATATTTCCCCCTACAACATATATTTTGACTATAACCATCAAAACGGTAGGTCTAATATGAACATTTCAAATTCATTAACTCATCCACCCCTGAAATCCCATTTGAACCTACCCATTTCAAAGAATGGTTAAGTCCACTGTCAGAATTCAGGGGTGTATGATTTAAAAATAAATATTTCATAATAATATTACTATGCAATATGAACTTGTTCACTCCCAAATTATGACAGCAGACTATACTATTTATTGATTTGGGTGAGTCTAAATGTGACCACAGGGGTAGATGAGTTAACAGGGACATTAAATAAAATCCGTGCTATAACTCCTAAATGGCTTCATGGGGATCCATCTGATCAGTTTTGAGAAACGGTTTTAACAAATTTCTACCAATCAGAAAGCTTGTTATTTCCTTCAATGCAAGTATACAGACCGGTTGTGTTGTATATATAAAGCTGTTACGTCATATTGAAACCCTCCCCCGCAAAGTCAATTATATAGAATGAATTTGGTGTCCAGCTGACTACAGTTTCACAGAAAATGGTAATATATATAAATATAAGAAAGTACTTCTTGTTGCACAGAATATTTTGCCATCAGACACTGCATGTACATTCCAGGTTTTTTACAAAATTGAATCAAAGTACTGAAAGTACTGAAATGGGTTGTTATTTTGGCAAAATAGCCATGGGATTCAAACTACTTCTATCTAACATATATGAAATGAAAATAAATCAAATTAATGTAGATCTAAAAACCAAAAAAAACCTTCAATTTCCAGCCTCTTAATAACTTCAAAATTAACATTCTAAATTTTATTTGTTGTATCTTCCGCACCAACTTTAGATATTGTCTATCGTGCATTAACACTCATTTCAAAATGAAGCGTGAGCATTTATGGACCTTCTTAAATTTAAACCAAACATGACACTGGGAGCAGGTAAAATAAATTTTTTCATAGGAAAAAATGGCTGTGATTTAAAACAAATTTTAGGGCTTGTAATATCGAACGTAAACAATCTTATTTAGAGCTATTACCATGGTACATGAACATATACTCTGCCTAGATTAAATAAACAACCAAACAACGTTCTCTATCTTGTATTAATTAATATAAATAACTGTATGGGGTGAAAAAGACAGTTTACCCAATGTTTACTGTTAAAGAAATAAATTTTCATCAACATAATTCGGGCCTAAAGTCGTGATGCAGCAAAATGATCTACATATATCACAAATTTCACTTATAGACATCAACGCTTTCGGCAATGGATAAAACTTTGTTTATTGTTGAAGATATCGTTTCTGTTTTAAATCAATTATGAAAAGACCGATTACACAAAGTTTAGGTTTATACATCCCAATCTAATTGTGATAAACTTCAAAAGTTGTGAAAATTGTTGTATAAACACCTTTCAAGGGACATGGCGACTTTCCCAAACTTCTGTGGAAATGAGAACTGGAAATTGTAACATTCAATGTTCAAGTTACCTACCTTTGCGATATCAATACACACAGTATACAAGTGACCGTCTGCTAAAATTGAGCAGTTGCTGGTTATACATGTATAAGGCATGTGGTCACCATATAGGGTGTATAAATAAAGGAATTATGCATGGGGAATCTCATTAAGGCAGGTTATGTATAGCTGTTAGGTGACAAACACGTTAATTTCATGGTTTTCAAAATGGACAAGAACTTATTCATTATGAATTTCACGCGCTATTTGTGTAACAAGCACCTCTTACTCCATGCTATCCCCTCTATTCTGCTTTTATTTTCATTTTTCCATGGACTAGAAAACATACAAATATTTGAGAGTCCAATTTCTATTTACAATCACTGTATGCTATAGTAGCTGTCAATATCAATATGACAAATAGCGGAGTAATACTGCAGTTTACTGCAGAATCTTATACATTGGAATTCCATATTTATAAATAGATTTATGACACTCTGTTGAAACTAACTACAAATCGTATTGTATAATTTCAAATGGCAGAAGTAAGTAGAGTTATGTGGTATTTCATTTAATGATTATTCAAACTAGATTTAATTTCATTTACACCCCAAAATTTGACTTTTATGTTAAAGTTAAATTCTTGAGTTGGATTATATTTTAAACGAAGTGCAAATGCAGCCTCCATGACCTCTTCACTGCTAACAAAATAGCCCTCGATGAAAAGTCGAAGTAAACCATTAATAGGTTGTTATTACATAACAACCCATAAAAATCGTGCTATTATTCCTAAACGGCTTCATGGGGATCCAGCTGATCAGTTTTGAGAAACGGTTTTAACAAATTTCTACCAATCAGAAAGCTGGCCAGCCATATATGTCGGGAAATAAGACATACCATTAATATTTACATACTGACTGTTATTTCCTTCATTGCAAGTATACAGACCGGTTGTGTTGTATATTCAAAGCTGGACACACAGCTGTTCAGTCATATGAAACCCTCCCCCCATAAAGTCAATCATATAGAATGAATTTTGTGTCCAGCTGACTTGTTTCACAGAAAATGGTAATATATATAAATATAAGAAAGCACTTCTTGTTGCACAGAATTTTTTTCCATGAGACACTGCATGTACATTCCAGGTTTTTTTTCCCCAAAAATGAAAAACAATCTTTAAATGCACATTGCCAGTTATTATCACCTATATATAAAGTTTCATTAGGATCGAGCAAACTTAATGGACAATTTTCGACCTATTAGAGACTTAGAATCTTGGCGAAATATTATGTTATATACCACAATTCTCAAACGACTATGACACTGTGACCCCATTGGGCAAATCAGAAAGATAAATACAGAAAAACACTGCATACGGTAATTTAAATGGAAAATGTTTTTGATTACCGATTTACTGCTATACAAATGATGCCAATAAATTTTTCTTATTTTTAAATTTTTTTTGCATTTGATAATTTTCTTTTTGACACATTATGTAGTTGGCACGCAGTTTTATTTGCAGACTTTGACTCATCTACCCCTCTGGTCACATTTAGACTCACCCAAATTAATAAATAGTATTGTCTACTGTCATAATTTAGGAGCGAGCAAGTTCATATTGCATGTAAAATTATTACAAAATTTGGATTCTAAATCATACACCCCTAAATTTGGACAGTGGACTTAACCATTCTTTGAAATGAGCAGGTCCAAATGTGACTTCAGGGGTTGATGAATTAATTTCGTTACATAAAACACTGTAGACTGATTCAACATACCTAGGAAGCCTGAGTAACAGGTAAAATAACTGTTAGTGACAAAAATCAAATTACACATGTATCTAAAATCATGATCATCTAAAAATTGTTTACCTGTAAACAAAAAGGGGTTTTATTTTGTAAATATTTGCATATACTGTATACCGGAAAATTTTCGCTCCTGTTTAATTGTCACCCTTGGATCAGAGGGCGAATTGAAAATGAAAGCGAAATTTTCAAGCTAAATAACTGAAACACAAACGTACATGCCAGCATGTGAGACTATGGTGATAACGAATGAATTTGAGATGGGTTGAATACATTTTCTGTCGTAAAATGGTGAAAATTTGCAGGTATACAGTATACAAATAACTTCCTGGAAATTCAAATCTTCTTTTTAAGTCAAACCAAATAAAGAGTACTAGAATGTGACTTACACAGCATGACGAGGCTTTTTAAAAAATTTTCTTCCGTGCAAAAAAGAAGAGCTCAGTCTGTCCATGCAAAACAAAAAGTGCAATCAATTTGCATGTTACATGTACATGTATATCATTTTCCAGTGTTTTGTGTGGTTTATTTGGTATTTCTTTGATGTAAAAATGAACCTATAAAACTTTTATTTTTTTTATTTTTTTGGGGGGGGGGGGCTCAAATTGTTAATTAAGAGGCAACTTAGTCCTTTCGTTTACTTGTGGTATAAAACTCAAGATGGCTGACTACCGAATAACTACAATTTTCGATTCATTAGTTTTCTTGAATACTACAAACTCTCTCATCGGAACATGAAATAGAACTTCATTCCACTTAAATCTGAAATGTGTTTTACCCCTGTTGAACTCCAAATTTTTTATCCTTGATTTGTTTACTTTTCAAAAAGGAGTAAACAAAACTATGTTTAATGTTATTAAATATTTTTTCAAGTTGAATTTTCATGACAATATCTTTTTCTTCTGTTAAAACTTAATTAAAAACTTAATTATCATAAATTATAATAGGACAGCCCTCAAAGACAAACCTATAATAGTTTGTTTTTGCATAACAACCCATAAAAAATGGTACGAAAAATTCAAGTTGTATGTAAAAATCAACGATTACTTTTTCTTCCAAATGACCTTTTTTTTTAAAAAAAAATTTCTATGCATTTTTCAAGAATGAATCAGTCATAAAAAATAAACAATACTCAGGTTTTGTTGGAGAGACTTCACAACTTATGTGGTTACTGTACACATATTAAAATCAAAATCTGACCATGACATTATGAAAACAGGAAATCTAATTCAAAACCAAATCTCTCATCACAGACTCCAGTTTTCTGATATGTCACATAAAGGATCTAATAAAAATATCAAACATAACAGTACATATATCTAATGCAAAGAATCTCTTTCTATGCATATATACATCGTTTTCATCACTTTGTTGGAGAAAATGCTCGAAAGCATGTCGGTTACATTTAATGAGTTATTCATGAAAATTTTAAGATGTACATATAACTGTTGGCTGTTTAATTCAAAAAGCAGCGCTCTACAATGCGACCAAATCACTCGCAAATGCAACCATTTTTTAGGTTTTGGCGAGTGTTTATTCTAATTCAGTCTCCACATTGCGACCATTTTTTTTCTCCGAGCCAGAAATCAAACGTTTGTCCGTTTTCGCTGTGAAATTACATTATCAAAACCATGATCTGTTATGCGCTTTACAACAACCAATTTGGCTATCCAATTTCGATAAACTGGAGTGTCTAACTCATGTTGATTACTGTATAAAAACACGTTGTATACTGTCATGTTTTTGACTTGACATGTTGTATACTGTCATGTTTTCGACTTGAATCTTTCCAAACAAAACATGATGACTTTTTCTTTTCAGTGTCGATTTCAACAAAAGCATCTACCTCTTCATTGGACACTTGCAAATTTAAACGTAGTTAGTGTTACCGGAATACTGGAACAGATTTATGGCTAGTGTTCAACGAGGAGGGCGGGCAGATCACAGGCACAGCCGGAATTCAAAATTTTATCTGTAAATTAAAATCGAGAGTCAAACACCCAATTGTCTGACATAAACCTTATAAAGAATTTGATAGATATTTGTCTGACGATCGGGTGTTTGACTCTTGATTTTAACTTACAGATAAAATTTCAAATTCTTGTGGGCAGAAACTGTTTTGTAAATTCTGCTGAAAACAAACCAGTGTTATAAATTTAAAAACGGAGTTTAAGTGTGCCTTTATATTAGAGCAACAAATATGAAAAATATAGGCATATAAATACTCCCAGATTTATTTTAAAAATGCACAAAATGGTCAATAATTAATAACAGTTTTTAAATGGATTGAAACAATAAAAAGTCATGTCAACTTAAGAAAATTAATGTTTTATTTCAATTTCATCCAGCAGAATCTTTACTAACAAGAACACACACACACACGCATATTATATATATATATATATGCATGTATATTGGCAAGTAAAAGATTCTGACTGGCTAGTAAAATATCTGGTTCACTGGCCAAATGAAGAGTGAATTTTTTAAGTGTTGTAGAGCCCTGAAAAGCCATCTGATTTTTGATTTAAAAAAAAAAACATTGTACATTATTTTGTCCATATACTATAAAATTATTTGGCATTAAATGTGTAAGCCGTTTAAAATTATTTTACTCATATCAAATCATTTTATATGACAAGTAAAGTTTGTGATTAATTAAAAAATGATAATAATTATGCTATCTGAAGATTGTTGTGTTAGTCAAGACAGGTTCCACCGAATATAATCATATTACAGTGAAGGTATACTAGACGCACATGAATATATATTTGAATTTTGACTGCTGTTTTACACCACACTCAACAATTTTTCAGTTATATGGTGGCGACCAGTTCTTAATGGTGGAGGAGAGATCCCCGTTACAATGTACCCGGGAAGAGCCCTCCACAAGTAAACTGGCAAACTTTCTCACAAAAATCAGTTTAGGTTCCAGTGGGGCTCAAACCTGCACTGACAGGAAATGAGAGACTTCATGGTTCAAAGCGTGATGCTCTGACCACTCAGTCGCAGACATATAAGAGGTAGATTTATAAGTCTTACTACACTTTAATTGTAGAGATATATATAGAACGATGTGTTCCCAGAACGTGTACCGGTACTGGAATAAAACAACATCCAATTATCACCATCAGTTAACAGGCCAACTAAAGAAACTTGCTTGTGATTTACCTTTAGTTCAGTCAAACCCGACTATAAAGATCCCTCAATTGAACAAGCAAAAGTAGTTGTTATAGACAGGTGGCCTTTGTAAAGAGGTTTATTCATTATATAAAAAAAAGTTAACAAAGGTTGTTTGAATGGCCTTTTTGGACAGGTGCCCTCTATACAGGTGGTCTTTAATGTCTAATAAAGTTTGACTGTACTTTAAAATGCACTGAATAATTATATACAACTTACGCAACTGAAATTATAAAATTACATTATACTGATTGTAATATCAAGTGCTTCTTTAACTTTGTACCATGTTACTCACTTTCATTACTCTAATGTCAGGTCAATTACAAATTGTGTAAAGTACTTACTTATCAATTTCTAAAATGTACTGTTAATTTCAAATGCAACAAATTGAAATTGACTGAATGTTATAAACATGTCTTATCTATAATGTCATAACTGTGAAGCAGGTGAATTACACAGGTAAGCTTGTTTAGAGGGCCTCTTAATTGATCCAGATAACTGCTTGTTGTTTTAGTACAGTAGACAGTCGGGGGGAACACTGTTCTATATATACACACACACACACACACACACACATATATATATATATATATATATATATATATATATACTGTATAGTTGCTTTTATTCGTAGGGATTTAATTTCGCTGTTTTCGTGGTCAAAGAAAATACTGCTAAATTAATATCCATGAATATAATACCTTACACTTATGATGTATCAGAAAGACAATGCGTAACCAATCAAAATTCTTAAAGGTATTTCCTATCAAAATGTATTCATCCATTCATTTATTACCAGACATCGTAAAACAAATCACAAAGTGTTCATATGCTTTTACATCAACTCCTTTTACATTTCTGTTTTGGAAACAGTCTTACGTGAAATTTAACACCCGTGAATAATTTCCTTTCAGACAAACGTGAAATTTTCTACCTGTGAAAGTATACAACTATACAGTGTTTATAGATATACAAAATTACGTAATGAATGAACTGAACTCATTTAACGTAATTACAGAGATGCCAACTTTAGAAAATTGAAAAATGGAGTCTCAATGTGTGTGCCAAAGGCGTGAACCCACTAGGGGGTCCAAGAAATTTTTAAAATTAGATGCTCACAGACACATTCTCCTGGGTTAAATTAGTGTATATGCAATTTCTTACCCATGAATAAAATGACTCAGATTTGTTTTGGAAAAATCGGAGAATTGAATAGGAAACTGGAGGCATGGATTTTAACACTTTAAACGGAGAAACTCTGCCCAAAACGGAGAGGTTGGCAGCCCTGTAATTATGGTACGAAATGTGGACATGTCTACACAGTACACTCAAATAATTCATTATCAAACTTGAGGGTGCAATGAGTTCAATTCAGAATATATTTTTATTCATATTATGTACTATAATAATATATACTAAATACTATTTCTATAAATACCCATTTCCATGCATTTAGTGTGTTAAATTTCAGAGAACAGTAGAGAATCAGTTCTGCCTTTTTTCAAATTTTAAAAGGTAAATAAAATACCTGTATAAACCAATATCTTTAAAAAAAAAAATAAGCATCTCATGCAATGCTAGGAAGCAATTTGATCTATATCCAGACCCAGCATTGAACAGAAAAAAGGAAAAATCAATTTGATACAGGTGCCAAGTCCGATAAATTGGTCCAATAAAAACACTAAGCAAATGATTTAAAGATGACCCACAAGTACATCGATTTGAATGATTCCATCCAGTGGCATAAAGCAAATAATTTTGAAAATGGGTCGCATGATATAAAAATCTGAACGCCATCTACAGAGATGCTAAGCAAATATTGACGAAAATAAACAGACTCTCGAACCGAAAAATGATGAAGCAGATCACTGAAATGATATAATTAGCATGGATTACGATACATCGTTTACAGAGTGCAGTAAGATATTGTGTTGGTACACAGAAGCTGGTATATGGTTTTGTGATGTAAAGTATCTTACTCCCGATATTAGGACTATCCTATAATATCAAACACTTTCCCCCTGATCTTTTCTGTTGTCGCTGAGGGTTACGCTCGTTAATTAACTTTACCAATCCCACAAATATCTGTAAAACAGAACAGATGTCAAATCAAAACCAAGTTACCTTGGAAACGGAACTTACACATGAAACAATGTGGTGATATATTCCTAGAGTAGGGTGCATTTACTTTTGCTCTTTTGATTCTTGACTTTTCGTTCAGGATTCTTTTTGTTTATTAATCTTACTAAGTCACAGAAACTCTGAAATTAAAAGAAACACAATTATGAAATAAAATTCAAAACGAATTGAAACAAGAATTGTCAGAAGACAACAAAGCTTGCCTGAAACGGGTGTAAATTTGCAAAATAGGTTTTTGACCTACAGTTGTCAGGTTTTAAGGTTAAGGTCACTAGGTAAAAAGTGAAGGTACCAAATGAAAGCTCTGGTCATAAGGAATCTTTATGTGATATACCAAAGCCCTATCCCTTATGGTTTTAAAGATATAACCATGGTTAAAATTTTTGAAAAGTAAGTAAAAGTCCAAGGTCACTAGGTAAAAAGTGAAGGTACCAAATGAAAGCTCTGGTCATAAGGAATCTTTATGTGATATACCAAAGCCCTATCCCTTATGGTTTTAAAGATATAACCATGGTTAAAATTTTTGAAAAGTAAGTAAAAGTCCAAGGTCACTAGGTCAAATGTCAAGATGCCAAATGAAAGCTCTGGTCATAAGAAATCTATATGTGAAATATCAAAGCCGTGTCCCTTGCAGTTAAAAGGATATAGGCCAGGTTAAAATTTTGTCCACAGACGCCGACCCTGACGCCAGGGGTATGGCATTAGCTCTCAAAACTTTTGTCCTGGCGAGCTTAAAAAGGGGAAAAAGGTGATAATTTTGGGGTAATACTTGATCAGATTGCTAGAAACATCTCAAAGTAGACCGTCAAAAAAGGAACAATCATGTGAAGGTCTTATACATGTATATTTAATTTACAACAAGGCATCATAAGTAATACTGATCCCTTTGCCATGGAAATATTGTATAATACAATAATATTTTAATGAAATAATCAAAGGGCAATAACTCTGTAAATAAGGGAGCACGGCTTACGAAGCGCGAACTCGTCCAAGATATTACCGTAGTAAACCCTTGTATCAAGTTTCGTGAAATACTGTTGAGAAATAAATCTGTTTGAGTGCTGACAATGATATTTCAATGAAATAAACAAAGGGCAATAACTCTGTAAATAAAGGTGTGCAGGATACAAAGCGTGATCTCGTCAGAGATATTACCATAGTAACCCCTTGTCTTAAGTTTCGTGAAATTCTGTTGAGAGATAAGATTATTACAGAGCTGATAAGAAAGTGTAACATACGTACGTATGTACACATGTAAGTACGTACATGCGTATGTACGAGCCTAATCCTATATCCCTTTCAAACTTTGTTTGCAAGGGGATAATAATGGCCATTTCAGTGACGGTAAAGTGTTAGTAATAACACAATATATGTAGGGGTGAAACGATACGCTTCCTTCACAATACGATACGTATTGTATAATTTTGTCATGATACGGTTATTTTCGATAGGATACATTTTGTAGGAATTTTATTAAAAGAAATACATTTTATGGTGGGTTTTCTTTTTTAATTCAGATTTTGTTATATTAACTTAATGACAAAAACAAACCTGGAAATAAAATTGACTAGATTAAATTGAATTAACTGACAAAGCTATCACTATACTGGTGAGCGACCAATTCTCGCCAACCCATTTTATTTCAACTGATATTTTTAGTTTGCCAAAGAATTATTTTAGTACATTTACTGATTTAGCAAACAAGAAATCCCCTTGTCTTCGAAACAAAAAATTAATTGTGACAGTATGCACCTGTTTGCAAGTTACGTGCCAGTGAAAAATGCTTGGCGAGAACAAGCCTAGATACTTGGTGAGAATTGGTCGCTGACCAGTAAGGCCTCTGTTCTCTGTGAAACGACTGAATTATCTTGTGAAATTGGGAACTCGAAATCTTCCCAAACTGGTGAACGGAATTTTGCGGGTGGTTCTTTTAGCTTTAAGCCTACCGGTATATAACTCAACTCTCCATACTACATTAATGCAGTGATCGTAGTATATGTACCAACTGAATTATTCGGGTTAACCGGTATACTGTTGTCTGAGTCCGCAATTTGTAACATGTATACATTTGAGTTTTACTCAAATGTTGCCGATCCCGACTTTTTTATTGAACACCGATCCCGCAAAAAAAAATGAACAGAACTGAAAATAGAGATTCTGTACCGTGTACTGAACCGAAGAAAAATACAGTGGTGAACAGTTTCACTCGTAAATACATGTATACTCGATGACATTTCAGACACAATATTTGTCAATATTTTCAGCATGGAAAAAGTAAACAAATTCAATTTGTTAAAAAAAAAAGGAATTTTACAATCTGGAGGAAAACTATTTCTATTAAATAGAAAACTATTTTCTATTAGGAAATTGATTTTTATATCAAGGAAATTACAAAAATCAATTTTACTCTTGTTTAACTTTCTTTTTTTTTATTTGCCTGTACAAAAAATAATACATGTATAAAATCAACTGAAATGAAGAAATAGGTATGAAAGATCAATGTTCATCGATAAAACACACAAACGTACCGTGACAAGAGAAGCTGGTTGAAACTGAATTTAAAGTCATTTATTATATCAAATTTTGATCCTACTGATTAGAAAACTATGCCTATACAATTATAAAGTTCTCAATTATTATCAATAACTTAAGGTTCACGTTATACAATAAATGCCAACAAATTTGATCTCTTTTGCACTTACGCTTCATAAAAAACTGATGTGAACGTAATGGCAGCTGATATTGTAAAATCCTGGCAGGGCGGAGTCTTGTGAACCTTTTCTTGACATGGATGAAATTAAAGGTTAGGTAATAAAGCATAGCATTAAAATTACACTGACAGGAGTAATCATTCCTACTTGTCACCATACAGAAGAGATTATCCAGTGAGGAATAAAATGTTTTTCCTGTGCAGCTTGCCATAATTAAAAATTGAGTAGAACCATCTGTATGATACTAGTAATCAAAATGTTACTTCGCCTGGCCATATGTGAATCAGACAATACAAGCTCTTAAATCACAAAGGTTGACAGACACAAGTTCTTCTACTCACCTCTGATACATTGATTTTAGCCTTTGCAGATGTTTCCATGAAATTACAGTTAAAATGTTTTGCTAAATTCATTCCTTGGTCTTTTCCGACAACCCTTTCATCTTCAAGGTCACATTTGTTTCCTACCAGAATCATTGGTACCTGTGGGAAAATACACTCATGTTTTAAAATAGAATTATACATCGTGTTGTAAATCAAACATTTGCTTACATCTTATAACATTTAATTACACCGATTGGCGAAGACTGTTATTATATTGTTGTTCAACGTCCCACTCAAGAATCTTTCACTCATATGGAGATATCACCAAATTCTGGTGAAAGGCTTCAAATTTTCGCCTATGCTCGGCACTTACGGCCATTAAGCAGTGAGGGTTCTTTAACGTGCCGACACCTACTATGACATGGGACCTTGGTTTTTACTTCATCTGAAGGACAGGAAAAACCAGCCTCCTCTACACCAAAGGTACATTAAACTTAAAATCAGGGATTCCATTGTATTACACTCTAGGAATGTTTGATCACTGCTTCTGGCACTATCTACTGAAGTCTAAAACTTTTACTCAACTTCAGCTAATCTTGAAATCTGATTGGCTGAGGAGGCCTAGTTGAAAAATATTCTCAGACCTAAATAAATTCTCAAGGTTTATGGTGCCATTTTAATAAACTTGTGAATTAATTAATCACTGATTACATGTCGTTACACTTGAAAAATAATCATTCTCTGATTACATTCTATTACACCTAAGAAATCATCAATTAATGATTGCATTTTATTACATTTCAGACATGATTATAGATGGGATTACATTCTATTACACCTAAGAAATCATCAATTAATGATTGCATTTTATTACATTTCAGACATGATTACAGATGGGATTACATTCTATTACACCTAAGAAATCATCAATTAATGATTGCATTTTATTACATTTCAGACATGATTACAGATGGGATTACATTCTATTACACCTGAGAAATCATCAATTAAGGATTGCATTTTATTACATTTCAGACATGATTACAGATGGGATTACATTCTATTACACCTAAGAAATCATCAATTAATGATTGCATTTTATTACATTTCAGACATGATTACAGATGGGATTACATTCTATTACACCTGAGAAATCATCAATTAAGAATTGCATTTTATTACATTTCAGACATGATAACAGATGGTATTACATTCTATTACACCTAAGAAATCATCAATTAATGATTGCATTTTATTACATTTCAGACATGATTACAGATGGGATTACATTCTATTACACCTGAGAAATCATCAATTAAGGATTGCATTTTATTACATTTCAGACATGATTACAGATGGGATTAACAGCTCTTACATCGTCTGTGTCTTTTACTCTCAATATTTGTTCCCGCAAGTCTTGTAAATCATTGAATGTGGACTGTGCTGTTATTGAGTATACCAGCAGAAAACCTTGTCCATTCTTCATGTACAGATCTCTCATTGCAGTAAATTGTTCCTAAAAAATTACAACATAGAACAGGTGATATTTGAAAAAGCTAAAATAGAAGCAAAATCTGAACTTGGAGACCAGTACGACTGTTTGATTGCATTTTTGTGAGAAACAAAATGGGAATAAATTATAAAACAAATGCCTATTTGGCCAGAACGCTGCTTGTCAAGTAATTTTGTTTACAGCTCATCTGGTTTACACATCATAGGGTTGTGTAGAATATATGCCTATATGTATATAAATAAGAGGAAATGTACCTTAACTAAATTTATTTTGAGTGTTTTAATTTTCTTTCGATACCGGTCAATTTATCTTATATAGAATGAGACATGCACAAATCTCGCCATGTGTTTTCTTGACAATCAGTAATCTTTGTAAAAAAAAATTCCAAAAGTTGATAGCCAATGGCCAGACTTATGGCGGATTCAAAGGTACAGATACAACAGGCTACGTTGAACAAGTTTATTGTAATTATACGCATGCATTTGTTTTTTTAACCACCAGCTAATCTTGCATAAAATCTGCGTATAAAAATTTGCGTCAACGACAGATCACATTGCCATTTTTCTACTTGCATTTAGTCGATTTTCAGATATCACACTAATTAACATAAATAACACTTCTGACTTGAGACATGCAGATGTGGCCAGGTTGTATTTTTTTTTTACTAAATAAGGAAGTTATTTAAAGAGTCTCCTTGGAGAAAATGGTTCAACACACTTACATGTACATGAAGTAGGTTAACACTAGTTAGTCATTAATGACTGATTTTCAGCCAATTAATAAATTTTAAAGTCCCATAACTCTGGTAAATACTGCCAAATGTTGGCCATAATCAAACTCATCGGAAGATTTTAAAGTCCCATAACTCTGGTAAATACTACAAATGTTGGTCATAATCAAACTCATCTGCAGATTTTAAAGTCCCATAACTCTGGTAAATACTGCCAAATGTTGGCCATAATCAAACTCATCTGAAGATTTTAAAGTCCCATAACTCTGGTAAATACTGCCAACTGTTGATCATAATCAAACTCATCTTAAGATTTTAAAGTCCCATACAATGTAACTCTGGCAAATATTGCTACATGTATGTGAAATTTTTAATTATTAAAAACTTATTTCTCATCTAAAATTTATCTTATCAACAATCAGCATGGGGAATTAACCAGGGTAAAAACAACATATATTTGATGACACCCTTAACCAATCTATTCTCCAAAAAAACAATTCAATAGTCCAAACTTCACATCTGCGATATAACCCATATAATCTTGTCTTAATTTGTTGACCAACAATTCGATAAAAGAACATGTACTATGATAAATAATACAAAATGTGTACTGTTCCTACAGAAATTCTACCACATTTGTACAGTATGGTGAGTACATTTTTATTTTATACTTCCAGATATATTTCACAATAAATCCACAATTATTCAAAAAATTTAAAGAGGGTCACTGCTCCATGTATCTCAATGCTGTATAAAACTCAAAATATTGAAGAGTTAGACTACGTACATTGCATTCGCAATTAACCATTATCAAGCTTAAGAGTCATAAATTTGAACAGAAAATTTCATTCTTTTAATCTTTAGATCACATTCCCATCTTTACACAAATTCAATTGAGAGTAATGAGGCATTAAAAACTTTGTATCCAGCATCAGAACCATAAACAAAATCAATATAAATTTATAACAAAACAAACACATCAACTCCAAAACAGAATATAGTAAAACCTGCTATAGCGGCCACCTCTATATAAGGATTACCTGTCTATAAAGGCCAAGTTTTTTCAAGTCCCTTGACTGCATACTTCAACTAAATTTAACCTGTGTATAAGGGTCACCTGCACATAAAGGTCAATATTTTCTGGTCCCTTGGGTGGCCCCTATATACAGGTTTCACTGTACTTAATAATGGAAATTATATTGAAATTGAATTGGAAATGACTCTGTTCTAATTTTTTTTAAGAATATAAATGTGGTTTTATATGAAATATATCTGACATACCCGTCAAACTCAGGAATGCATTAAGTGGAATATTTTTCTAAAAAGCAAGCTCTTTGACTTTGTACAAATGTTTTTGTTTGTTTGTTTATTGTTGTTTAGCGTCCCACTCAAGAATCTTTCACTCATATGGAGACGTCACCAAATGCCGGTGAAGGGCTTCAAATTTTGGCCTATGCCCGGCACTTACGGCCATTGAGCAGTGAGGGTTCTTTAACGTGCCAACACCTACTGCGACACGGGACCTCAAGTCTGTCTCATCCGAAGGACAGGAAACCAACCTGCTGCCGGCTGGATTCGAACTCACGACCTCACGATCAAGAGGCGAGCGCCCTACCGACTGAGCCAGACTGGCTCTTGTACAAATGTAATAACATGTAAGGGGTAGACATAGGCAAATGGACCTTAAATTGTCAGGCTTTTTTTTGGGGGGGGGGGGGGGGGGGGGGGGGGGGGGGGGTGTCGATTTTGGCAAAATGCCATTGGCATTGGTTTTTTTATTTTAGTCGTAAGCTCAACATCAAATTTGAAATTTTCCCCTCAAATTGGGAAAAAATACATTGTACATGCATTTTGCATTGGGAATGGGGCCTAAATCTGGCCCCGTGGATACGATAGAAAAACCTCTGATTGTATGTGTACATACACTGTGTACAATCCAAAAATCTTCAAAAAGTGCATTTCGGGCATTATAATGACACTGTTACAATGTACATGTACATGTATTCGAATTACATCTTGATGGGTACAATGTAAATGTATTTTTACAGTTAGTCAAAGATTAAAATTTATGATAATTTTCATTGACGAAAAAGGCAAAAATAGTATAAGTTCAAATTAGTACAAGGATTTTCCTAACTCCTACATTCTGGGTCCAGGGTCCGAAAAATTGGGAAAAAATACATTTCAACAGAAACAGAAAAAGCTTAATTTAACACATTTGTTTGAAAATACTTTATTCTTTATTTTGAAATTCCAAATTGGAAACTTTTGTATATTTTTGACGAAAATACAACCAATCTTTTCACTGGGATGGGTCCTGTAACTGGACCCAAAATTGGCCTAGGAAAATCCCTGTTATCAAATATAAGACCTCTGAAATTTTGTCTTTCTTAATTTTCAAATGACATGAGGGAAAGCATTACCACACCAATATTCAAATGCCAAAGTATGGACTCAAATTAAAACTTGAGAGTTTGTATTTTGAAAGGCCATGTCAAATACTTCAAAATAATACCGTACATCAATACAAGGGAGATAACTTGAATTATTAAATAATTCTCACTCTGCATTTCCTATGACAAATTTGTATATATATACAGGAAGCCAAACTTGTGGTTAACAGTTTATTCACATGTAGCATAAAGGATTTCCCTTTCCTTATCGATATTCAAAATCTTTCAGCTATTTCAATTATTCCTGTCTTCACCTTAATTTCCACGTCACCCTTTACTGATGTCATGACATCTATGCACTTAAAATCTGGCATACATCAGATATACTAAGTTATGAGTTATAAAACAGTTATTTGTTTATTAAATGAGTACTTACTGTACCAGCTGTATCCAGTATTTCCAACATACATTGTTGACCGTCAACTTCTACTTGCTGTAAAATAATTGGAAAGAATTTAAGTGTTAAACATATGAAATATGCAATAAAATGTATAAACATAGTGAAATGAATGTACCTCATAATCATATGCAGAATAAGGAAGTAAAAACCTCTAACCACTATATATAATGTACTTCTGTACTTGTCAAAGTTGAACAAACACACATGCACGTACATACGTATGAACACACACACAGGCACATACTCCCCTTCCTACCACACAGGCACATACCCCCCCACACAGGCACATACACATACAAACAAAGGCAGACACATATCCCCCCACACAGGCACAAACCCACACAAACAGGCACATACATGTACCTACACACAGGCACATACATATAATGTTCATGTACCCACACACCTACTAGTGTTGAATCTAGGATCTGAAAAGGGCACACAAACTCAGTGTGAAAGGGCACACAAAATCAGTGTGAAAGGGCACACAATTTCTGTTTGAAAGGGCACTTTAAATGCCTAAATTGGTTTTGAAGGCACCTGCACTATGTGTGCATATTCTCAGGGAATCGTGTGACGTGAAGTCGTTAAGGTCCGAGAACAAATTTACTTTTGGATTTGGCAAAAGATTTAGCGTTTATTCCCATTTACAGTATTTTCACAGCGATTATGGCTTTAAAAAGTCCTTTGTGAATTCCTACATATGTACAAGTGTGTATATTAGTAATTCGTATGACAGGCAACTATAAGCAATTTGCGTGAATCGGTTTAAAATCAACGTGTCCGTTGACACAAGCTATTTTCCCACTCTTGAACTAGAGAGCCTGCTTCAAAAAATGATTCAACCACGTAGCAGCACATAACCTTCTTTAATGGGATATTTTGAAATAAAACATCGTTTTATTTGTTTGTCCATATATTTTTACAAACATTTTAGGTATACATTCAATTTGCTAGCCTTTTGAAAATAGCAGAAATTCAGCGAGTTTGCTGATATTCCCAATCACATATGAGTCGTTTGACTGCCCTATCTCGGTTGATTTCCTGAGGCTATTTAAACTGATCAACCATGAAATATACAGTCTTGACACAGGTAATTGGGGCAATTAACAGATTAAAGAATAAACAATAGGGATGGGGTTTCACAAGCAATTTCGCCAATGAATTGATTTTTTTTTTGGGGGGGGGGTTATTGGCAATTGACATCATGAAAAAGGGCATGGCGCCGGAAAAAAGGGCATGGCGTTTCCAAAAAAGGGCATGACGCGGCGCCATGCTATGTTGCTCTAGATTCAACACTAACCTACATACATGTACATCGTGTACATGTACAATATATATTATTAAATGATTTCACAAGGCTAAACTACAAACTTAAAAGTCTTCATCTACTCTGTTAAATACCAAGTCTGTAAAGTCATCTTTCAATTCAAAGTTTCCCAAATAAGACCATGATAGTACATGGTGTGATGCATACATGTATATACCAAAACTTACTCAACTACTTGTACACTCACATGAATGAATTTTGGCAATTGCATCTATTAAAATAACCTATCAAAATTGTAGGATTACGAGCTTTCTTCCTATGTATAAACTTGCGTCTGAGTCTACATGTACATCTACTCCAAACTACAACATGAACTGATGTCACACGCAACTTAGTGTAGATTAACATATACTGGTAAGCATATGTTGATGACCTTTTGTGAAAATTTACGTATATGTACAGGGGTGGAAATTAAGAAAAGATCCTCAGGAGCCAAACGGGCTCCTAAGTTTTAAATTCTGAGAGCCCAGATTTAAAATTAGGGACCCGTCATATTTACTTGAAAATTTTTTAACCAGTTTGTGACCTTAACATTTTTAACAACTTGCTCAGCCGGGCAAGTGCTATACTGATATTGTGCTTGCCTGCCATGAAAATTTGATTGCCCGCAAAGAAAAAAAATATTTGGGTCAATTTTGTGTTTTATTGATTTATTGTTATTTTAATAAATTAATGTATATACTGTGTGTTTAAACTGATGCAAATTACAAACGTTTTCATTTTTTAAAACAATATCTATCCATTTTAAGTATCTCATTAAAACTTTTATTCACAACAACTAACTTTCCTTTTATCATTCACCTACATTTAATTAAGATTTTGTAACTTTTATACAATGTATAGCGTTACATATACATGTATCATCATCTTGACACATCTTGAAATTCAGTTCCATTCGGTATCAGTTCTTTTATTACACACACCCAACTTCCATTTCCTCCATAAACTGCAAGTAACAACAGTCAACATACGATGTGTTCTGTGACATTTTTGGCCATGAGGTAAAGACTAAGGTATTTACTTGTCAATAAAATAATTATTTTAATTTCTAAATGGTTTTTAGCAATCCATTTAAACTACAAATAGAAGGAAATAGATCAATTTCGAAACTTAAGGTTTTTGAAATGATGAATGCAGAATGGATGTACTTCTACTTTCATTTTGATAAAAGCGGACATTCCAACTTAACTTTTAAAATTTTTAGCTTCATCAGATTGGGAATTTTAAGGACCAAAATTGAGAAAAAACAGACACTATTACCGGCTAGAAATGGATAAAATAACAGCCCCCCATAAAAGGCAAAAAAAATTCCTGAAATCAATTCGCCAAACAGGTGACTTCGTACGTAAAACATTCGCTGGATCTTAAATTCAGTTGCCTCGGGTGAATGGGTACCTGTTAATTCCCACCCCTGCATGTAAATTATACATGTGGAATAGTAATATACATGAACATAACTAGCGGTGCTTAAGGAAAACACATATACAAATGTAATGCTCCTAAAATAAAATGCCATACTGGAGCCAATAAAAGACACAAGAGTTGTACTGTGTTAGTGTGTAGACATTTGTATTACATTTTGTCATGTACATGTTTAAGTATTGTTTAAATTAAATATAATATTAAAAATGTGGGAATCAATGTTGAAGCATTGGATTAAACAACAATTTGAACAAGATGTCTACTACTCTACCTAGTTGGAAGTACTGGGAACCAATTATTAATTTAACTCTAAGCGGTAATTGGTTCTTTCTTCATGGACAATATCATAAAGTGATAAATAACACAGCAATTGATAGACGAACATGGATGACTCAGAAAATAACATTACTAGCCTTACTCACATCTTGCCTAAATGTACCTTGACAGACATTTTATACACTACAAGTGCTGAAATATCTTTACAACAAACAGCTATTAACGCTGCTAAGTTCCTGTTACCGCTGACTGTCACTGTGAGTAAAGGGTGTATTGACCAAGGCTACACTGACCCTATGACCCATTGCTTGGCCCGACATTTATGTTTACAAATTTTGATGTATGAAGCAGTGAGTGAGTACAACAACCTTTTGAGAATAAACCCAATGTCAATGTGTAAAGACCACAAAATGGCCTTAAATCATTAACCCCTGAAGTTGCATCTGGACCTGCCCATTTCAATGAATACATTTATATACAAACATGGGGGCTAACAGGATTGCCATCATTGTTAATGTGATGAGGGTTTAAACCCCATGAACACCTGTTTATGCTCATTTTGAGTGTCAATTTTGTTTTAAGTGATGATGTACTACATGTATTCATCAGACTTAAATAAAAGTAAAATGTTAGAATAAATAAAATCTCTGTATATTTGCTTTGATAATGAGTAATACGAGTGTGACAGTACATGTACAAGTAATAAACAGGTTTACATGAGGACCCTAAAAAAATTATAACACTTATATTATTCACAAACAAAGCAACATTCATGTACAGAACTACTGAGCATAAATGGGCAATTATACATGTATATGGGGCTTTAAAAGTATACTTGTATTTTGTTTGAATTGTAAAAATTGGTTTCAGATAATTTAGGGCCTTCAATCTAGAGTTTTACAATGTAACAATGCCATAAATCTGATTTTCTAATATACCACTGCCAGGTAATTGGTTCACCAGGGGGGGTGGGGGGCTCAAGCCCACACTGAACAGAATCTCAGAAGAGTGAGAGACTTCATGGTTCAAAGTGCGATGTTCTAAACATTCGGACACAGAGTACAAAATGTAGGCTACATCCAGTTGATAGAAACATGGGTTACATGTATATGTGCGAGTCAATTTTTACTGTACATCAGTACATGTAGGCTACTACAGTACTACTGACATCTGATCTAAGTTTTGTTTGTTTGTTGTTTTACATCCCGTCAAGAATTTTTCACTTATATTGAGATGTAGTCAAATTAGGTGAAGTGCTACAAACATTTATCTGTGCTTTAGCTATGGTTCTTTTATGTGTCATGCCTGCCATGACATAGGACCTCAGTTTTGAGTCTTATCTGAAAGCACTTCATGAGCCAAACATGTGGCGAAGGAACTCTGATGTAAGCAAATGTAACAGTTTACATTACCTACACAATGTATCTGATTGGTACAAACACTAGTTAGGTGTGAGTCAACACTTACTGCACATGTTCTACTCACATTTGATATAAATGAACAATGTACAATGTAGAGAGACTGAGTTGAATGTGAGGGAAGGTTGATTTTGTATCGGACTCTGGCAAGTTATGACTACTTTTTCAAGTAGATAAGAGTAGGACTACTGTAGCCTAATTTAGAATCGACAATGCCCAACACAAAAAATCAAAAATTTATAATCTTAGATCCTGGTTTCAGCGACTCTACTTCAACAATGTTGGCCACACGTATGTTAATAAACATGCATGTATACCAGCTACTACTTATATAATTAGGGAAAACAAAGCCATCATTGCAATAATATACATGTATAGGCCTACATGTTCTCCATCATATTAAAACTTTTCGAGTTTTATCGATATCCCAGAGAAAACAACAATCAAATCTATTAATGCCTAGCATGAGGCCAATTTACACATCTCTATATTACAGTCATTTACACAAATCCCAGCTTCTCCCCATCATCATGTTTGTGTGCCTGATTACAGCTACTTGACCTTGAAAATTCATCCTGCTATGCAAAGCCTTGTTATATATGACACAGTTTAACATATGTACAATGTATGTCTCCATTGAAAAGTACAATGTATGTGCTTGTACAATCTACATATACCTAGTCTGTAATTACATCATCAAGGCTAGCGCAATTAGCACAGTCAATCATCACATCTGATACATGTAAACATGTCTGATGCCAATTTCTTCTCAAACTTCTTCAATGGGGGAGATAGAGAGAAAATTCTTAGCAAAGAAACTCCTGAAATATTTTTACTCATGTCTAGCGTACCTTCACAGAGGCCAGAAATGAGTGACTTATCAGTTCAAACATACCCGGTACATACAATGTACACATACATGTACATGTAGCAGTGTCCCCATTAAGTTTACATTTTAGGGGTATATACTACACTGTACACCACAATCCTGGAACCAGATTTTGGGGAGTATGACATCAAGTGAACACAATAAACAATCACACCCAGCCAACAATTCTGTTGTTTTTTAATTTTGTTAATTATAATATTCTTCCATAAGATTTGACAATTTGTTTGAAATGTCTTTAACTCATTAATCCCTGAAAAACAATGAACTCTTCTGTAAATCAATGGCTTCGACCAGTCCAAATGTGTCTTTAGGGGTGGATGAGTTAATGTGCATTGTACACTAAGCACTTATATACATGTATTTGTATGTACATGTACTCAGTATTGGTAGATGTATGAAAAAAAACAACACTTCAATGGAGGTCATTTGAAACTAAAACAAGACTGAACAAATTGCCTTGTTTTACCATACTGCACTTTGGAGACATTCTACGTGTACTACTGTAGTTCTGTTTTAACGACTGACTATGATGACCTTGACATATTGTCGGAACACTGCAGCAGGATATCAATTTTCTAATGCACTTCCCATTTATGATAATCAATGAATTCCAGACATGACTGCAGACTCTTATCATTTCTTTTCCATTACATGAGCGAGTGTAAAATTGTTTGATAATATATGCGTAAACTTACAATGTAAAATTAAATATGCGTGTTTACCGTATTCAACATGTGAGATTTTATTTACATAAACAGCAAACACCAAGCCAAATCACAAACGTAAACACCTCAAATTACATGTACTAGAATATATACTGTATGTACATGTATTTTCAGCATTTACATTTTTCTCACAATAATATCGCTTAGCATTGAATAAAAGAATATATGTACAAATTGTACATGTACATTGTAAGTCTTTTAGAATAAGGTTAATAAAATGAAAGGTACTAAAAACAAAATTGATAGGAACTCTTTAAATCCCCCATCTCTCATTCTTATCATATTCAGCTACTGTTTATTTATTTATTTTTTTTTTACATTTGAAGATAGTTGTTTAACAGTTTAACTGAACATTAAGGTTTTTTTTTCAGGTGAGACCAGGGCTGGCTGTAGCAGGTATATCTTACTATTTAGTGTATTCATTTGCCCAGGTATGTATTGTCACACATATACAGATATTTATACATAGATAATAAAGAACTGATGTTTCTTGTCATGTTCTTACTGATTGTTTTATATTGTGTACAAAACTTACATACATTCTATACAAATGTACATGTACATGCATGTTCATCATCTATTACCGGTGTCTAGTTTTAGTTATATACTGGTGAACATTTTACAGCATACTTATTATACAGGTCAAGTCACCATGATAGAATGGCTGTTTACAAAGTACTAATGTAGCGACAATGGTACATAAGTCTCAGTGAGAGTATTGGTGTATCATAAACAGGGTCCCAATCTGTGATGTCATAACCGAATGGTGAGCAATAACAAAACTTTAACCGAGGTGTATCATAAACAGGGTCCCAATCTGTGATGTCATAACCGAATGGTGAGCAATTACAAAACTTTAACCGAGGTGTATCATAAACAGGGTCCCAATCTGTGATGTCATTACCGAATGGTGAGCAATTACAAAACTTTAACCGAGGTGTATGATAAACAGGGTCCCAATCTGTGATGTCATAACTGAATGGTGAGCACTTACAAAACTTTAACCGATGTGTATGATAAACAGGGTCCCAATCTGTGATGTCATAACTGAATGGTGAGCACTTACAAAACTCTAACCGATGTGTATGATAAACAGGGTCCCAATCTGTGATGTCATAACTGAATGGTGAGGAATTACAAAACTTTAACCGAGGTGTATCATAAACAGGGTCCCAATCTGTGATGTCATAACTGAATGGTGAGCAATTACAAAACTTTAGCTGAAACTCGTATCAAAACCTTAATTGAAGTTAACACTACATGTACATTGTAAGTAAATTTATGTAGTATTTAAAATTGTACCATCCCAAACCTTAATTTAACCTGTAATGTGTATGGAACTAATAAATAAAAAGCCTGTAATTTGTCATTTTTATAAAGTTTTATAAAGTTTACACATGTTCATTTGGAAAATAACTCCTAAAGCGTTTTTTAATGAATAAAGACATTTTATGATAACAAAAAAATTGGTTGAAAGTGCACCTTTAAAAGATGAAATTTAGAAATGTCCTCCATGGTTGTTTCTTTACAAGTACATTGCATGTACAAAATTGTATCATCGAGGGTCCTAAATTCGTCAGTGTCCTAATTTCGACAGTCTTCTTCTTTTGTTAATATTTAGTTTAATCCTGCAATAGCATGCATGTAAACACACCAGTGTAATACTAAAACATTTGCTTCCTCATGTCATATTATATTTAAAATGTGCTGGAAGCAGGTAAGAAATTATACTTTTCCTACCAGCCTGCTCCAAAACCAGATATTCAGTTATTCTCCAATTGGTGTTAATTGAATAACACGATAAAATGGATCAAATCACTCACTGCTAACTCAAAATTTTATTTCCTGACCAGCATATATAGTAAGCAAGTCACAAGTTTTGTTTGGGCTATAGTGTGCACAACATTAAATGACGTAATTATCGAAATTAGGACCCAGTAATGGCAGCGCCCAAATATAGCAGAGTGGAATTTGTTTCAGGTAATGAAACACATAATAATGTCTTTAAAAATAAACTAATACCACAACATAATACATGTCTCAACTAATGAAGTTTTTACTATACTACATGTAATAATTTTTTAAAGAAACAACTTGATGAACGTTATGAAGCGATAGATAGTTTTGACTGTTGAAATATGGACCCTCGAGGACACCTATGTACATTGTATGTACACCAAAATCCAAAAGCTGAAATTTAGAAATGCTTCTACAAGAATCAATGTACACCAAAATCAACTGTTTGTGGTTTTTAATTGTTTATTAGTTTGTTATTTGTTACTGTTGTTTTTTTAATGCTCTATCAGGACTATGATCACATGGAAATCTATTGAGATTTTTCCATCCCAACTAATTAACTTGCTTTATCATCTAGAATAATTGTCAACAACAACAACACCAACTGGTTCTCTTTACAGCATTTAACCTATTCACATATCACGATTTACACAATGACACACAAAGCGTTATTTGTGGTGAACTCAATCCTTTCAATAACTTACAAAAAAAATCCAACTTTTTATCAGTGTATCTAACTATTTTGTCTTTGTGTCTATTCGTTTTTGTGACATGCGAGACATAATTATCTTGATGCTAGCGCAGATAATGGAAGTCTCTATTTTCTGGTAGATTAAACAGTATCATAACTATTACCATAGATCTACACTGTGTACATAGGGACATACATGTATAGATTGTTCAATTGCAAGTCTGGTCCATGCAACTTCACTGTCAAAAGTTATCGATGAAATGAAAGCCATAACAAAATGTACACATAAAATACACTTAATAGTAATAGCTTCCCACATTTTGAAGTTTGTAAGTACTGTACTGTCAGTGAATTTGTTTTATTTCTACAACTTTTTTTAATTCAACAGGATGGATGGATGGTTGAATGGAAGGATGGTTGAATGGATGGATGGGTGTATGGATGGTTGAATGGAAGGATGGTTAAATGGATGGTTGAATGGAAGGATGGTTAAATGGATGGATGGATGGATGGATGCTTGCAGGCATGCATGTACCAGTTCACACTTCATCGACAACTGAGGAATACGCTATGGAACCAACAGTTACATTTTGTACATAAATACAAGTTTTCTATATAATTTAAATACACACACACACATATATATATATATATCTAATATCGGTATACTATATGGTAAGATTACAAAAGTACACATTCAAATGTACAAAATCTACATATTTTCAATAATACATCATCCTTTTTTAAGGCTTTTTCCCTGACACACTGCTTGCTTAAAGCAGCAATGACCCCAAAACATGTACACTCAAGGGATCCCCAATACAATGGTACAGCTTGTTACGTAATGGACAGATGGGCAGAAACTCCACACACAGTGATACCAACTATCACAAAACATACAATTACAAACTGTTTAGACATTGGCAATAAATGCTCCGTGTTAAAAGACTTGGTGATGAAAGAATGTTGATTTTCACAGTTGCTGCACTTGGCATGCTTTACAAGTACAGATGTTTGTTCCTATTGTTACACAAGCCATGATATGATGTAGAAATATATACATCTCACAAAAGTGTAAGTCACATACCTTTCTGTAACTGTCTTCTATAGTAGGGTCATATTTCTCAACAAATATGTTTTGTACAAACTGCACAGTCTATAAAAGAATGAAAAACATATATATAAATACTTGTATTTGAATGTACATTGACAAAACTGTACAATGATTCTAATACATTAACTGTACACATGTACTTGTACAATATGTACATTTTTTCAGTCTCCCTGAAAATTAGAATACAAAAGGCTTGCACAATTGAGAAATAAACAAAATGCAGCCCATAATACCAATTCCTATTCCATCATCTTCAACAATTAATATTTGGAAAATTCAAATATTCTGCAGTTTTGCAGTGGAAAGGGAGATTATCAATTCATTCTGTATTTCTTTCTTTCTTCTTCTGTACTGTTTAAAGAATTTCCTAAAATTTTACATGGAATTTTTATATATCATAAAATGTGTGTTCCTTTATATTACTGAAAACAAATATTATTCACTGCATATACATACATGTACCAATGCACCTGTACAATGTACATGTAGTTTTTTTTTTGTACATGTAGGATGCTGTGCAAGTTTTTTTTTATTCTAATTTAAGTATAAAACCAGAGCCGAAAAATGTCAAATTAGGATCGGGTACCTGCTGTGAAGGGGAGAGTATACATGTATTCACCCTAGGCTTTGTTGCAGTAAGTTATCTTTGTAGTTTGAATCAAAACAGTCATTAAGATAACATTATCTGGCCCAGATAACTGTAATACTCCAGTTATCTTTTGACAGTATAATGTTACTTGTTAAGTACATTGTCAGATATTTACTACAGATATTTCCAAAACAATCAATCACTGCTCTGACGTAGGTATTACAAAACATTTGTGTAATATGTATAATGTATTCCAACCATGCTAAGTTAGGGATAATGTATAAGATTTGATAAGATTACAGCAATATTACTATTAGCTGTCGTCAGCAGCAAAATATTTTACACGTACTCACAGATTGTAGGTAATCTTTTATCTATACATGTACAATGTATATCAGAAAGAGATCAGCTGATTCAGTGATTGTTAAAAAGCAAATGCATGTGTATCATTAGAATAATTCTGTCATACATGTGTATGTAGCCCGCTGTAACGATAATTTTGAGTCTGCCATCACCCTGACCATAACTAGTTAACTTTTGGTAATTTCTGGATACATTTACATATATGGATACTTAGATTTCATGTACATGTACGCTGTACCAAGTGTCAAGGTCTGTAAAGACAGGTTTCACTATACTAGTATTTACAAATTAACAATGTATACAAATACACTGTTGTAGTAAGTCTTTCATAGGCCTCCATCTTACATCTTTATTAATTCGAAATGAATAAAATTACAATTTTTAATACAATCTGAATCATTATACAAGCAAATGATATTTTTTTTTAGTTTACAGAAATTTTAAAATTTGTTGATTTATAAAACTTACAAAATGAATTAATTCCACAGAATTCAATGAAAAAATGTGTTTACGGGAAAATGTTTAATACAATGTAATATACCAGTAGTTGTGTACCTGTATTTTACAGTTCTTGTTTTTCACTCATCTTTTTTACTATCACACATGTATATATTATTACAATAACAGCAAAATGGTTAGTAAGAAATAGACATGAGCATTCCGATTACATGGTATATACATGTAGATCACAAAAAACAATACAACTTAATACATTGTCAACAATGTAGCTGATACCACCGTTTAGTTATAAATTGAAAAAGACGATACATTAACAGGTCGTCACAAAGTGGGATTCATTCATTTTTCAATATAGCGTGAATAATAACTATAGGCTGAACTGCTCTAATGGGCATAAACATTCCCATCAATAAGTCTAAATATTGTATACAGGCACGACTCACTTAAAACCTTCAGGATTTCAATCACAGAATACATTACCATTTTTTTGTCTTTATATGATCCTAAAAGATTTGTACTGATTAAATATAATCATGATCATTCATCACATTTTTATAAAAATCGTATTCCCCAATTGACCTGCTGGTATCTCAAATGTGTGACGTGGTTTTCCATGTGCACTATTCGACATCTTTCGATTGTGATGTCATACATGTACACGCAAATTTGTTGACGGGTCATTTAATTATGATGTCATGAAAAGTCTGTCAAAATCTGCCATATCAGGCCTTTTACAAAAGGCCAATAATATAAAGACACAACTATGAAAAGAGTTATACAGTGAAACCTGTCTTGACAGACCATTCTCATGCTCAGAGACCAGCTGTCTTGTGACACCACATTCTGATAACCTCTCGGTTAAATAATCCTCTAATATAGACCTTTTTTAAGGAACCACCTGTCTTGAATTGAGAGATCACATTTGAGTGGCAGATCAGGTAGTCTGACATAGAAAAATGTCAAATTACATTCGTACTCTATAGGCTTTTTGCATTTGGTTACTGTTTATGATACACATCATTTATTACATTTGTTATTAAATTTTATCAATTCAATATATGCTTTATTTTTCACTGCTATTTTTCATTGATTTTACTGTATTTTGATTGGCTTAATGATTCGATTAATTAATTCCATCTATAATGTAATGATAATTTTCAATTCATTGTTTAATTATAAACTGAACACATATGCTTATTATTAATGCCAATAAATGGTGATGCCATGGTAAAAACTTTTGAACACGTACTGTAGATATGACGTGTCAAGAAGGGATTTTCATGTGAGCTATTTATAACGCTGTATCGAAGCTAAACAAAATGGCTCCGCGCAGACTTGTTCCGTCTCGACTACAAATCAAGCAATATTATGTTTTGATGGAGCGGGTTTAAGTGATCGAAAGGCAGTAGAAATGTTTTATGTACCCACTATCTAGGTCAACAGTTCGAAAGTTTTTAGAAAGATCCAGTGACACTGGAGATACAGTACAGAAAATGTACATCAAATTGGGCTAACTTCTATTTTGAAGCGAGTTTGCTGTCCAGGTCTATCAATAACTTTGGCATGATTTTTTAGGCATCAAGTGATGTATTTAAATCGAAACCACAGGGGCGCGGAAATCTTTTTTGGAGCGTAAAAGGCTACGATGATGAGCTCAATCAAAGTTAAAAGTGTGTTACGCACTTTTAACTTTGAGGAAGCCCACCACACTTTTGGCTTTGATGGAGCTCATCACTCTCTTAACATTGAGGGAGGTCATCACACTTAACTTTGAAGAAGCCCATTGGCTTAATTCAACCTTATTATTTGTATATTATGCAAATCATACTGGACCTGACCTCCTTTACATAAAATATATAGGAATATTAGAGTTTTATGCCTGTGTATACATGTACCTCTTATTTGTTAATGAACATCGAGTACTAGTAAAAGCAGAAAAAATTGAAATTTTTTTTTTTAGGTAAATACAGCTAATGCCCCATTAAGATTGTCTCAAGAGCAGAGAAAGAAAAGAAGAAAATATTCTCACATCATTCACATATATTCATTGTACATGTACATGTATATAAATGCCTCTCTTTTTTACAAGCCTGGAAGATTTCCTGGTCAACTTCTAGCTGTACATGTACAAATTGTATTAGCAGGGTTTGAAATAAGCATTGGTCCGCCAGTCCCAGACTAGTAACCTTTGCAGTGGACTAGTCAATATTGTGCTTCAGCTAGTCTGGTTGACTAGTAGACTACATGCTGTTTGTTTGTTTATTGTTGTTTAATGTCCCACTCAAGAATCTTTCACCCATATGGAGACGTCACCAAATGCCAGTGAAGGGCTTCAAATTTTGGCATATGCTCGACACTTACGGCCATTGAACAGTGAGCGTTCATTAACGTGCTGACACCTACTGTGACACAAGACCTCGGTTTTTACTGTCTCAACCAAAGGACAGGAAACCAACCTGCCGCCTGCTGGACTCGAACTCATGACCTCACGATCAAGAGTTGGGGGTGCTACTGGCTGTGCCAGGTCGGTTCAGTAGAATACATGTAAAAGGAGCAATGATAAATAAAAGTGTATACTGTATCCATGTACATTGGATACCAGATTTACCTAATCAGTCCCTTTAATTTTTTTCAATTCAAACTAAGAAAATCATAGTTGTTTTGACTTATGAGATAATAATACCAAAATAGCTAACTCGGGTAATTCAGGTACAAATGGGTACTTTGTCAGTTCTTTGGGACTAGTGAATTTATCACAGGAATAGTGAAATTTGTTCCCAACTAGTCTAATTGACTAATGAGACAGACATGCTAAATTTGGCCCCGGATTAGGTACATGTAATAATAATGATGTATTGACAAACTAAATCAAGTGTGTACAGCCACTATATACATGTATCAAAAGTACTTACATTTGTACAAAGCTACTCTAGCCTTAAGTTCCTGTCTTTGTTTACAAAATCTTAAGCAAGATTTAAAATGATGGGAGAAAAATTAATCAATTCCCTGCCATGGGAGTTTGACAATATAGAATATCAACCCATTGATTTTTGAATGACAAACCTAAAGGTCAAGGTCAGAGTCATGGATCATGTTAATCCTATTAATCAGCCAATTCTTCCAGTGCTGTGAATCTGTGTGTATCACTGATCAGTTTTACAACTCCCCTGTTGCTTGGTAGCTATACATTGTATACTGGTGATGTGTAAAAAAAACACTTCTTCAATACATGTTTGTATAAATTTGACTTTCTGGTACATATATGTTATTATTAGCACCATTGTAAATGCAGTAACCCATGTCATGTTACATAAGAGCTTCGTGTAGGTGATATCTGTGGTATTGATCTATTAGAATGCTAGGGCTGCACTACTGCATACATGTACATGTATACATGTACCAGGCACTGAAATTGTTTTCACTTGCTTGGGTCCAGATTTTCCCCATTAAATCCCCCCCCCCCCCCTCACTGTCCTGTTAGAACATCTGGGACTAACCACAGTACATTTGTATATGTACATATTATATATATATTGATAATATAGCTGGCTTTAAGAGTTACCTTTGAAAAGTACCATAGAGTAGAAATAACAGATGAATGAAACAGATAGTTTCGAAAGATAAAAAGGATAGAATGGGTATTCACTGATTTAAATTTGTAATGTCCTTGCCAGTCTACTTGCAAGCTGGACTCGCTATTCTCGCATGGATGTAAAATTACGGGTCTGAAAGTAAAATATGTACCGATACTCCGGTGAATCATGGACCATGGACATAAAGAATTTTCAGCCCCTGCATACATTTGTACAATATTAAAATGTATGTACAATGTAAATATACATAGTATATTGCATGAGTACATCATTGTATACAATGTACATGGTACATGTAGACTTCTACAGAGAAAGAGAAAGTAAGAAATCAAAGTAAGAAATGAAACTCAGTAAAAAATTAAGATGCTAATTTATAAAGATAGCATGTCTTTTCCAATGATAAAGGAAATCATGTATCATGCTTCCTAAACTATTGATCACATATTCATTGTACATATTATATGTACATGTATCACACACACACACACACACATATATATACATGTATATATGTATATATATATATATATATATATATATATGTATATATATATATATATATATATATATATATATATATATATATACACACACACACACACACACATATATGTATATATTGTACTCCCAATTAAATGAATTCTTGATAGTGAAACTACGAAACTACCGTATTTCACTTGCTGGTTGATTTATGGAGAATCACACCTTAACTCATCAACCTTTGTAAAACAATGGGCTCTTCTGTATATCAATGACTTAGACCAGTCCAAATGTGTCTTTAGGGGTGAATGAGATATGTACATAATTACTACATTGTAACTTACCATGATCAAATTTAAAGTACATGTTAAAGAATATAGTGCTAACAGCATATCCCAGCACTTGTTTACATGTACACGTATGCACACAACCATAACTTTCCATACTCATATTCTGGGTATTGATACAGGACCATCTTACATGTATATACACCACATGATAATGTACATCAATACATGTTTAAATTATCTGAATTGAGGAAAATGAAATCCACTCATTATCATGAGCAAGTTGAGCAAGTCTGCTCCACCATTTTGGTCAAAGGTAACCCTCAAAGCCAACTTACTACATGTAAATTGAAATTGATAATGTGATCAGATGCATATGTCAGAGAACCAGACCCAAGCAAATTTTATAAAAGTATCATAAATTAAACAGAATTTGTAGAACTGTGCACAGGTGCATTCCCTTAAGAGGTTTTATTTTCAAGATAATTACATGTAAAACATTGATTTTTTTTGCTGAATGTGGACTTTGAAGACAGGTGCTTTTATAATATCAAGACTGGTCTCTTTAGAAAATTTCTACTGTACCACAATTTACAAATGTACAATAAAAATTTAGCATGTGAACAAAAGAAAGTAAAACATGAAAACAAATCAATAAGAAAGTAATTTCCATATTTTAAAATTTCAGGGTATAAACTTAAAAATTTTGAGATATTTGAATTGGCATACTGTCATTCAATGTATATGTATCAAAATTTTGTTTTGGTTTTAAATCAGTATAATTAAAATTAATAAATTTCATTGGTTAACAATCCAGAAACATTTGAGTCATACATCAATGACTTGAACAGTAATTAAGCCACGCCCCCAGACGTCACTACTTTTTGTTTACATGTCGGCCATTTGCGATACACAAATTTGTTTTTTCATCACACAAGATAAAAAACAGGTCATCGTAGTAAAAGTGGTCATTAGTTACAGTCGTGAATGCACCACACAACAGAAAAATCTATTAGTAACACCCTGTCTTCCATTTCCACTGGTAATTTTGAATCAGCCTCAAGTTCAAGTGCATTAGCATCGGTTTTAAATTCAAGTAAAGTCAGGCCTATTCCCTACTGTATCGCTTCTGCAGTTAGGTATACTTGTCCTGCAAAGGGCGATCCAAAGCAATGGATATATTAACATTCCAGTATCATTGAATACCATTAATACTCTCTCCATGGGATTTATTTCAAATTCCTCTTTCAATAACTGTAATTTTAATTAAAGCAGCCACACATCAACTTCTCTTCCTAGAATCCTCGTGATGATGACGTAAAAAAGACGTAACAGTCTAGTGTTGTTCGCGGTTGTCATAACGACGCAATTAAAGAGCAACAGTTTAACTTGTTTGTTTATATTATTTGGGAAAATCAATAAATAAACACTGAATGTTAAAAAAAAATACCGACTTGTTATTGGAATTTAATTATAAGCAATGATTCTATGTTTCTTCTGTGTCACTACCTAGGAAATGACCTGAATTCTGGTCATTTCGTAGTGACATGGAAAAAATATAGAATCAATGCTTAAATAAACATGTACATGTACCTCCATATCTCAGCAGTAATGATAAGAGTGAAGGTCGTTGTTTAGAATTTCTTTTGTCATAATATGTCTTGGGAAGCTGGGTCTGTGCATAACAAATGACATTTTGCTGACAAAATAACCCCATAAAATACCAATTATACATGATATTGATATTTTTTGGACAAGGAGACATTATTTATTTCATTCTTTTTTTTACACCAATACCCCAAAAAAGTATGATTTTGAACGACAAAATGCCTTTAATATTCAGTATCACAAAATTATGAGATAAAGAAAAAATACATTTATATGGCGACAGTACACGCATGTAGAAAGGAAAATAAATAATAGTGAATTCAACTCACCAAAGCACTTTTGCCGACACCACCACTTCCTAGTACAACTAGTTTGTACTCTCTCATCATGTATGTCAGTAATCGAAAGAAATAACTGTAAATGAGAAGATAAAACACAAATTAAAGTTTTAATTGAAGCTCTAGATCTACATATATGTAATTAACCCTTTCAACACTGGAGACCATAATAGACTGGCCTAGGACAATAGAAAAGAGCATACCATTTATTTATTTAGGGGTGAAAGGGTTAACTAATCATTCACTTCATTTACGTATACATGTGCACTATATATTGTAGATCGGCTGTGATATGAAATTACAGGACAAATTCTGAGTCCAGGGTGCGAAATATTGGGAATATATACAACGTTTCAACTAAAACAGAAAACCTTAATTTGAGACATTTGTTCAAATTACTAAACATGTGCATTGTACATGTATGATTGATACTCATGTGTTTATCAAACTGAAAACAAAAAAAGATTTTTTTTTTCATCTGACAAAATTAGATATTTTGGACAAATGGATTTGATCCTCAGCCTGATCAACAAAATTTGTGTTGTAGACAGTCATAGACACTCAGTTTTTTAATCATGGAAGAACAAACTGACTGGTTACTTTTTACACTGTTCCCTAGACCATCAACCCTCTGCAAGTACCGTACACAGATTGTCAATGTCAAACTTCCCCACATAAATCAGCTTGGAACCCAATCGGGCTCAAATACACTGAAAATAAGTGAAACACATATAGTGATGCTACTAATGGGGCCTGTACAGGTGTTCAAGTGTACAAAATGTATTGTATTGATAAAGTAAATGTACCAGCACATTGTAATTCTACAGCACTGTGACAAAAGTATTCATGATATTTACGCAATGGCAACATTCTTGCTGTGCGCGTCGCTCAGGGAATGGGATGATAACTCTAATCATATGCCATGTTGGTCATCCAAATTTCTAATTTTTCGTGACATCAGAAGTGACGTCATTGATAAGTTTTTATCATCTGCACTCTGGAATGCAATGTAAATACAGGGTATACGATAAAGGCTAGGACACATGCTGGCTCCTGTATCAGAGATGAAAAAATTCTGTATTTTGTAGTAAATATTTGATAAATACATTTCCAAATTGGAAGATCAACATTGGCTTGTACTTGTCGAACATTTCCTTATTAAAACCTATCGTTTTCAAGATGACAACACCCCTGTCCATAGAGCTTGTATTACTCAATAATACAAACAACAAAATAATATTCCCACCAATGTTTAGCCAGCTCAATCTCCAGACATTAATACAATTTAGAATATATGGCTCTAAATTAAAAAAAATTTGCAAAATCAAGCTCCAAATATCAAGACTCTCTAGGAATTGTTTGACACAATTTTACACATCTAGACTTCCTTCGATGAAAGCTACATGTTCATTAAATCATTGTAGGAATCTATTTTTCGTCAACCTCACCAAATACTGAAAAAAGTAAGTCAGTTTTTATCATACAATTTATTGTTTATTTTCAGGAAATGCATCGTTGTTTATGTATGGCTTTTTGAAAAATTGTGAATACGTTTGTCACAACGCTATAGATTCTATAATGCAAATTAAAGTGATTGAGATTTTTGAGCAAAAAAAAAAAAAGGTCAAGTGAAGTACTATGATACCAAGTTACATGTAATTGTTACAAGTTAATCTTGCAGCCCCCTTTCTTGTTTGTTTGTTTTGTTGTTGTTGTTTAACGTCCCACTCAAAAATCTTTCACTCAAATGGAGACTTCACCAATTGCTGGATGAAGGGCTTCAAATTTTGGCCTATGCTCAGCCCTTACGGCTAATGAGCAATGAGGGTTCTTTGACTGCCGACACCCACTGTGATACAGGACCTCGGTTTTTACTGTCTCATCCGAAAAACAGGAAACCTACCTGCCACTGACTGGACTCAAACTCACGATCAAGAGTCGAGCGCGTTACCAACTGAGCCAGGCCGGCTCTGCAGCACCCTTTCAATTCCCAGTTTATTATTTAAAAATAATAAAAACAATACCATGTTGATTTGACTTACATTTATAAATTTTATTTAATCAAATATATACATGTACATTTTCCAAATATACTATAGAAATAGGCCTACAGCAAATAAAGTTGCCTTTTTTAAATTGAATGGTGGGGGATACAAAGTTCCCTTTGAGCCTTTCCCATTACTTATGGGATGATAACTTTTCTTGGGATAAGAAGGTATCAATTCGTTCCCCAGTAAACAATCAAATTTATTCAATAGAGAAATGAATTGATGTCCCTTCTTCTGTAATCTCATTTCTCATAACCTCTGCTTTAATCAATCAACCCAGGAACTCGATATCTGGTGAGTGTATACACTACACATGGTACATCAGTACATGTAACATACATGTATATTATTATTAAGTAACATTAATTTCAGCTTGAGTTATGTAATATGTTGGCTATTTGAAAGATAAATGAAATAAGGCTCAACTGTAATACATAATGGAATTCACATCTTGTACAGACATTACTAATAACATGATTATTTCGTGGTTGACATTTGGATTTCGCAAAATTTGATGCATTTTTATCAGATGTCTGAATGGAAGTAAATAGGTCAGACTCAGCTGTCAGTCAGAAATATGGATGCTCTTCTAGTTCCGGTTGAGTTATTTTAGCATCATCGTGACTTTCTCACTATTTTGATATAAATAAATGTAAACCACATTACATACTTGTTTTCTTAACTATTAATACGGCATTTGTTTCACAAACTGACCAAATTTATCATCAAACCAAGATTAATTCTTGAATAAGTATAAGAATATGTGGGTTCCGATGTAGGCACAGTACACACCTTTAAAACAAAACAGACCTGAAAACTTTTACATTTTCCCTTCTTTTCGGAATATGTCGACTGAAAACTTGCTCAAGCTGAGCACTAGTTTACCTATAAAAATAAATTTCCAGGAAAAGTTGATAAACGTAAACTTAATATCAAGGCTTACCGTTAGTAAATGCTGTATTATTTATCTCTTAAACTCACGGTGACGTCAATTTTATATGTCGCCCCGGTTTCTATATTTGGAAAAATTCCCAGCATGCCTCTCAAGTTGATACTAAATACTGCAGAACGGACAAATCCGGAGATGAACATAACTGGTGTAATGGTCATTAATTTGATTTCAGTGGTTCGATTTCTGTTCAAGAATATTCATCCAGAGCTGTTGACCAAATGAATAAAAATAAAATGCAAAATAAATAAAAAACAATGTTCAAAACAATATAATTCTTCACGATAAAAATGAGTCGAGCTATGTGTTGTGTTGTTTAAAACAGATATTTATTCAGATAAACCTTTTTCATTGAAATCCTATTCAAAGGCACACAAGCTGTCAGAATGGATTTTTTGTTTGTATTAAAATTTCAAATATTTGATAAAAAAAATATTCCTTAAAAATCATGAGTTGAAAAATCTTGTAGGAGGATCCAGAATTTTAAGTTAGAGGGTAGAGGCGAGCAATACTAGAATGTTTTTGCCAAGTTCAGTGAGGCGTAAAAAAATTGGTAATTTGGTAACAATTTTCAACTTTTTTACTTTCTTTGCCAACTTTAGTCCTGGTGCCTGACCACTCACCCCCTGTCTGTGCCCCTGATGACTATATATGAATTTAGTGTTAATTAAGTGCATTTCCTGGTGCATTTCCTGATGGACTGATAAGTAAAAACAAAAAATACACATTTTTATTTTTCATTCCAAATTTATTCAATTTTATAGTAAAATCGATATAACCTGGCGGTGGTGAAGTCTTGTGAACCCTTTCTTGACCTGGACAATTGGTAATAAAGCATAACATTTAAATTACATTGACTAGAGTAATCGTTCCTACTTGTCACCATACATAAGAGAGTATCCAGTGAGGAATGAAACGTTTTTCCCGTGCAGCTTGTCATAATCGAAAAGTGAGATTCATCATAGCCGCATGATAATCGAAAGGTTACCCCCCCCCCCCGCCATCTTATGTGAATCGGACAATACTTGGAATTTAAAAGTGTAACCAAATTTTTGATGTGAGTGATGGGAAATACTATAAGCTCCCTAGTCAGTCAAATCAAGAAAGTTTACAAATGGCGACATAATAATAAAAAAAATGTTGAGCTTGAGTATTGCGTAAATAATGGCTCTAGATGTCTCATGTATAACCTACCTGAGTGATATTTGTCAGCGGTGTTATGCTTCTGTAAAAAAAAAACTAAACAAAAACATAAAATCTAATCTGTTACAGTGGTACCTGCCTTTTTGCCTTTTGATTTAAACATATTGTATTGTTTCAGATAATAGGATGATAGACAAGTTATCATTGGCGTCGGAAGCAAATTGAAAGCGAGGGGGGTGGGGAGGCGGGCTAAACCAACTTAAAAAACACACACACGCCAGTATATATTCATAACAAAAAAAAAATCAAGAGGTCACAGTGAATATTTACATGTAAACAGAAACTTACTAAACAGTAAAAGATACAAGTAAATAAAGGGGTGATTGGGTAACAAAAGTACATATATACATAGGCGTCGGAACCGGGGGGGGGGGCTAGGGGGGCTTAGCCCCCCCACTTTTTTTGCAAAGATAGACATAGGTGTTGGGGCTTAGCCCCCAGACGTTTCTGGCGTGTGTATGTGTTTTAAGTTGGTTTAGCCCCCCCCCCCCCACTTTCAATTTGCTTCCGACGCTGATGTATATACATATACACGGCAAGTACTACATATACTTTTTGATTTACCAGGGGTTTTACCAAAAAGTGGGAACATGATAATTAAATATCATGTTCCCACTTTTTGGTAAAACCCCTGGTAAATCAAAAAGTGGGAACATGATATACTGGTGAATTGATTAAGAAATAATTTTACAGTTGAAAATATTTTGATATTAAATTATAACTGTTTGTAGACATCCGATAAAAACTAGCTACACACTCACTGACCTTCAATTCTATCTAATGTCTTTGAACGACCACCTTTCTTTTTAAACCACATTCTGAAAACCACTAACTTGGTAAATTAACCCTTTAGGTAAAACCTGTGAGATAACCTGAGTAATAACAGCCTATATACTGCACCGATCTCCGATTTCTCCTCGAGAAATTATCATGAATAGACATCAGGGTGTTGAATTATTCGATTTACTTTTGAGAGACCACGCCACGTGACAGAAAAGGTGGTTTCTCAAAACAGGTCCCACTGTATTGAAAATTTTGTGTCACACTTATAAACTTTGTGTAAAAAACGAATTGATACGTTGACTTCGATGTCATCCAAAATTATGTATGTACTAAAATATTTTTTTTTCTCTGTAGTTTTCTTAAACGATTTTCACCATTACTGGTTGGTATTTACAACTGATTGCCATCAGTCATCAATGTACAATCGTGTCTTGTTGCAGCATATATTTTTGTTTGTGTTTTTAATTTAAAATCATTATAAGTTTATGTTAATAGAGCTTCAGAAACCTGATGGTGACTTTAGCCTCTGGTCACATTTCTGTAATGCTTTAGTGCATTTCATTTATTCCGGAGATTGAATGTTCCGTCTCGGACAACCATTTTAGCTTTTATTGTATTGAAACCAGAGCATGCGCAAATTAAAATTTTCTTTTTACTTCCGTTTCTTACTTTGACTCTTAATCTATCTTTCTGCCTCTTTACTTTTTCTCTTTTAACAACTTTCTTACAAACACACACGCACTTGCACACATATACATAATTCATTAGCGATATACTTTGATCTTATCTGATCGGTGTTTACACTGAGATGAAGAGAAAGGTTAGGCTAGTTAGACAAACGATGAGGCCTACACAAAACCTTGGAAATGATGATTCATGAACGGATATGCGAGGCTTGGCCGGGGTGCGTCTGCAGCTGATGCTGTATGACCCCTGGCTTCAATGAGCAGAGCAAATATTTGATCTGATCCACAACACAATTCGGCTAATTTCAAAATAAATTGCAAAGACGTTTTAAGTGAAAACGGTTCAGACAATTTATACAGCACAATAATAGTGCGGGTGGAATCTCGTGAAAAGTGAACGAATTTGATTTTAGTTAAAATTCTTAACAGATTTTTTTTGTAAAGATAGACATAGGTGTTGAAAATTGGGGCTAAGCCTCCAGACGTTTCTGGCGTGTGTGTGTTTTAAATTTGTTTAGCCCCCCCCCATTTTCAATATGCTTCCGACGCCCATGGCAAGTGTAATCGTTCCTTCTTGTCACGAAATATACGGGTATCTAGTGGAGTATAGAATTATAGTCAAAACGGTCCAACTCCAAAATCACCAACACAAAAACGGCCCAATTTTCTTTTTTTCTCTTAAATGTAATATATTTTGAATTATCATTCAGTATAGATCTATGTCGCAGCAGCGATATATAAAAGTGTAAATGTGTGATTATTTGCTACCCTTTATTAAATTGTGAACTAATAAAAAGAAGGTACTGGAATTAGTTGTGGACATAACAATTTCTAATGATTGTATAAAAATTGGAAAATTCTGATCCCCAGCATTTATAATATTTGTAACTATATAAACAGGATTTGCTGAAGTCAACACAGGATTGTTATTTTACCTATATATCCCAAGTTAAGTAGGCCTAATTGATGAGAATATTTGTAAGTTATTGAAGTACCACCTGTACAAACTGATATATACATGTATGTTATATTTTAATGGTTTTTTACAAATATATCAAAAGAGTATAAAAACTACATGGAAATTGACTAATTATATCTTTTAAATATATGTAGATTAAAATATGTATTAAATCATCTTATTTGTATTATATTATGAAGTCTTAGTTTTGCTGATTTGCTGATAAACCATTTCATTTTTTTATTGAATGAGTTGCGGGGTTACTTCCCCTTGGAAATCAACTATTCTCGCGGTCGGCGGTGTTACAGTCAGGTAGTGTCTGTTTGAAAACATGAAATATAATTTTAGTTTTGTCTTCATTTAAGTATCACACTAATTATTTAAAATACACAGGAGACAAAGATCTTTTTAAGCTGAATAAATTGAGCACAATACACGAGCGATCAGTCAGTTTTGACAAGTGCCTACCGGTTCGGAAAGTAGCCATCCCATCTGAATTTGTTGACCTTATAATAATAATAATAATAATAGCATAAGTGACACATAATGTTTAATACCTTTCATATTTGCTAAATATTTACCCAGATTAGTTATTATTCTATTTTATAGGGAAAGCACTATGTACATCGATCTAAAAGGTTGGGCCGTTTTGACTATCATATATAAAGTAAAAAAAGTTGGTCCATTTTGGTGTGGGTGATTTTGGACTTGGGTCGTTTAGACTATGACAACTTTAAATACGTTCTTCCCGTGAAACTTGTCGAAACCGAAAAGTGAATAGAATCATCAGTATGATAATCAAAAGGTTTATATTCCGCCCGCCAAGTTAAATGAAATGGGACTATGGCCATGTATGCCTACATCGTGGCGTAACTGTGCGGATCTTGAGTTTGGGATGTAATCAGTTGTTAACGTGGTGTGGAGAGCCGGCCTGGCTCAGTCGGTAGCGCGCTCGACTCTTGATCGTGAGGTCGAGTCCAGCCGGCGGCAGGTTGGTTTCATGTCCTTCGGATGAGACGGTAAAAACCGAGGTCCCGTGTCACAGTAGGTGTCGGCACGTTAATGGCCGTAAGTGCCGAGAATGGGCCAAAATTTGATGCCCTTCACCGTCATATGGTGACGTCTCCATATGAGTGGGACGTTAAACAACAATAAACAAACAAGCGTATTGTGGCACCACTCTGGACCCCCACCCCCTTGCAACTAGACTTCAAGAGCTTTCACTTTAATTTTGCCTAGCTACGTTATTGGTTATAATTATAAATGGAATCTAGAATCAAGTGTATAATAATTTGACTGACATTTAATATTTCAAGCGATTCCACTAAGTATTTTAAAGTGTAAGTGAAGTTAACTGGATTTTAATGAACATTAGATTATATATATCTTGTCAGAAAAAAAACCATAAAATTTTCGGAATAGATTCTGGGAATCATAATAATTATTTGAAACAAACTTGTCAAAATGGTGAACGATCCCTTTAGTAATACAGCACCGTGCCAAAAGTGAGTCAACTACCGCTATTTTCCCATAGCTTTCCATATTAAATCAACTCTGTTTTATTAAATATCTGTCACAAAGTAACGCTTGCGTCAATTCTTGTCAAAACTCACAAATATATTTAAAAAGAAAGTCTATTCATCATCATCATCTGATATTAATTTTCACTTCCTTTGAAACCTTATTTCTGAAAAGCAACAGTTTTCCTTTAAAGGCCAATGACCGGCGATTTACGCTCAGTAAGGTTGTTAATTTTTTTAAAATGGTAATATACTTAGCAAAATGTTTATATAAAGTTATTATCTTCCCATTAATTACGCTTCTGAGTGTTTCTCTGTTTTCTAGTTATTAAAAAATGATTTTTACTCGCTACGACAATAAAGAGATGCGTAATATTCAAGGCAACCTCAGATGAATAAGTTCAACATATAGGTTATTGTCATCTCGTATCCATCACAACTCGTACCTAAGTGAATTGGTTGACGTGTACCCATGTTTAAGCTGACTCGTGCCCATCGATTAACTCATTCGTGCCCATTGCCTGTTTGATTGTAGAATTATTTATTAAGGTTACATGTATTTATCAACAAGGTAATTACCATAATGCCGTTTGGTATTGAAATAACATGCTACTATCTTTGGAAATGAATTCTATTGGCTTCAGAAGTACCTCGCTGACAGAGGTATTGTCCAACTCACAAAACGTGACCGGTGGATTAGCCTTTTGATTATCATGCGGATGATTCTACTCAATTTTTGGCTATGACTAATTTTAAGGGAAAAGAAATCATATTCCCCACTGGGTACTCGTAGGTAGGATAACAAGAAAGGATGATTATTCTTGTCAGTGTAAATTTAATGTCGTTATTCTTTATTATCTAAAATTTGAACGTGTCCGGGTCAATTTGGAGTTGATTCTTTCTGTTACTGTTTGTCATAATAGTATGCAACTTTAGAGAACTTCCTGTTAAACATTTTATCTTATATATATATATGACCTGGAATCTAGATACCATGCTGTGCTAGATGTCAGATGTGAAAAGCAGCCTACAAGGAAGTGACTGCACTTGTAGTCGTTACAAGAAAGGATTCCAACATCTATCAACCATTAAATACCAGGAAAAGAAATGAGACAAGACAGCATTGAATGTTGTCAATGTAAATATTACAAAACCGAAAGCAATCTTGCCCGACATTCTGTTAAGGTCACATGATATGAACACTAACTATTCCGACAAAACTGTACTATTTTTCTATGTGCTTGAGAACTAAGTCATCGATGTAACCATAATTTCTACGTTATTGTTACAAATTAGTAAAACGATGGGTACGACTATTCCACTTGTTTTGGTTACGAGTCCGTCAACCGTAGGCATGACCTAGTCAAAGAGGATACGAGTTGAGATGGGCACGAATTGAGATGGGTCCGAGTTTACCAACATTCCACAAAGACGTAAACACGTTGCCATACAGGTAGCAAACAAACATAACACAAAAAACAGAAAAAGAAGAGAAATAGAATCGATAAAAAATTGTGCTGTACGTTTAGGAACATAAATAGACCATTGAAATGCTCTGAGGAAGGAAATGAAGCTGAAAACAAATTAATAATTTGCCACCCTTCTTTGAATTTCCCCTGAAGCAACCTCAATCAATCAAGGCTATTTATATAACACTTCTGTTCAATCGTTGAGTCTCAAACTTGTCGGAGAATACCAATACATTCTTTTGTTTTTATCTATTTAACTTGAAAGTGGTAAAAGTATATGTATAGAAATACAATATTTTTATTTAGAAAAATTGATAATTGCAATTTTCGATGAAATACTTCCCATAATTTGACGTATTTTCATGCTTGACATGCTTTCCGTATCGATGTAACAGCAGTGAATGGTACACGTGCGATCGCTAATTAGGGGTGTTTGTATCACACATACACTGTAATTTATCATTTTTTGACAAATTGCAGTGTATGTGTGCACTAGTTTTGATCAGTATGTCTTTAAATTGTATAATGTGTGAATCGGAGAATCAATATAAGTATGTCATGGGCCTTTTGCAGGAAGTAATAAGTTGACACACTTACTATGAACAAAGAAGGAAATGACGCTGCAAATTTGGCTTGTGACTTACAAAAACTCGCAGTTTTCGTGAAAAGAAACGGACACACTCCAAACCAGTTTAGAAAGATAGTCCATAGACTTCAACACGAATGTGCAAAAGTTTACAGGACTACCTACACAAGTCAGGCCAATTAATTTTAGAAAATTGATTTAGCATAGAAAGCTACAATGGGAAAATGATTTTAGTTGACTCACTTTTGGCATGGGATTGTTCGATTCACGTAGATGGTGGGGCGGAGTAATCTTTCGATTACCATACGGATCTTTCTACTCACTTTTCGGTTATGCCAAACTGCACAGGAAAATGTTAGAGATCAGTGAGACGACAGAGAGCAATACATCTAGGGAGAGGGCTTTATGTAATGTTGGTATAACTTTTGCCCAACCCCATTTCATGATATATTGAAATAAAATATGTTTAAACTAATACATCTGCTTCTTACCTAGATTTACTCCTGTCGATTGGAAAGGACGGTCAACTTCACACATCCTTTTATGACGATTTCAACTTCCATATCACGAACTTCCCGTTCCTAAGTAGTAATATTCCATCTTCTCCTGCCTATGGCGTTTTCTTTTCACAACTTATACGTTATGCCAGGGCATGCTCTTCTTATGAATGTTTCATTCTGAGAGGAAAACCACTAGCCAATAAACTACTTACACAAGGTTACGTTGTTGAACGCTTGGAGTCATCGTTAAAAAAAGTTTTATGGTCGATACGGGGATCTTGTTAAACATTATGAAGTCCCACTTTCAGAAATATTAGATAGTATTCTGGAGCACGGCCACAGACAGTGACCCCCTTTCACCAATCGTGCTTTTCACCGAACTTGACCTTATCACCAAACTTTACCATTTCACCGTATTTGACTAGAAAGGTTTCCGCGGAACGTTACGACGGGTGTGGCATGCCAGCAAAAGACGCTGACTCCTTCCGGACACCTGGACTTATCCCGTTTGGGATTCGCAATTGTTCTTCATGTTGAGACCATTTACACATCTAATTCGTCGTGTTATAATGGACTTGAGTTTTGATTATCGATTGGTACTTCTTCAATTTTATTTTTATTAATATTATGTATGGTGACAAGTAGGAACGATTACATTAGTCAGTGTAATTTTGATGTTATGCTTTATTACCTAAACTTTAAACTCTTCCGGGTTAAGGAAGGGCTCACAAAAGTCCGCCCCGTCAAGTTATAAATATGGATTTTACTTAGCCTATACTGTATAACTATAAAATGGGTTTAGTGTTTATTTGACAATTTAAAAATATCGTCATTACAAGCAGCTGATCAACTCTTTGTTCAGTTCAGGTCTAATGTGGCCTCTGATAATTGATATCGCTGTTCATATCATGTATGTCTGCATGACCATCTTGTCTCGAGTAAAACTTTGTAAGATGCGTACCATCACGATCTCCATTTTACCTTGACCTTTGTCCTCAAGGTCGGTCATAACTTTTTGATGTGTATGAAGTTGGCAAAGAAATCGACAGTCGACATTCAATGTCTAGCTAGACTCTACATTCGATGATAGGACTCTGGTCAACAAAGTAATGACAGTTGCCAATGTCCTGCTTTGCGTGTTCTCAGTACGTTCATGGCGTGTATAATGGGTTAACAGGACGTTCAAACGTATATATATATATATATATATATATATATATATATATATATATATATATATATATATATATATATATATATATATATATATATATATATATACGACTCTAACGGGGATTTTAATTATATTTGCCCTATGTACAGTCCTTTCATCGAATGTAGAGATGAAAGTCGATTGTCTAGCTAGACATTCGCAATTTTCATTATTTTGCCAGCCATATAGTCCTCACATCGAATGTAGAGATAAATGTTGAAAATCTAGCTAGACATTCATCGCTTTGTAATAATATAAGCGATTTACAGTCCTGTCATCGAATATAGAGATGAATGTTGATTGTCTAGCCAGACATTAGCAATTGTCATAATTTTTATGACCAGAAAGTCCTATCATCGAATGTAGAAATGAATGCTGATTGTCTAGCTAGACATCATGATTGAATGTCGATTGCTTTGCTAACTTCACACATATAACGTTTTTTTTGTCTTTTGAACATGCTGGAATTTCTAATAGACAATATGTTTGTAATGTTCGGAGACGTTGTCTTTCAACAAACTGTCGGCATTCCTATGGGAACCAATTGTGCTCCTTTATTGGCCGACCTGTTCCTTTATTCATACGAAGCAGACTTCATTCAGAACTGCTGAATCAAAAGAAGAAAAAGTTAGCGGTGTCCTTTAATTTGACATTTAGATATATCGACGACGTTTTGTCAATTAATAATGACAATTTTCATACATATGTCAATGCGATATATCCCAGCGAACTAGAAATTAAAGATACAACAGAATCAAACACACACGCTTCATACTTAGACATTTTACTTAATATAAACACAGACGGGAAAATTTAGCAACTAAGCTATACGATAAACGCGACGATTTCGGCTTTCCCATCGTAAATTTTCCACATTTAAGTAGTAATACCCCTCAGTCACCCGCATATGGAGTTTATATTTCACAAATGATCCGATATGCCAGGGCGTGCACAACATATGAAGATTTCATATACAGAGGTAAATCACTCACTGACAAATTATTGACACAGGGATATCGAAAACCGCGTATAATGTCAACGTTCCGCAAATTTTACGGTCGGTATAATAGTCTTGTTTGCGACTACTCTGTTTCACTAAGTGAAATTTTAAGTTGCCTTTTCGTTGGCGGTTGTTGAGACGTCTGTACCAATTGTGACGAGGATACACTCCTCACGTGTTTCATTGGACTTGACTGTGGACTCACGGCGGGTGTGACCGGTCGACAGGGATGCTTACTCCTCCATGGCACCTGATCCCACCTCTTGGTTTCCAGAGGTCCGTGTTTGTCCATTTTTACCGGATTTGTATCTATGTCCTGGACATTCTATTGATTTATACTTTGGTATCTGAAATTTTTATATTTATACACTTTCATATACATGTATAGTTATATTTCCAAATCGTATACAGTTAAAATATCCCTGTGATGTCTTTTACGTATTGTAAATGATTTTGCCATGAACTCTTCAACATAACAAAGGTTGTCTCCATGCAAAAATCATAAACAAAATGAAATAATCAGGATTTATACCAAAGTTACATATCAAGGGAATATCTAATTATTCTGAACTCTATGACATAGATAACATGACTATCAGAATTATTTTACCAGAATGCAAATTTTCATAAAAATGTTAATTGTGCATTTTGTACGGCGTATAGATTATGAATTCTGTAAATCAATATACAGAATGATAATGAATATCATAATAAGACTGTAAATATCTTTGTCTTTATAATTTCTTATGAGGACCAATCTTGTTTACAATTATCCAAATAAAATTTTACTTTTTCTCAATTTTCGTAAAATTACAATTTTGAAAAATTGATTTTAACTTCAAGATAATGAATTTTTTTATAATAATATTTCAGAAATACAAGTTTTCTACCATCTAATCATATTGAACATTCGAAAATATAATGTAATTCATCTCCAGTTTTATTTGAGTCACATAATGTAATATTCTTTCAGATCTATCTATACCATACCACCTCACAGGAGCCGGCCTGGCTCAGTCGGTAGCGCGCTCGACTCTGAATCGTGAGTTGGTGAGTTCGAGTCCCGCCGGCGGCAGGTTGGTTTCCTGTCTTTCGGATGAGACAGTAAAAATGGAGGTCCCGTGTCACAGTAGGTGTCGGCACGTTAAAGAACCCTCACTGCTCAATGGCCGTAAGTGCCGAGCATAGGCCAAAATTTGAAGCCCTTCACCGGCATTTGGTGACGTCTCCATATGAGTGAAATATTCTTGAATGGGACGTTAAACAACAATAAACAAACAAACAAACAAACCACCTCCCAGATTCTATTGGCATTTTATGATTATGTGCTATAAATTTACAGCGTTATTCTATATCTATCATTAAAAAAATCATTTTTCAAAATCAAAATTATCTTTATGCAATCTGTAACATAATTTCTTATCGTATCAAACCATTGACTAACTCCTTGAATGTTCATTTTTATTTTGTCTTAATACATAGTAAATAACATGTCCGATTTTGTTTTCTTTGAACAAGACGCGTATTTCACCATTCGCATATGAATAAAACGTGGCATTGGATAAGCTCCTAAATCCTCATATATCATAAAAGTTCGAGTGACTTTTCGAACGTGTAATAAAGATTTACAAAATTTCAAATGTACTCGCTCAACAATGTCTGTTTGTTGGACCCCCAAAGTTCACACCATACAACAGAATTGGTTTCACTTTTTTTATCACACATATCATTACGACTACTGACAGACATGTTTGACATTCTACCTTTTCAATATTTCATACATTGCTAAAGTTGCTTCTAAATATTATAAACATAATACCAAAGTTATAATGCTCAAGACGATATCGTTTCTGTCAATAAGACTTCATCAGTTGAGCTCCAATTTGAAAAGTATGTGTATTTTCTAAATATAAAGTGGTATCATACAAGGTCAAATAGTATCTCTAAAAGTATAGCCGAAATCCGTTTAAGAGTAACCACTGTCAAAGAATGACTATTCTAAAAGAGGTACAGTACTTGGATTCAATACTTTTCTTAGAAACCCTACATACACTCTGACCGATTCTCCGTCTCTGGAATATTAGAGAATCATAATGTTTTCACTTTGTTTGGAACACAGACAAGTGACGCGGAGCTTGGAATTGCCATACATTTATTGGATTCCGAAGATGCACGAAAATATCCTATAAACACCGAATCACTGCGGGGTCGTCTAGGTGCTCCACCAAGTCTTAATCCATTTTACTCATCAAAGTGCGTACACATATTAAGCAAGTTCTTCAGAGGTACTGTACAACAGCCTACTTTGACACTTTACAACAATTCCTATTTCTATTATACAAAACCCCTTTGTATACAAAAAGGGAAATCACAGATATAAATGATCATAATAAACCCTATTTTCTGAAGAAACACTCTGATTCCAATAACAAGTACACTGAAGACGATATCATCAAGATGCAGGGATTTCAAGTAGACAACATCTTAGTTGTTTTTGCGGAAATAGTTTTCAGTAAAAATTTGGCATTCCAATGGGTACGAATTGGAAATTGTACAGTCTCTGCTCTTTACAGGATATAAATAGTTAGTATCTCGGTTCAGTTTTACTTACAGGTACATCGACGACGACCTGTCAGTAAATACCTCGGCCAGATGTATCCTGCTGAGCTTGAGATCAATGATACGACAGACAGAAACACATCTGCTTCTTAACTAGATTTACTCCTGTCGACTTGGAAGGACAGTCAACTTCACACCTTCCTTTATGACTACTGTGACAACTTCAATTTCCATATCACGAACTTCCCGTTCCCGAGTATTAATATTCCGTCTTCTCCTGCCTATGACGTTGTCATTTCACATTTTATACGTTATGTCAGCCCTTATGTTTGTTGAATTCTAAGAGCAAAACGACCCAATAATAAACTACTTACACAGGTTTATGTTGTTGGAATCGTCACTAAGTTTTATGGTCGATACAGGGATCTTGTTAGACAGCGTGGGCTCCCCTTTCGGGAGTGTTTTGTGGTTTTCTGAAGAGCGGCAGTATGCGGAGTCTCCCTTTCTCCGGTCGGATCTGGGACTGGATGGTGACATTTTCACCAAGCTTTGACCTTTACGCTGAACTCGAGGGGTTTCCATGTAACATTTGCGACGATTGTGGCATTCTTGCAGCGGACGTTGACTCCTTCCGGACACCTGGTCCCATCCCATTTCGGATTCTTCACGTTGAAACTATTTGTGTATCCAATTTGTGGAGTTCTGGTGGACTTGGATTTTCGGTTGTCTATTGGTGCTTCTTCATTTTTATTTTTACACTTCTTTTCTTACTCTCTGTAAAAGAACCATTTTTGGAAGAAAAAAAAGTATCCAACGATAATTAAAACAATTTACATTCTTTAGGTTTTCTCCACTGTATTTAATGTAAAATTTAGTAGTAGCCTTCGAAAATATCATAGCTTTTGTCTTACTTATGTTAACTTTTAACTTCCATGTGTCACAATAATCTGCAAATGCATTTAACTCTAATTGTAAATCAATATGTGAATCAGAACAAATAATTTTGCTTAATGAAATGTTGAGTTACGTATTCGACAGCGGTTATTGCGTCGTCTTTACCAACTGTGACGAGGATTTATTCCTCACTTAGTTCATGTGAATTTGTTTGTGGATTCGCGGCAGGTGTGACCTGTCAAACGGGTATGGTTACTTCTCCATGGCACCTGATCTCACCTCTGGATTTCCAGAGTCCCGTCTTTGTCCAATGTTCTCCAGATTTGTGTATTGTCTCCTGGGCATCCTAAAGATTAATACTTTGATATTAGCATTTGATATTTGGGGTCAGCATACTACAATAATAAAATCTTCACGTATATATTTACAGTACTTACAATATCATTGTTTAGTTTACACATTTTACAACTTCAATATTGTTTTGAAGTAAGTAATCTTCCAAATCATTTAAATATAATGAAAACAGAAATGGTGACAAATTTTCGCCTTGTTAAAGTCCATTATTAAAAAAAAAATCACCATTAAATACGTATGTTTCTCTTAATTTGACTCTCTAATACATGTTATATGAAACATTTTCCATCAATATGACTCATAATCATTTTATTCCATAGCCCTATCCTCCACGCCTTGTCGAAAGCTTTTTCAAATCAATCAAAATGCACTAAAGCTTTTTGTTGTTTAATTTCACTAATGTTAGAAAGAGTATTAGTTGTTGAAGAATTGTAGGAGTACTACAAGTTTGTTTTCTGCTTCAAAAGTCAGTTTTATATGGCTTTCTGTTTTAATAATGCCATTTATGAAATATAAAAGCATAAAGCATAAATCAATAGAATGTCCAGGACATCGATACAAATCCGGTAAATATGGACAAACACGGACCTCTGGAAACCAAGAGGTGGAATCAGGTGCCATGGAGGAGTAAGCATCCCCTGTTGACCGGTCACACCCGCCGTGAGTCCATAGTCAAGTCCAATGAAATACGTGAGTAGTGAATCCTCGTCAAAATTGGTACAGACGTCTCAACAACCACCAACGAAAATCATACCCTAACTTTTTTTGTTTGGTCCTTTGTGTCTGGACGCTACAAAAATAACCTTTCATGTCTTATAAAATTAAAACATGAAAATGCCCTTCAAATTTCACAAGTTTTCTGAAAGATGCATTTTATTCGATCTCCTAGCGAAATATTGCCTCACTATTGATCAAATATGCAGTGAGATATGTATTGTATAACAGTTTTGAATATAGTAATATTGTTTTATACATATTTACAGGTATATGTATTCCAAGAGTTGATAAATTCACACACACACACACACACACGTATATCTTTTGAATCAGTTAATGACGTAAATCTCTTGATGCATTTAATATATTTTACCCACGCTTTTTAATTTGTGTTTTATGTGTTTTTCCACGCGAAGAACTACTTTATTATTTATCAAAGATACAAAATTTACTCTACGAAGTATCAAATATACTATGTAAACATAAAACGTTTCTTTCGATATTGAGAGGAATAAAATTCCTTTGAACTATTACTTCAGGCCGTTACTGACGTTATTACTAAGCTACTGATTTCCCATTATATGACGCGTCTCTTTTTTATCGATGGCACGATAAGAGGGAATCTGTGGGACAAGGTGTGTGCGGAGATCCTAAGTGACAAGAGATGCTTCGTTAATAAGTGTGTTACTGACCGGCCACGGAAATTATGTCGGGTTGATTAAGTCGGTCAGTAGTAAACATTTTGTCGGGGATCATATTCCCATTTTGGAAATGTCTTCAATTGTCACTGTACACAGAACTGTGTATCGCATCATCCGCCATTGTCGTCTTTTTTGTTTGCTACTTATTATACATAGATCTATGGAGGTCAGTCACATGACTCTTCGTCAGAGGCAATACAATATGTTGTGAAGGGGTACTAACTTCTCCGTTACACCTGAGAGCACTTCTATATTTTCTGGAGTTTCGTGATGTACATTGATTCTTAGTGATTATATATTGGTTAAAATTTCGGTTCTATACTCAGAATAGATTAGCATACATGCCCATTACCATATACATGCAATGGATTCCGTTATGTCAACAGGGAATGCTTGTTCCACCAACTCACCTAATCCCACCTCTGGATTTTCAGACTTCCGGGGTATTCCAATTTTCACCGGATTTGTATATTGTATCCTAAACCCTAATTCTGTGATTTTGTATTGTAATTGAAGTTATAATGAGATACATCTTTGTTCAATATATTATGAAAACAATCTTTTGTGTAGGAGAAGAAAAGGAGGAAGAAAGAGTAGAAGATAAAATCACTTTACACGGTATCGTAATAATTCTATTAATTCTTCAAAAGACTGAACATTTACTTTGATGTAAGCTGGTTTTAGGCGAGGGTCATATAGACGGAAAAAAGAAACTGTATACATAAAAGTTAGATAAAACATAAAAAAGTATTATTTAATCGATCTTTTTTCTTAAAGGCATAGTTTAATATAACAATTCCTCTCCAGACAGACTCATTTCTATTATACAAAATCCCTTTGTATACAAAAAGGGAAATCACAGATATAAATGATCATAATAAACCTTATTTTCTGAAGAAACAACCTGATTCTAATAACAAGTACACTGAAACGATATCATCAAGATGCAGGGATTTCAAGTAGACAACATCTTAGTGGTTTTTGTGGAAAGAGTTTTTAGTAAAATTTCGGCATTCCAATGGGTACGAATTGGAAATTGTACAGTCTCTGCTCTTTACAGGAAAGAAACAATTAGTATCTCAGTTCAGTTTTACTTACAGGTACATCGACGACGACCTGTCTATAAATAACTCGGCCAGATGTATCCTGCTGAGCTTGAGATCAATGAGACGACAGACAGAAACACATCTGCTTCTTACCTAGATTTACTCCTGTCGACTTGGAAGGACGGTCAACTTCACACCTCCCTTTATGACTACTGTGACAACTTCAATTTCCATATCACGAACTTCCCGTTCCCGAGTATTAATATTCCGCTTCCTTTTGCCTGTGACGTTGTCATTTCACATTTTATACGTTATGCCAGCCCAGGACATGCTCCCCTTATGAATGTTGAATTCTGAGAGCAAAACGACCCAATAATAAACTACTTACACAGGTTTACGTTGTTGGAATCGTCACTAAGTTTTATGGTCGATACAGGGATCTTGTTAGACAGCGTGGGCTCCCCTCTCGGGAGTGTTTTGTGGTTTTCTGGAGTGCGGCAGTATGCGGAGTCTCCCTTTCTCTGGTCGGATACTTAAAAGTTAGATAAAACATAAAAGTATTATTTAATCGCTCTTTTTCTTAAAGGCAAAGTTTAATATACTAAACGCGTGTTTGAGTACTCAATCTGTTAAATATCGCGTTCGATTCGCCTTGATGGTCACAGCACGCTTTTCTGGAGTTTCGAGTCTAAGCGACGCGTGGTTAGTAATCGATTTGAATTTCTTGCATTCATTGACAGTATTCAATGTATTGAAACAGAAAAAAACATTGGTTTTTGGAATAAAATTTTGATTGAGAGATACCTCGCACGATGGAAAATGATCGTTTGCGTGCTGTTGGGATGCTGGAAGCTGGGATGTCGCAAAGCAATGTGTCAATGTGGAGTTCATATTAAAACTGAAAATGCTTTATGGAGAAGATATCAGCAAACTGGCACCGTTCTACACCGCCCACGATCAGGACGCCAGCATATGATGTCACATCGGCTACATACCTAAATACGGACGTCACATTTGCGTAATCGATTCCAATCGGCTTCTTTGACCACTAGAGCATCCCTGGGCATCGACGGATAAGTCCTCGTACCGTAAGGAACAGGTTGCGAGAGTCCTCGATGTCCTGCTATCTGTCCTGTTCTGCTCTGGCGTCACCGTGTTGCGAGGTTAGCGTGGTGAAGGAGGCATCGTTGTTTCAATAACAGAGATTGGGCGGAAGTTCTGTTTACGGACGAGTTGAGATTTCATCTCGACAGCAGTGACGGTCGTGTTTGGGCTTACCGTCGTGCCGGAGAACGTTACATTGACGCCTGCGTTATTTAGCGCCGCCATTTCGGCGGAGGGAGCGCTATGGTCTGGGGTGGAATTACACATGGAAGGACCCCTTTGGTGATAGTGGAGGGTAATTTAACCGGCGTACGCTACCGTGATGAGATTGTACGTAAGCACGTCATTCCATTCACAACCATCGTAACGTCATTCTGCAGCAGGACGTCGCACACCACACGCTTTGTTAGGGACTATCTACAGCAGCAAAATGTGAATATGCTACCTTGACCTGCGATGTCACCGGATTTATCGTCTATAGAACATGTTTGGAATAAAATGGAACGACGTATACGTCAAGAGCCAAACCCCCCTGCTACGTTGGACGCTTTGCGTCGTTCTTTATTTTGCATATAGCGGAAAATTTTCCAAGCGTTTCGGCATAACCTGATTCGTTCAATGCGTCGTAGGTGTGAAGAATGCATCGATGCAAATGGCGGTCATACACGCTATTAAACTCGTGAAACTTTTTTGCACCCCTTACTTTCAGTGGCTGTTCGTATCAACTGTAATCCGTGTTTTGTTGTTTGAATTGAAAGACAATGCATTATATTAAATAATGATATACATAATGCAACATAATATTTTGTTTATGAATCTCCAAATGAAATTACTAAACTACACAGTTTCTTTTTTTCGTTAGTATATATTACACTCTTATAGTAGAGTAAATGTCTAATGTTTTGAAATCTACAACCATACCTGATATTAATCACCAATATAAAACATCTAAAATACACAGTTGCTTTTTTCCGTAAGTAATGTTTTGAAATCTACAACCATGCTTGATATTTATCACCAATATAAAACATCTAAAATACACAGTTGCTTTTTTCCGTAAGTAATGTTTTGAAATCTACAACCATACCTGATATAAATCACCTATATAAAACATCTCTTCGCTACCTGCCGTCCTTACCTGTGCATTTGCACATGTAGATAAACCTACCTAGTTATATCGAAAGGTAGTATAAAGGTATTTAATTCATTAGTCATATAGATTTCAGTTGTTATGACGTAGGCTACCTATTCGCTCTGCTTGTTTGAAGTAGATGATATTTTGGATCGAATACATTACCTGTAGTTTTAGAGCACGACTAACAATGGACAAATACGACAGTGTTATACAATCCTGCTGCTTTGTGATATTTTCATCTCTTATAGGTAAGCGACCTGTCTTTCATGTCATTTAGTATTTTTGTTGAATTTTGAGTGAATCTTCTATTTTAAATCATGATCTATGTCCAATGATTGTTACAACAACGAATGAAAAAATACACATTCAAGCGTCAAAATGATCGATATTTTGTACAACATACTCGTTATACCTTGTGGGAGATATGCACAAAATAATGCAGGAGAACTAGACGGATATTTATATCATCTTCTTCGTAAATAAAATACAAACTTTGTTTACAAGCTTTGACGATGTTTAGAAATCTTACCCGAAATACAAAGAACCTATCCAGGAAAATCTGGTAGCTTCTTTATCATCTCTTTCTTTGATAATGTCCAGATCATCTTATTAGAAAAAAATAAACCCGTGTACCAAACTATGATATAGCTTATGCCCTTGGAAAATGTTAAAAAATTTATGTATGAAAAAAAAAAGGAATTCATGTAGGACATCATGATACTTCCAATGCCCTTGAACCCTGTTTGGAGATGTTCAGGGCATCTTGTCTTTTCTCATCTATTTAATTTAAAAAGATAGAATGAATCCATGTACAGTAATACCTGTATATAAGGGCCTTTATGTGCAGGTGACCTTATGCACAGGTTAAATTTAGTTGAAGTATGCAGTCATGGTACTTTTCAAAACTGGTCTTTATTTAGAGGTGGCCGCTATAGCAGGTTTTACTATATATTGGTTTGAATATGAACTTTGGATAGTGTTTTACGCCACACTCAACAAATTTTCAGTTATATGATGACGGCCAGTTTCAGTGGTGGAGGAGAGAACTTGGTAACAATGTACTCTGGAAGAGACCACCGACCTTTCGCCTGTTCTGTTACATCCTATCCTCTATTCAAATGTTCAGAACACCTTGTCTGGACAGAAAAGAAGCATACCCTTATGCCATCTGTGACCCCAGTTTTTGCTCGAAAAGAAAAATATAAATGAACTTTGTATTTCAGATATTGCTACAGCCTCTAAAAGACCCTCTTCTTATAGACATAAATCTGACCACCATTACAATCATTATCGGAACAAATCAACATACACGTGAGTATTCCGGAAGCACAAACTAACCTGCCAGGAAAGCACTTCTTTTCAACATTTCAAAATCAGCTAGTGAAAGGCCAGTGTTTACGCACCTTAAAATTGAGCTAGTAATTGTTGAAAACGGTCGTTAGGACAATATTTAGAGGAGTTGTGATTTTTATGTTTTCGAAAACTTGGAACATATATGACTTTTGTGCACGTATGGGAATGAATGCACGCAAGAGTAACTCTGTTTATTTCCGGCGCAAAAAATCTACAAAACTAGAAATATGATTTAACACATTTCATTGGTTACCGGTATGTTTTAAGGACCTTTTTCCTCAACCGTTGGCTTAAATGGCTTTACCATTGTCATTTATATTAACACATAACACTGAATTGTACACGCAAAGGTTTTACACCGCTATTTCAGGGCGCCTCTCCTGTATCTATTCTCTTCTATTCCTGATCCAACCTCTAGAATGTTCGGAGGTCCATGATTGTCTAATGTTCACCTAATTCGTATACTGCCCATTGAACCTCCTCACATTTTATAATTTGGTATCTCTATATTTATAGTATTGGTTATATGTCAAAGCTGATGAGTTGGCATTGGGGAGATAGGGGTTTTTCTAATCTTCTAATCTTCTTATGTCACCGTTAGAAATGACATGTAATGTTTCGGATGGTCATACTGCAAAACATTTATAAGCGCTCCTTCACAAAATCAATTGTCATAAAATTTTATATTTGATTTCTTTTTTCTATCGTCATATGTGTCTTTTCACTGAGAAATATAACATTTTTTGGCCTCTTTAATTTGTAAAACTAAAAACTAAAAGTTTCGTGTTATGTTTATATATTATAAAACCAGAAGTATAATGTATAACTAAATAATGAAGTGTTGGGTTGTCTGTTCGATAGCGGTTTTTGATTCGTGTGTTGCAATTGTAACCAAGATTTATTCTTCATGTTTCAATTGAATTTGACTGTGGACTAACGGCGACTGTGACCGGTCAACAGGGGATATTTACTTCTCCATGTCACCTGATCCAACCTCATTTTCTCATTTTCTTATGAATTTTTCATTAAATTATCATGAAAACTGTGTGTTAAATAAGACTTGATCAATTGAGCTGGGACATTATGTATGTATGTATGTATGTATGTATGTATGTATGTATGTGTGTGTGTGTGTGTGTGTGTATGTATGTATGTATGTATGTATGTATGTATGTATGTATGTATACATGTATGTATGTCATAAATCGTAAAATTCAACCAAGCCAAAACAATGTGTTGTGTTCTTTAAATGTTATTTGCTCGAGCAACTGCCCATAAAGTTTAATCATTCGTTATTAAGTCTACATGAGCCTTTTACCTTTTTATGTATACATGTGAACTGATAATTTTCTTCAGTGAGTGACGAGAAATAATGTGAATATTTAATTATATCCCCAGCACCATTGAAACTTACATAAAGATTTATTTTGTCATCCATACACTATATATTAAAAAGTGATAAGTGATTTCATTTATCCCTTTTCAACTGTCTATGACAAATCCATTAAATGAATTTAATTTAAAATTATCAATATGTGCAATAATTGAGATATGAACAAAACCCGATTAAAAGTGTTGATACGATACTTTATAGGTAAATAATTATATATTTAGTCAAAATTATATATTAAAGCCACTCGAGGGAATAGGCAAACGTAGCTGTTATAGACATGTGATCTTTTCAAAAGAGGTTTATTCATTTTAGAAAAGTTATCAAAAGTTATGTTCTTATGTTTGAATGGTCATTAGAGGCAGGTGCCCTTTGTACAGAAGTGGCCTTTAATACCTGTTTGACTGTAATTGCCTCATCAAAGTATTGTTGTGTTTGTTTGATTCAAAATCTGTTTTGTTAATCAAAATTTAAGATTAGGTATATTGTATATGGTTTTAATTCAAGGGTTGTAATGTTCACGTTTTTCCCCTCCTTTACACGACCGAGTTTGTTTAATTTGCGGATTCGGAGTAACGTTAAATAAAATGCGGTCTTCCAAAGACAATTTGAAATATTTTTCAAGAACTTATCCAATGTTTCTTAAATTAACGGATTTATCATTAACGTGTATATAGAGATTATAGCCATCATTTTTCCTATGTAAAGTAATCTAAAAATCTTGTATAGGCCTACCAAGGTAGATTAGCACATGATTACAAACACGACGAGTCTAAGTTAAAACATAACAGGGGTAACAGGCTACATGTCGAGTTTCGAACACAATATCAGATTACCAGTAAAGCATGCAATCCGTGCAATGCGTTCTATTTCTGAAAAATGAACCATATTGTTTTGGTTTTTGGCAGAACCCGGATATGCCACTTTACCTTGGTAGACTTATGTTATCAGTCATCAGATTGCAGATACAATATTCCTATTTTACATTGAGAGTACCTTAAAGTATTTTTGTCATAACATCATATGTAATCGTACAGTTATGTTACAGAGTTAAATGAGAAAAAGAGGAATGAATTAAATAAATTGTTCACAATTAAATGAATATGGACATGTAATGAATACAAAACGACACGAATGTTTCTATCATCAGACTGCACTAGCGCGTAGCTATCCCTGAATCCTGCCGCTACAAAATCAAGTGCAGTCGCCTGGTTTTATCGAATTTTTTTTTCTGTTTCGTTAAATTCATACTATTGTCATTTTCTAATTTATGAACTGGAATTTTCAATTGAGATATGGCAATGCAAGTAATAAAAAAGAAAAAGAAATTGTTCTTTCAAAATGGTTTAGAGGGAGATATCAGTCTGTATTTCATCAAATCTGCACATAATATAAGTATAAATCGTTAAATCAAATCAAATAGGATTTTAAATAACTCCTTTGAACGGGATTACAATTCACATGTACCAAATCTTCAGGATGTCCAGGAAACAAATAAAAATGGTGAACATTGGACATACGCGGACTTCTGGAAATCCAGAGTGGAATCATGGAAGAGTAAGCATGAGCTGCCAACAGTAAAATTAAAATGAAATGGTACAAATGACTGAACAGCAACCAGGTTACTCAAAATATCATTTAATGAAACAGCCAGGATATTTAAAAAAGTATGGAACGTTAATATCAAACGCGATTCTCAATATCACTGTTACAATAACTTATAAGTAAGTAGTTGGCCCCGGCATTTGAGAGATATAAACTATATATATATATATATATATATATATATATATATATATATATATATATGCAAGTACTCAAAGTTCTGTACCAAGTTTGTTCATTTCGGCAAGATCGGCCTAGGGGTGGATCCAGGGTGGGGCAAAAGAAGCCACAGGGAGTACCCTTCTTTGAAAAGCTTCTCCCCCGGAAACACTGCAAGGATTGAAAAACTAATTGTATCTGAGTGATCTACATAGATGTATGATTTAAGTTTGTTCATTTCGTTTTTAGACTTTGTAATTTTCATTCATTTTTGTATGATTTCTTTGATTTTTTCCTCTTTTATTCATTATGATGCATTCATTTTATGTGTTTTTTCTTGGGGTTTGGTAGATAAATGATTTCCTGAAAGAATTTTGTGAAATAATTTTTTTTAATTTTTAATGATTTTTTTAAGACTGCAAAAATGAAGGAGGGGGTTCTAATTTTCCACATTTTCGACTTTTCCAAGTACTCAAGATCCTCTACCAAGTTTGTTCATTTCGGCCAGATCGGCCCAGTTGGTGGAACCAGGGTGAAGTAAAAGAGGCCCTGGGGGTACCCCTCTTTAGAAACCTTATCCTCCAGAACCGCTGCATGAACTAATTATATCCGAGTTATCTACATTAATGTGTGATTAAAGTTTGTTGATTATGTAGAAATCGGAACATAAATTTTTGATGTGTTTTTACACATTGTCATCCTCATTTGTTCATCATGATGCATTCATTTAAAGTATTTTACATGCAATTAGGTAAAGAAATGCTTTCCTGAAAGAGTTTTTCTGAAATATAATTTAATTTTTTTTTCTGAATTTTTAAAACTGGAAAAAAGTAGGAGGGTCATTTTTTTCACACATTTGTTCTTTAAAACCACTGAAGGATAAAGGAAGCAAGTACGGTATCCAAGTTCCCCTAACAAGTTTATGTTTTTTGACCAGATCGACTCAGAGGTGGATCCAGGGTGGGCAAAATAGGGGGGCAAAATAGGTCTCAGAAGGGTACCCTCTTTGATGAAATCTGTTTTTCCAGAAAATTAAACATGTTGTAGCTTTGTCATTTTGAAAAACTAATTGAAAATTTGTACATTTGAGAATTTTAATATTAGATGTGATCTTTTCAGCTCAGGCTTTATACATACGGTTTCCCTGAAACTTGTCTCCAAAATAAGAATTTAATATTGTTTTTGGTTATTTCAAATTGATATTTTGATTATAATCACACTTACTTGAATCAATAAAAATAATTACATTTAGCCTGTAAACCGACGTTCCTCTGCATGGATCTTAAATTCTTCATATAAGGAATTTTTGTTAAGGAAGTTTGATTTTAAAAATTTGGCAATTTTTAAAATAATGAATGATTTAAAAAATACTGTAAAAAGTTTTGGTGAAAGTCGGAAAAAAAATATCTCAACAAATTAGAAATAAAAATGACAACAGAATCAAGGATACACGATTCCTACTCTAGACATCGGCGGGAAATAAACGGCAAACGGCTTTTCCCATCAACAAGTTTCCAAAAAGAAGTAATATTCCACTATCACCTGCAAATGGTATCTTTATTTCGCAGATGATCCAATATTGCTGGGCGTGTTCAAACTATGAACATTTCATATACAGAGGCAAACTACGTAATGGTAAGTTGTTGTAACATGCGTTTGGTGTCAACGTTCACGGTCGGTATAATGTGTTTCACTTAAGGAAATGAGTTACCTGTTCGATAGCGGTTCTTGGGTCGTCTTTTCTAAATTGTGATGAGAATCTATTCCATACTTATATCATTTAAATTTGACGGTGGACTCGCGGTGGGTGTAACCGGTCAAAGGGGATGCCTACTCCTTCAAATTCCTTGATCCCACCATATTGTATCCTGAACATACTGAAGATATCTGTGAGTTTATACTTATGTAATACGCATGTAATTTGTTTATATTACAGATAAATTAATAATCTTGCGACTATTCAAAGTATCTCTTGCAAGTAATAATTATCCATATTTAAATATTTGAATATTCTTCGCAGAACTCCAACATCAGGTTGGATTATTGGAGTTGCTATTGTGACGGTTGTTGGACTATGCATTTTGGTGGTTGGCATATACATATGTTGTATACAAAACTCGAAATGCAGGAAGTTATGGAATGCTAGAAATCGTCTTCAACCAGCAAATATCAGCCAAAGAAATTCAAGCCAAGTGACTACCATTTCTACTATTTCGAGACCGACAGGTAATCATCGCACATCTCACAACTCAACTACTTGTATGAAATCATTTACTATGTGATAAATTTTTGGATAGTTTTCCTGCGGTTAAGGTAAAATGAAGATTCGAAACGCCCATTATGATACGAAAATTATATATAACAACGGTTTCAACAGGAAGAACAATTTCTAATACGAAACGGAATGGGACCAGGTGTCCTGTCCGGAAGTAGTCAGCGGATCCTGTTACTAAGATAAAAATACATCGAGTCCGACAGTAGTAGTTTTTAGATTGGACAATTTAGTTGGGAGTTTAGTTGGGATATCAAGTTTGCATTCTCGGTCAAAATTATCTGTCTATGATACTTAGTCCTACACGACACCTGATCCCACCTCCGGATTTCCAGAGGTCCGTGTTTGTCCAATATTCACCAGATTGGTATCTGTATACTGTCCTGAAGATTTATATATATTCTTCAAAATGAATATCTATGATATCAATTCTGTCGTCTAAACAATCAGTCTTTACGTTGGTATTTACCTATAGTTTTCCCATGATCATCTATCCCTCTATGAGAAGAAATCTGACACTGTTTTTAATTGAATATAAAAAAATTCAGATACCAAAGTATAAATCAATAGAATGTCCAGGACAGGTCGCATAGTTGCTAAGTTTGCAAATAATCTCTACTCGAAAAAATAGCTATTTATTACTTCACGTCATATTTTCATATATAAAAAAGTATATTATATTTTGTAGTATTACATTTTTTCGGAACTGTATATACCAGTATTTTGTTTTTTTGCAGACACTGGACCTCCCAAACACACACCAAGAATAGCCTTTGATCCATCTTGCTATCCCCCGCCACCTCCTCGGTATGACGAAATATATAACACAGGACCTGTAACACACAACATGGCGCCTTCACCGTCCATCTTTGAAACGATGCGTATAAATTCGCCCCCACCGCCATATAGCCTCACAGAGGAGGAAAAATAAGCAATTCACACTTTATGCGTGTGTGCGTATGTATAATTAGATGTTGAGAGAGAGAGAGAGAGAGAGAGAGAGAGAGAGAGAGAGAGAGAGAGAGAGAGAGAGAGAGAGAGAGAGAGAGAGAGAGAGAGAGAGAGAGAGAGAGAGACTCTGATCTCGTAATTTTTAAATGCAAAATGAACATCTATAATAATCAGGCAGTACTAAGCAGACAAGGATGGTGTGGTATAACGGACAAAATAGTACACAGAATAAAGTCATCATTAATATTATAAAAATCGCAGAATCAACTCATCGCTTTCAAATGTTGTTTAAAAATGTTATAAATATTTCACTTAAGAATATTATCAGCTGGAGTTTTAGCGTAAATTATGATACATTTAATGGTGATTTTTTCATATTCTTGTATAAAATTCACTCCATTTTTTATATATTTATTTTGTTGTAACTGCATTATATGTAGGCATTCGATAAATCTTTGTACACATGTCCTTAGTTTAAGTCCTATTTTCTAACAGAATATAACATTTTGGTTAATATTCTGAAATATGTGCAATATTTTACGATTAGACAGTGACTGTGGACTCACGGCGGGTGTGACCGGTCGACAGGGGATGTTTACTCCTCCATGGCACCTGATCCCACCTCTTGGTTTCAAGAGGCCCGTGTTTGTCCATTTTTACCGGATTTGTTTCTATGTCCTGGACATTCTATTGATTTATACTTTGGTATCTGAAATTTTTTATATTACGGATATATTTTATATTATTAATATTTATTATATATATATATATATATATATATATATATATATATATATATATATATATATATATATATATATATATATATATATATATATAGTTGTCACTTTCTGTTTGTTTGTTTGTTTATTGTTGTTTAACGTCCCACTCAAGAATCTTTTGTCGGTGAAGGGCTTCAAATTTTGGCCTATGCTCGGCACTTACGGCCATTGAGCAGTGAGCGTACCGACATCTACTGTGACACAGGACCTGGAGTTTTACTGTCTCATCAGAAGAACAGGAAACCAACCTGCCGCCGGCTGGACTCGACTCACGAACTCACGATCAAGAGTCGAGAACGCTACCGACGGAGCCAGGTCGGCTCGCCACTGTCTGTAGAAGTGTATAAAATATTTGTGGTTTATTTGTTTCCCATCTATAATGGTTCACGTTTATGGGATTTCGTGCTTCATTGTGTCCTGAAAAGAAGTGTAACATGGGATGAAGTATCACAAGATATTATATTTTACGGTGTGTTTTTATCAAAAGATTATTTCTTGTTATTCAGTCGGATGCATTACGTTTCCCTTATTTCTGTATCCCTAGTAGGATTATATTTGTTGTATTTCATTTCAATAATATCTGTGGTTAGTCACTTGCATTACGTTTCCTTTACACCTTATCTGAGACAGGGTTATACTTTTGTATTTGTTTGTATTTCATTTCTGTGACATCTGTGGTAAGTCAATTGCATTACGTTTCCTTGACACATTATCTGAGGCAGGGTTATACGTTTGTATTTGTTTGTATTTCATTTCTACGAAATTTGATGCTAAGCTTCATTATTTTATCACGCTGGGTCTTCAGAAACTAAGAACCAGAGCGGACACAAAGAACGCGGAGCAATATCGTGCGGTAGAGGTGAAAGGTGGCTTGTTTTTCTGCTTTCAAACTAACGAATACTAGCTTGCACCTTATGGACAAATGAATATCTTAAAATTATATTAATTCAAGGCTTTTGTTTATTCGAGGAAGTTCGTTATTTTTTTTACATTTTCGTTGATTACAAACTACTCTGAATAGTCAGACGTCTAATCACTCGTCAATTTGATATCCATGTCAGATTTGTTACAATTATCACGTCAATATCGTAAGGGGGTTCACATTTGGATAAAAAAACCGCGAGGAACTACGCAGTGGAACTCGAAGCATGAATTCAACCGGAACACAAAGAACGCCATGAAAGGAATTCAAATAATATCTAAGTAATATGTTTCTTTGTTTACAAGTCTCAAAATTTTTATCTCAATCATATTATAACCACATACATATGTTACATTGGCTTTCCGATTATAACTCACGACGACAGACTAAAGATTATAATATGTATGACACGCCAAAATCACATTAATGAGTTCAACGTAGTTTTTCTCAGATAAACATACTTTGTCTTCAGTTAAACCTATTTTTTCTCCGTTAGACCTAGTTTTTCTCCAGTTAATGTGGGTTACGAGTTAAACCTACTTTTTCTTCAGTTAAATCTATTTTTTTTCGTAACCCAAATTAACTGGAGAAAAGCTAAGTTTAACTGAGAAAAACTAGGTTTAACTGCGCAACATACTCTATAATGTTATTGTGGACCAGTTAAACCTTGTTTTTCTCAGTTAAACTAGTTCTTTTTTGGAGAAAAATTAGGTTTAACTCATTTTTATGATTTTGGTTCAGTTAGACCTAGTGATGAAGCACGCCGAAATTATAACAATGAGTTAATCCTAGTTTTTTCTCGAAATGAACGTAGTTTTTCTCCAGTTAAAGTGGGTTAGGAGTTCAACCTAATTTTTCTCCAGTTAATCTTACTTATTCTCGTAACCCACATTAACTGGAGAAAAACTAGATTCGACTGAGAAAAACTAGGATTAACGGCGCCAAAATCATATATATATATATAATACTCATTGATGTGATTGTGGCGCAGTTAAATATACTTTTTCTCAGTTAAACTAGATTTTTTTCGAGAAAAACTAGGTTTAACTCGTTTTTTTGTGATATTGGTGCAGTAAAACCTAGTTTTCTCACTTAAACCTAGTTTTCCTCCAGTTAATGTGGGTTACTGAGAAAAACTAGGTTTAAATGAGAAAAACTAATGTGACTTTGGCGTGCCGTAAATATGTCACCCCTGAGCCATAGCCTAAAAATCGTAATCAAGTGAGATTTTGCATTTGCAGAAGAAGGTACTTCGTCATATCGTCCTAGTTCTTACTGAGAAAATTTGCAATTATGCCCTTAGATAAATTAGGGTAGGGTAGATAAAATGGCCATACGTTATGTCTAATAGATTAAGACTTACAACATGGAACTTGTATCCTTTTGAGAAAAAGATCCCCCTTCCTCCTTGACGAAAATTCATATAGCAGAACATGGGTTGAACACAAATATTAACTCGGTGATGAAAGTTGTATATGAACGTAAATCATATCTGTAAAACAACATGGAATTTCATACCTCGAAAATGAAAGCATGGAATATTGTAACAGGAAAGTACTAAGTAAAACTATTGTTTATGACTGCCGGTACCCATTTATGATTGGTTTGTGATACATTTCATTATTTTACTGGTTTTAATTCGTTTGACAATATTTTTTATTATTGAGTACATCTGCTATTTCTGTAGTAGGCCGCAATCAACCGATGGAATTAATCTTACACGAAAGTAATATTTGGCACTGATAACACTATTTAAATTCTAAATTATTCAAAAGTTAAGATATTCATATTTTTACAGTGGTTACTCTTAAATGGATTTTGCTATCCGTTTAGATTTATTATTTGTCTTATACCACTTTCTCTTTACCAGGTACATTCTGTCTTGAATTGGAGCTCAAATGATGTACAGGTCTACCAAGGTAAATCGGCACATGTTTACAAACACAACGAGTCTAAATCCAATCATAACTGGGGATGACAAGTTACTTGTCGTCACAAACAGTAATGCATGGAGTCCGTGCAAGGAAATAATATGTTTTACCTGTACAACCTATTTTTGGAAAGTAGACCGTATTGTTTTGGTTTCTGACTGGACCAGGATGTGCCACTTTACCTTGGTAGACTTGTAGTCTAATTGTCAGAAACGATCGTTTTGAGCATTATAACTTTGGTATTATATATATGTTTATAATATACAACGAACCTTCATATAAGATGAATGATAGATACATTTTCAAGGGTTGATAGATCTTTAGTTGCCAAAGTTTGTATTCGATTTCATCTTTTTTCCATCAATGACATTGGCTATAATTTATACACTTTGACAGGAAATACAGATAAATATTTGTATGTTCCTGTACATGTATCGTCGTTTAGAATTCCCTGTTTCAGGCCTATATCAAAACTTTTTAAGCGGTTAGTGTAATATTTTTTTCAACTGTTTTAAGCTTCTCCATGTAGAATACAATCGTTTTATTTTGTTAGTACATTTTACGATGTCATCTAAGTGGTGTTTTGACCAATCATAGTCTTGTTCTAAAGTCATGTGATAAAGCAATTTATCAAAAGTTCAGTTTCATGTCGTAAGTGTCATTGGTGATTTTTTTTTCATTTAAATGTATTCATTGTTTCAGAATTCATATTGCAACGAACAGACAATAAACTTTGTTTCCAACTTCATTTCTTTTTTGTTGTCATTGTTATGACTCGGAATAGTAATACGCCAAATACATGTAATGTAAGCTCAATATTATTCCAGATGCAGTAAGTACGAATTTCCACAGCCGTTCTTTTTTGAAAGACATTCTTCATTCTCAAACTATTGCGGACGTCTAGAGGCAATGGCACCTAAAATGGACGTCCTGGAATATAGGCCATCTAATTATTGTACATTTTCCAAAACCCCCCCCCCCCAATTCATGATGATAATATTTTTTTCCGATTTATTCAAATAGCTAGGGGTGAGGATGGTGTCATTAACTTGTATTCACGTTTATAACAGCAACAAAAACAACAACAACAACAACAACATCATCATCATCAAAACTATTAAAATACTGTTGAAAGTAAAGTTTTTCAGATTAATCTCAGGATTCGGGCTTCCTGTTAGGGTGGATGTGTCAGGTAGAATTATCTAACATAAGACTGAATGTTTGCAATGGTCATCTTATACGGACTCTATAGAATGAACTGACCGATACGATTAGCACGACCTGGTCTTGTCCGGTGTGATATTGTTACACGCAAAACGGACAAAGATCGATAAACACTATTAAATATTCAACGAATAGACGGATATATTTCATTATCTTGATAGGTATTTCTCTCAGGATTGAGATAAATTTTAGAAATAAACTATAGACTGACTAGGGTCAAGACCATGTCGTTCATCTTCTAACGTACCCGTAGTTATGTCAAGTTCAGTCGTATTGCTAATTACAGTTTCCAAAGAAGTGTTTTTAATGTATCTCTTGATTTTTAAAGGCGCCCTCCTTTCAAATGTTGTTAAGCAGAGAGGTCAACATTTCCTTTTCACGTATTTTTTATTTGAAGAGAACTACATCGAGTTAAAAGTATATTTAACTAAAATTATAGCCTATATTACGCAATTTTTTCCGCTTGAGTTTTTTATATTTCATGCATTAAGCGCCATCAACGCCAAGGGTTATTTCTTATCTCCGTGCGTGTTAAGTTATGATACAATTTTCCAACTAGGAATGATATTTTGAAACCAAAAGAAAAATCTCATAGTAAAGAAACCATTGGAATTTAATGAAAAGCTGTGAAACCTTTAAATGAATTTCTTAATGTAACATTTGAACTCACCCATTTCAAATAATTGTCAAGTCCACTGTCAAAATTTGGAAGTGTATGATTTTGAATCAAAATCAGGTAAAATATTTCCCATTCAATATTAACTTGTTCTCCCCTACTGTTACTACAATAGACCCTACTTTCTATTGATTTGGACCAGTCTAAATGTTATTTCAGGGGTTGAAGAGTTAACAAAATGTGTACTTGTGAGAAGTTGCAACTCCCATTAATATGTCATTCAAGTAAAGGATGTTATGAAGTTTGGGTTAAATATTTTATCCAATTATGAACTTCTAAGAGGATGAATATGAATATGTCATATTAACCAATATGGTCAATATTGGTTTTATTATATAAACCTGTGTAGTAAATGTAACATGACTATCAAATATACCGTTCACTCTCGGATATTACATACTAATCCTAAGTACTTCCGAAAGTGTAAACGGGAATTTCAATATTCTATTTTTAGACATGAGATTGCACTGCACCTGGGAATAATCCACTGACTTTCCGCAATTAAACTGACAGACTGCCTTACGTATAGTATCAGATTGTTAGAGTGGGGGCTCACTAGAGGTGATAAACTTCATGCTTTAAATATATACATAATACCTAATTAAACTGATGCTTTGACCGCTAGGCCACAGAGGCCCTAGTGTATAGATATAAATAATATAGTAACACAATGAGTAATGGACGGTCACCCCGGAAGTTGATTACATTAACATTATTATCATACTAGGGATTCTCAATCTTATTAGCATTGCTCTCTCTCCTCAACCGATTGCCTTCTTTGCACTGCATTATGTATCAATATAAACATAGTATCTCGCTTTATTTCCAGACGTCCGCGTTTTTTTGTCTCCTGGACAATTCAGTCCTGCAGATTCATACTTTGGTATTTTTGGTGTTTTTTTATGCACAAACAAAATACAATAAACATCATCATACTCTTCATCTTCTTATATTTATGTCATCGTACATCGGTGGAGGCGTTTGAGGATGTTCCAGTTCACCGGGATAGGCTAATTCCGTTGACGTATCATATGAAGTGTAAATTGCTTCATATGACGGTGGGTTATTGCTTATGTGTATAGACTGATACGGGGGAGGATGGAGGTTAATGGAAGCTGTGCTTCCAAACATGGACGGTGTTTCCTCATTGTTTCGATCTGAAATAACAACGATAACAAAAAGTACACAAGGAGATTTAAAAGAATCAAGAAATTAATAATATATCCTTAACTACTGTATCGGATCAACAATGTTTTGTTGACATTATATGAATTCTTTTACTGTTGAGTCTTGTATCGTCACTTAAAAACCATAGTTGAGATTGAACTCTTTACTATATTGAGTGCACTTGTTGTTTTATTACTTTTGCAGAATCTTCTATAAGATATGCCTTGATAAATATAACAAGATAATATAAAACCACTTTTATGGAGGGATGGCGAAATCTCAATCCCAGTGTAAACAATTTTGAGATTTTGCCATCCCTCTCTCAAAGTTGTGTTCCATCCATCTTTGTTTACAAGCAGACGACAAAAGTATGTCTAAAAAGTAGTTCTGGTCCTTGCGGAATGGGCTTAGCAGGTTGGGATAACATTTTCCCAAGACTTAAATCCGCAGTCAGCTCGACCTTAAGTCAGAGAAAATAATTTCTCAATACAAGGTACATGTATTTCGTACTTTTGTACACCTGAAAAAACAAAAATGGTGATATGTTACCTTGCTGTGAAACATGGGATGATTCTGACGGGGTTATGCGAATGCTTGTGCGATTTTTCTGTTTTATACAGTAACACCTTCCTTCACAACACATAAACCATAGGGCAAATTTTAAAATAATGGCTATCACACACGCAGTTCCAATTCCAACTTTTAATCCAGAATTCCCACTGTAAAAGAAAATAAAATTCAGAAAAAATGAAAAAAAAGAAAATTAGTAATAGCACTGGTTACTGTGTTATGAAAGTTAGATATAAACCAAAAAGTGTGTGTGTGTGTGTGTGTGTGTGTGTGTGTGTGTGTGTGTGTGTGTGTGTGTGTGTGTGTGTGTGTGTCTATAAATCTTTTTTTTGTTCCTGCAAAACATTAGGCAGCTGAAATAAATTATTTAAAAATCAAATTGAAGATTATACTTAACTTAAGTTACTTATAACAATTTACTAAAATCTAAGATGTTTAATATTTAAGTTTATATGATTTTTTTATGATATGCAGTCAGTGTAACATTTAACAATTCAAAAATCGAAAATTTGCAATTTTGGATTTTTAGATTTTGGACCAAAAACTTAAAATATCAAATATTTAAAATCGTGTTAAGTTTGTCAGACTTTGGAATTTTAGAATTTTATATTTCTGATGTTTCAAAGTTCTAAACACTTAAACAACGTTTTCAGCATCCGGGCGATCGCGATCCTGGCATTTTGTTTATCTGTATATTTGTTTATTTGTTTCATGAAAACAACTCAAAACATTTAGTTTGCTCTAGCTTCTTCATTCCCGTGGGTCTTGATTTGTGACTCAATTTTTATAACGATGCACATTCAAGTGTTGATTTTAATTAGTTAAATGTCATAGAAAAACGGTTAGTTGTCAGAAGAGACAATGATAATTTCCTGATATCACTGCTAAAACAAAATTACGAATTCGTTGTCACAGCGACGTCAAGATCCATCACTGTGTCCCATGCATTAAACTAACACTGAAGATGGAGGTCGCCAGATAAATATCACATGGCCACCAGATAAGATATATGTTATCAGTTATCGGCCACGGACTTAATGTATGCGGATGTTATTAACACAGCAAAATTTTCATAAGGCTGGTTTGGCCCCCTATTTATTTTTCATGATCAGTATGTGGGCATCTGCCCACCTGTAGCCCTACATATTAGCCATCAGTCGAATAATATGTTTGTATTGGTAACATATCCGCTACGGACTTACATGTATGCGGATGTTAATAACACAGCAAAAAATTATTTGGTCGAAAATATAAAAATTCAATATTCCACAACATTTGGATTTTAGAATTGTTATGTGTTACACTGACCATACGCGGCACATTCGTCAGATTACTTACGTTGATGGTGTCAACTTTGAACGATTGGGCCGTTGTGTTGGATGACCACTGACTGAGCAACTACATGTCGCAACTGAAATTGAAAATCTTAAATATTCGTAGGCACGCACGTGTGTTATTCATACATGGCTAAAATGATTCACGAAAGGTAAGTCTCAATGTTCCTTGATGGTCAAAAGATTCTCAAGAGACAAAGTCAATGGACCTGAAATTCGTCATTAACATAAAATGAATTCAAAAATGTCTTGTATGGATTAACAAGCATATCTGTTTAGGCTATGAATTATTAGATAATGTCACCTGACACCACCTCTGGCTTTTCCATTCGTCTGAGTAAGGCAATTTAACCTTGGCTAAGTTGATTACCTCGTAGATTTCTCTATTGTTGACAATCTTTGGAATCTTTACTACTTACAGAAAAATCATAACCATATACAATGTATCAGTATTACGTTATTTTACCGATTGTGACAAAGATTAATTCTTCACTTATTTCACAGAATTTAACCGTAGACTCGCGGCGGATTTGACCAGTTAACAGGGGATGCTTACTTCTCCATGGCACTAGAGGTGCATTTGTGTCCAATTTCACCAGATTTGTATACAGTCTCTTGGACATCCTGAAAATTAATACTTTGGTATTTGTGGCTTTTATATGTAGAAACTCTGAAAATAAAAGGCAAATTTTCATAGTGCAATGTACTACTTTGTGTCCGAGCAAACCCGAAAGTGATTTTTTAAGTTTAGCCTACATCAAAGAAACCATCAAATTATCAATGAATTTGCTATTTTATTGAAAGAAGGTCATAGTCGTAATGAATTCTTCATTCAGATATGAAGGACACTCTCCAATACTCAAGATCCTAGTTAAACCCTTTAAGACTTTCTGACCTCGATTATCGGTCATGACAACGGCCATTGTTGTTGTTGATTTTCATCGGAATTGTCTCTTGTTTTTATCAGGGTGTATACATCTCATCACTTGTAAGTCACCATGGATACTGGATTGAAAATATAGGTAAATATAGGTACGTTAATGGACTTCTCCCTTGACTTGCGCACAAGAAAATTATTTATAAACATCCGAGAACATCCAAGAAAGATATCAATAGAATTTAGGAATTCACGATTACTTAAGATTTACTGTATGTTGAAACGTAATCAATGGGGCTAAGATTTTATAACTCTGGTTATATTTACTGACTATGAGTAAAGTTCTCACACGACAACATTTTTACGAAATATTTACAATAAACTACTTTCCAACGTTGCTGGGAAACACAGTAGTTCTTCACACAGCAGTTACTTTATATAACAATTCCTCAATCGTAGCATTTTGTCATCGTCCACGACTGTCACTGGTATGCAGATATGTAACTATTTGTTTCAACCACCACTCTGATAATAAACATAAGTTCTCAAATTTTGATATGAAAAGATGCTAGATTTTAAATTGATAATAAATTTGTGCCTTTGGACACAAAGCCTTTCACCAAACCACCGGCACGCCCATGGGGACCAACTGTTCCTCTTTATCAACCGACTTATTCCTTTATTCACATGAAGTTATTTTCAGCAACATTGAGACGAAAAAAAAAACTTACAGAGGTATTTGATATGAAGATACCAAAGTGTTTAACATTTGGATATATCGCGATATTTTGTTAATAAATATTGATATTTTCGTAGTTGTTGTATTGTTATTTAACGTCTCACTCAAGAATCTTTCACTCATATGGAGACGTCACCAAATGCCGGTGATACGTTCTTTAATGTGCTGACTCCTACTAAGACACGGGACTCGGTTTTTACTGTCTAATACGTAGGACAGGAAAAGCCAGCCGCCGATGTTCGAACACGCGACCATCCGATTGCGAATTGAACACTCTACCACAGAGCCACGACGCTCTCGATATTTTTTGAAGTTATGTGTATGATATATATATGCTAGCTTAATATAAATGAAATATACCAATGAATATAAAAAATCTCAAATACCAAAGTATAAATCTTTAGAGTGTCCAGGATATAGATACAAATCTGGTAAAAATGAACAAACACGGACCTTTGGTTATTTAAGGACAACAAATTATATAACTAAACTGTACAACAAATAGTATGATTTCGGCTTTTCTATCGTTAACTTTTCACATTTTTAAGAAGTTATATCGCTTGATCATCTGAAGATGGTGTTTATATTTCACAAGTGGTCCGATATATCAGTTATGTCTTACATTATTTCACATACAGAGATACACTACCGGGAGATATGATATGATATTGATATGTAAAATTAAGTTTTAAGTCAACAGCAAAATTTGCGATCGATATAATGACCTATTACAATGTATCACTGAGATGTTATCACAATGTCTTTAAAGCATCATAAGTAAAATTGAAGAAGTACCAATAGATAATCAAAACTCAAGTCCATTATAACACGACGAATTAGATGCGTAAATGGTCTCAACATGAATAACAACTGCGAATCCCAAACGGGATAAGACCAGGTGTCCCGAAGGATTCAGCGTCTTCTGATGGCATGCCACATCCGTCGCAAACGTTCCATGGAAACGTTTCTAGTCACATTCGGTGCAAAGGTAAAGTTTGGTGATAAGGTCAAGTTCGGTGGAAAGCACGATTGGTGAAAGGGAGTCAGTGTCTGTGGCCGTGCTCCAGAATACTATTTAATATTTTTGAGAGGGGGACTTCATAATGTTTACCAAGATCCCCGTATCGACTTTAAAACTTCTTAAACGACGACTCCAAGCGTTCAACAACGTAACCTTGTATAAGTACTTTATTGGCTAGTCGTTTTGCTCTCAGAATTGTGAAATGAAAACGCCATAGGCAGGAGAAGATGGAATATTACTACTTAGAAACGGGAAGTTCGTGATATGGAAATTGAAATCGTCGCGTTTGTCATAAAGGGATGTGTGAAGTTGACCGTCCTTTCCAATCGACAGGAGTAAATCTAGGTAAGAAGCAGATGTGTTGCTCTCTGTAGTCTCATTGATCTCTAGCTCAACAGGATACATCAGGCCGAGGTAATTCTGAAATTCTGAATTATTCATGGACATAACATCGTCGATATACCTGTAAGTAAAACTGAACCGAGATGCTAACTGTTTGTTTCCTTTCGAGAGCAGAGACTGTATAAATTCCGCTTCATATGAATACAAAAAGATTTTTTCTCCGGGGCAGTTTTGTCTCCGGGGTCACACCTGGTATGCTCCTCGGCAGGGGCGCTTAATTCTTCATGACGCCCGAGTTAGGGTTTTCCATAAGTCCGTTTCTGTCCAATATCACTAAAATACTGTGGTCAAGTCGGTCTTTAAGTTTCAAATGTTCAAATACAACATGTTTTATTGATAGAAATGTATTAGTTAGTGAGCCTTTGTTAAGTCCTATAGAACAATGTATAGTTATATGTTATACATATTTTTCTTTTGGAAATAAACATTTATATTTAATTCGAGCCAAACTGATTAATTCTTATTGACAGAAACGATCGTCTTGAGCATTTGTTTTTACCTCTGTTGTAAAGCTATAACTTTGGTATTGTTAATTATATTTAAAAAGATATTGGTTGGTCTATATATATATATATATAATATATATATATATATATATATATATATATATATATATATATATATATATATATATATATATATATATACTACTTATTTACACGGGATATCCGGGAACACATAGATCACTCGTGATAATTCATTGTACCATTACAACAAGTGTCTTTTTTTTTTTTACAAAAATTTATTTCAGACTGAAAGAATTATGATAAGATTGAAATCAGATTTTACATAATCGTAATTCATACACTTGTATCTATGAAATACAAAATAGCATGACTCATAACAATTCCCATCTACACGTGTACAATGAACGTTTGTGAAATTATAGTGTATATTACACACATTGATATATACAGTAAAACCCACACGTTATATATATAGTAACACCTAAATATTAATATTTACAGTAGAAGTCAATAATATTGAACCCTGTTACATTAAAATCCCACTTTATTTGAAATGAATTTAAGTCCATGTTCAAATTTCTTTTACTATTATAACCTTACTATTATTTTAAAAACTGTTTATTTGGGAGAAAAAAATATATATATATATATTCTTTTAGCGCTTTCAGCCATAGCTACCACTGAACGTTACTATGACGATAACGTCATAATTAATAATCGTTGTCACTCTTCTCTGTCTGAAGAGCCGCTATGGCTGAAAGCGCTAACAGAAGAATATTTATATTTACTATGATCAAAGGAATGTGTTGTTCTGAATAATAATTTTTCTACTGTACCAGGCACTTTTTATTTCTACTATATATATGCATGTGTGTGTGTATGTCAAAAATCATGTTTGATATTCATGTTTGATTAATACGTTTTTTTAACAGTGCATTCGAAGATAACAGAGAGAAATTTCACAACACACGAGGCTACACAATCACGTGGACTTACATAGTCAGTTTTGAATGAAGCTTGTTAGAACTAATTAAAAATGTCAATAACTAATTATTATTACTTACCCAAAGTTGTAAATATAATACAGTAAATCATTACTATATCAAAAAAAGTCATGAATCCATTTCTGGCAAAATTTGAGATTGTGTATACTAATTATCCGGTGTTAATTGTCATCTAAAATATCAATTGGAATAAGGGACGACTGCAAAACAATAATGAGTCTACTGTGTTAGTATACAATGAACTCAGACTACACCGACGCCGCATTCAAAATCGGCCAACCTTCAATTATCCGCCAAGAAGATTACATTTAAAACCAACTTTGAAGAACTTCTGAATCATTCAACAGTATGCGTGCGTTCGTACTAAGTAATACAATGTTTTGTTAAAACCGATTTGTAAATCTTTCCTTTCATTGGTTTAGTAACCATAACCTACTAACATTGTATAATGCTGCATATTTGATTTTCATTAAAATATACTTCACAACAATAAACAAACAAGTAATGTTATACATTATATATCACCGACCCCTCGGGAGTAAACATAAAAAATCAGATACCAAAATATAAATCTTCAGTGTTCCTGGATACATATACAAATCTAGTGATATTACACAAACACGGACCTCTGGAAATCCAGAGGTGGGATCAGGTGGCACGGAGGAGTAAGCATCCCCTGTTGACCGGCCACACCTGTCGCGAGTCCACAGTCGAATTCAAATGAAATAAGTGAGGAATAAATCCTCGTTACAATGGTACAGACGACTCAACAATCGCTATCGAACAGGTAACTCAACACAAACAATACTGTTATTCCGACCGTAAAATTTGTGGGACGTTGACATCAAACTAAACTGGCAAGATATCTCTTAAAACCAGCTTAGGCAACCGTGAGGCTCGAAACTGTGCTTTCTAGAAGTGAAGTACTTCATGATATAAGGAGAAAAAAGACACATGGCCACGTGACCAGGATTTCAATACAGTAATCTAAACTGAAACTGATGTTGGCAATGTAAACAATTAAAGATGACAGATGACACAAATTTGTCCCCAGAAGACAAAAATGGTAAATTCACATCAGTGAGTATATAAAGTTGTTCTTTGTGAATGTATGATTTAAAAGTGTTTCTGTTTTTGTGTCGTCTTTGAAGGACAGCTTCGCATTGTCTGGCATATTTTGTCCCTCCGTCTTTTTCTCTGAATGCAATCACATTGTTATATGTTCGCTATATACCCACAACTTGTTTAATTGAATCTAATAAATTGTTAACAATTCTAGATTTACAGAAAAAAATGAGTACTAATTTTTTACAGTGACCGAATTTAAGATTTAAGTGTAATAAAATATTGATATTTTGGGGGCCACAGCATTCAATCTTTCTTCTTTATCCACGAGCTCTAATAAAAGCATAAAAAACCGTGACATTGATACCATGGGTTTAGATAAAATTTTACCGAGTAAGCTAGAAAAATATGAATTTTGAAAATAAGTGACTGTTTTCAAGTAATGAATAGGACAGTGGATGAAAAAAAATCTAAATTCTGGATATATAAAAAAAATCTTAGATATTAAAGTATAAATATTTAGGATGTCCAGGATATAGATACAAATCTGGTAAAAAAGGACAAAAACGGACCTCTGGAAACCAAGAAGTCGGTTCAGGTGCCATGCAGGAGTAAGCATCCCCGTTGACCGATCACACCCACCGTGAGTCCACAGTCAAGTCCAAACGCGAGGAACGAATCCTAGTCACAATTGGTACAGACGTCTCAACAACCGCCGACGAAAAGGCAACTCAACATTTCACTTAGTGAAACAGAGTAGTCGCAAACGGTAAATATGCCTATTATACCCACAAATGTACCTGATCATTAATTCTTTTAGTTCATACATTCATAATGAATAAGTATGCAAAAATTAAGAAAAAATTATGATAAACTTTTTATATACCCCAGGGCACTCTTCTTCCCATTAAAGCCCGATGCTCTAAATAAGTTATTGTGTGCATGATCTAGTTTTTGTGCAAAGTATCAGTTTCATATACATGTATACCACATAGGCGGTTATTTGCATATTTTTATAATAAATCTCCCTTTAAGTTACTGCAAAAATAATGTCATCGTGTTATCTTTCAGTTTAATACTTTGATACCTTTTTATATCAACTTTTTTATAAAGGTACTTCTACTCAACACTCACGCCGTATATAATGCACTTGAGTAAATATGTTTTATGGTGTCGGGCCCTGGACTCCAAACATTACAAATATATTGACTAGTAGAAATTCCAGCGTCTTTTTTTTATCAACTTTAGTGTATTTATGTGTAGAATCAAAGTGGTGTTGTACGAAATAAGTATCATGATTACCAAAGTCTAAATATCTGAATTTTCGAGTACCACTTTTAGTGAAAAAATGTATTTATTATTATATGCCAAAAAGTCTCTCTTTTAATTTACATGTGGAATAGTTACGTAAAGAGAAGAAAAGTCATATGTTTTGATACTATGAATTTGAGAAAAATAGTTTGTCTAAAAACTTTTTCTAAAATCAGTTTAGAATTTCTAAGTATCCACATCCACTCACGCCGTATATAATGGTTTATTACTGATCAGATTCTACTCCTAACATATCCAGAGACTAAGCACACCTACCATACAATGATAACATTGTCACAACAACTAACATTTCACCATATTCTGAGATAAAATGGAGAGGAAAGCATACGTTTAAAACGAAATAATTTTGTATGACATACATTGACTCATTTAGAGATGTGTAACTCATCTATCCCCGTGGTCACATTTAGACTCCCCAGATCGCAGATAGCACGGTCTACTGTCACAATTTAGGAGTGAGCAAGCTATTATTGCAGGTGAAATATTTGCGGTATTTAGATTCAAAATCATACATTCCCACATTCTGACAGTGGACTTTATCATTGTTTGAAATAGGCGAGTTCAAATGTGGCTACAGTGACCAATGCTTCTAAGCCTTATGGGTAGAGACAGATGCATAATGCAAATATGCCAAATTTGGTAACAATACAAATCAGTGATGCAATAAAACAAGAGGCGTTAACGGTCACCTGGCTGAAATGGATGATTACAGTGACAATATGCTGATGATTCGTATATTAAAAGATGTATCCAGTATTTACACTTTCTGAACCATTTTGAAACCCCTCTAAGACGTAGTCCCTTTTCCTTTGCAAACTTAAAGCGGCTTCGCATGAAGACAGTCTGTTGCCTGTTATTCAGTTGGTTATTGAGAAGAAGTAAATATGAAATATTTACATTTTTCATTAACTATGTCACAATGATTCTTAGACAATTTTTGACAACATTTTTATATGATTAAGCCTATTCCCAATGACATATGAAGCGTTCCCTAGTGGTTCGTTCATAAAAGAAAATTTCGTTTTTCATTTGCGAACTTTGTAAATATTGACTAAATAATCGAGCATATCAAACTTGACAACATGTACCAATTTATGCCGTGTTGGAGCACCAGTGGGACCTAACCCCTATTTATATTCGCAAACGTAATGCAGCTTCATGTGGGGATAGTTCCTGCCAAGTTTGGTTAAAATTGTGTCGAAAATATGTGAAAGTTAACAACAGACGATGGCAAACAAAAGACAATATCAATAGGTCAACACGATTCAAACAAGGAGCACTGGGCAAACATGGACACTAGGAAAATACAAACATGAATTTTGTTGACACGGAAGTGAGAACTGTTTCTATTTACCGGTTACGCATGTTGAGAGTCCATGATTATACCAAGGGTAGACTAAAGCTGTAACTGGCATAAATGGTAAAATAACCAATACAACACACGAAGTTTAATACTTCGGGTATTGAACCATGGGATGTTGGCAAACAATCATTATATTGACTGAAATGAAACAATTTCTATAAAAAGGTAAATGTCAGATATGTGTACCTGTACCTGTACATGCATATGATACTTAAAGAATTATGCAAATATTGATTTGGATCTCTTACATAATTGCTTCCATTGGAAGTAGGTGTCAATTTACAATGAATTAATCTGTCAATAGACAACGTTTCGTCTGCAAGTACAGATGATCTACGGAGTTTAATAACTTAATGACGACCTGTGTGATCAGTTAACATGAGATATCGAGTTATTGTATAATTTTATACAATTATGGTCTTTTGAGTGGATGAAAATGGTGTAATATTTACATACCGACTGCAATTCCCTTTATTGCAAGTATACAGAGCGATAAATTATAGGCTATATTCAGTATTTGCAGTTGCGTGCCCCGAGTATTAACCGCTTTACTTTTCAGCGTAAGAATACATGAACGAATCAATAAAAAATAGAATATCACGTTTATTTCTTATATATTTAATCTTAAAAGCCATACATTAGGCCTACCACAGAACAAATAAAAATCACAGAAAGAAATCGGATACACGAGACTACATTTTTAGCGCATTGTACAGTCGTGATATATCTAGGTCATGTTGTGACCAGAACCACAGACCACAGTCTGGCAAAGAAATGAAAGTTCGCTTCGTAGTTACAACAGAAAAAAGAGAGTTAGATATAGTGCAACTTTGTCAAGCATCTCTGATAAACAGGTCGATTTGTTTGCCTTCACCGGATGTTCCTATCGCATCGTGTGAAATTAGGCCGTGTGGAATACATACGTAAGTTACATACCAATCAGTCATCATGGTTCCCAGCTGATTGGTAAAAAATGCTAAATAAAATGGCTACTTTCAGTTGTCATGAATGAATATTAACTGTCTCCCTTCTCGTAAGTCACACTCAAACTTTCTATGGTATATGCCATTAATAATATATATTAGAATTCAAACGCAAATTCGTTGTAAATGGCGCGGCCATTTGCATTTTCATTTACATTCTTCTGACACATTTAACCTTCCGGTTACCAAGCAGACGAATATCTTAAAATAACTTCAAAACAAATCTGACACTTATTCAAATTTTTCCATATCACTAGTTTCTTTCAAAATGATATGAAAATAAGAAATAAACCTTAATTCCATTTAGTATTTCCGGACAGAAAAGGGGAACTACTTCTTGTCATACACAGCTGTTTAGCTGTTACGTCATATGAAAAACTCCCACCGCAAAGCCAATAACATAGAATGAATTTCGTAGCCAGCTGACTACAGATTCACAAAAAATGTTAATATATATAAATATAAGGATTGTTTTTTTTTTTTTACATTTGTTGAAAAGCATTGAGTATAATTGCAATGGATTATGGAAAAAAATCAATTCGCGTGCTGCACAGAAATTTGTTTTCCATAATCCATTGCATTTATACTCTATGCTTTCCAAAAAATGAAAAAATTCCTTAAATATTGACCTGAAAACCAATATTGACTGAGGCAATAGCAGAAGTCAATGTATCTTTTCTGGTCAATATTCCATATTCTATTTTTAGAAATGACATTCACTGGTTTTTCATAGAATATGTAGATATATTTTGAGAGGTAAAATACCGGCTTATCCAATCATAAACCGTTTTTTATATAATAATACAACATGTAACATTTAATCAATCGGACACTTACATGTACACATATAAAATAGATACAATTTAAGTGTATAAATTCCAGGACCTCATCAATTTACCCAAATTAGTTTTTCAATATCAGCATGAATTCAACATCTGATATTAAATTTTCTACAATACTTTCTGTTACCGTGAACTGAACTACACTGAATGGGGAAATCAAATACGCTAGTTATAATTATATATATCTGAACCGGATCAGATCAAATTGACATAAATCATTTCCATCAATACCGCATATGAAACAAATGAGAGAGAGAGAGAGAGAGAGAGAGAGAGAGAGAGAGAGAGAGAGAGAGAGAGAGAGAGAGAGAGAGAGAGAGAGAGAGAGAGAGAGAGAGAGAGAGAGAGAGAGAGAGAGAGAGAGAGAGAGAGAGAGAGAGAGAGAGAGAGTGAGAGAGAGAGAGAGAGAGAGAGAGAGAGAAAGTGAGAGAGAGAGGGTAACAGGTGATGCTTACTCCTCCATGACACCTGGTCCTATCTCTGCATTTCCTTAGGCGTTTATGCAATATTAACAGATTTACATATGAATCCTGGACATCCGGATAATTCATACTTATATATGTATATTATGCGTTTATGTTAGTCGGTAATGTTTACAATGGATGCTGGAAGTTTTAATAGTTACCGTTATCGACAGTGGAACTATATCCAAAATTACTTGGGGTAATACGCAAAAACAATCTGGAAATCATATCTGACAGAAATTAAAAATACTGTAGCAATGAAACTAAAGCTCTTCGTAGCGATAATATTCCTAGAGTTTTTAAATTTAAGAATTATACAAATACATAGATGCTTTTCAGTGAAAAACAAATATGATCAAAGCAAAATAGCCATGTGTCATGTAGTCGTACTGGTCGACCAGTCACACAAGAAATTTTGAATTTGGAATGCTGTTTTATGTCACACTCAACAATTTCTCAGTTAAACGGTGGCGGCCAGTTTTTATTGGTGGAGGAGAGAACCTGGCTACAATGTACCCGGGAAGAGACTACCGGCCTTTCCCAAGTAAACTGGCATACTTTCTCACAAAAAAATCAGATTAGTTTCCTGCGGGGCTTGATCCTGCGCTGACCAGAATTGAGAGACTTCATGATTCAAAGCCTGATACTCTAACCAGCCACCCAACGACGCCACCACTCTCGAAGATAGAAAATATTTATTCTCAAAAAATTATTTCACCCTTGGTTGCCATCAGAAAAAATAACGGCAAAATAAAACAATTTCAGATCTATTTACTATTTTTTAATAATAAAAAATACAAACCGGAAAGACGTTTTACTTACTAGTAGCTGCGTTAGATTAATGATATAAAAAATCTCAGATACCAAAGTATAAATCAATAGAATGTCCAGGGCATAGATACAAATCCGGTAAAAATGGACAAACACGGATCTCTGGAAACCAAATGGTGGGATCAGGTGCTGTGGAGGAGTAAGCATCTCCTGTCGACCGGTCACATCCGTCCTGAGTCCACAGTCAAGTCCAATGAAAAACGTGAGGAGTGAATCCTCGTCACAGTTGGTACAGACGTCTCAACAACCGCCAACGAAATGGCAACTCAACATTTCACCCAGCGAAACAGAGTAATCGCAAATAAGACTATTTATTATACCGACCGTAAAATTTGTGGAACGTTGACAATAAACGCGGTTTTCGATATCCCTGTGTCAATAATTTGTAAGTGAGTAGTTTACCTCTGTATATGAAATCTTCATATGTTGTACAGGCCCTGGCATATCGGATCATTTGTGAAATATAAACTCCATATGCGGGTGACTGAGGGATATTACTACTTAAATGTGGAAAATTTACGATGGGAAAGCCGAAATCGTCACGTTTGTAATAAAGCTTATTTGCTAATTTCCCGTCTGTGTTTATATTAAGTAAAATGTTTAAGTATGAAGCGTGTGTGCTTGATTCTGTTGTATCTTTAATTTCTAGTTCACTGGGATATATCGCATCGACATATGTATGAAAATTGTCATTATTAATTGACAAAACATCGTCGATATATCTAAATGTCAAATTAAAGGACTCCGCTAACTTTTTATTCTTTTGATTCAGCAGTTTCAGAAGTCTGCTTCGTATGAATAAAGGAACAGGTCGGCCAATAAAGGAACACAATTGGTTCCCATAGGAATGCCGACAGTTTGTTGAAAGACCACGTCTCCGTCTCAGTTAAACCTAGTTTTTCTCCAGTTAATGTGGGTTACTGAGAAAAAACTATGTTTAACTGGAGAAAAACTGGGTTTAACAGAAAAACTAGGTTTAACTCATTAATGTAATTTTGGCGTGCCATACAGACTGATACATTGCTTGAAAATATCATCCCGTCTTGCTAACAGTACGAAGAAGCCTATTTTTGCCAAACAATATAGCTTAAATTCAGGACAGAATTCAGACCAAATGTAAGCCCTTTTCAACAAGGTTTAATCAAAGCAACAACGGCTAATGTAAGATTTATGTAGACTTGTTTACATGATGTGCTGGTTCTTGATTAGATAAAATAGGGTCAGGTCTAGTGTGGCATTCATGTACAAATAGTAAGGTTGAGTTAATAAAGTGCCAAACCTGGGTTTCTCAAGCGATTTTCACAAAATATATAGGAATTTAAGAATTTATGTCTGAGTATACTTCTTTTTTGTTATTTTATATCAATCTAAGAAGTATAAAAAGGAAAATCAATTGCTAATGCCCCTCTGAGATTTAAGTTATACAGTAAATGACAGGTCTGCATTTTCAGAATGATCAACATATATAAAAGGAATTGCTATGTACTCTCCTTAAACTGGGTTTAGTGTATATTTTGTTGACTTTTACAGTATCTAAAATATTTTTTAGTCTTTAATTAAGCATAGTTTCAAAACTTTTATTAATAAAACAAAAGACTGTCACGGCAGGTTATTCATCTGTCACATTACTGCTGTGTCTCAACCGCCACCTTTGCATGCTTCTGGACTGCAAGTAAACCACTGAAATCACCTCCAGATTTGGTGCTGTTTGGTGCAATAAATTAAAAGGTTTACCAATTTATTTATAAACCAAAACCAGTTTCCAGACGATAAACAACCTGTGATGAACAATTACAATTTTGTTTCCAAATTAAAATTATAGAGTCAACACTAACTAATATTTTTATCATTCAAAACAGGCTATTTCACATAATACAAAAAATACACAAATTCAAGATGACAATTATTCTAAAATGATTTTATTGAATTTTTGTCGGTGATATTGTTAACTTCCGAGTGGATATAATTTTGACTAATCATAATTTAACTTTTCATTCATTTCAGTATTGCAGATATATGACAAATGAGCTTCAAATCTACCAGGTACATGTATGTATGTGAATACAGTAAAACCAGTCTCATGAAAGCACTGTCATGGTCACATGACTTGATGTTCAGAAAACTATTCTAAAAATCTCAGATACCAAAGTATAAATCTTCAGGCTGTATGGGATACCATACATCTACAAATCTGGTGAATATTAGACAAAAACAGATCTCTGAAAAATCCAGAGGTGGGATCAGGTGTCATGGAGGAGTAATCATCCCCTGCTGACCGGTCACATCTGGTGTGAGTCCACAGTCAAATTCAAATGAAATAAGTGTGGAAAAAGTCCTCGTTCAAATTTGTACACATGACTCATTTCTATCGATTTTGAAAATATTTCAATAAAAGATCTTTTGAGTGACCATCTGTCTTGAGGTACAACAATTTAATGACAGACAGATCATTTAAACAGAACCCTTGTGACGGTAAACATACAGAATATCAATTAATGGTCTATAATTTTGGCATAAATAAATAAAATACAAATACTCAGCATATTATCATTTAATTCAAAATAATAATCTTAAAAACATATAGATATATAACTGCTGATGACCTGCACTGAAGTTATAATCACCCGAAATTTTGAAATTCATAAACCATTTAAAAATGCTTTACACAAGATGAAATTACCAAACTGCAACTGAAACACATTATATATATATATATATAAGTGGAACCTGTCTTGAGAGAACATTCCATCTGCCACTGAAATGTGGTTCCTCAAGACAGGTGGTCTTTCAAAAGGGGTTTTATCTAAAGGAATATTTAAATATTTTAAGTGGTTTTCATAAAGTGGTCTCAAAAGACAGGTGGTTTTTCATGAGAATGTTATTTCAAGACAGGTTCCACTATATATATTTATACGACATATTTTTATATTGATAAATTAACTTTTTGTTTGCTTTGTGATTATTGATAAGGTTAATAAAAAGTGACCCAGAAATGGTTGTATGAGAGGCGGACGAGGAGGAAAAAGAGGGGAAGATGAGGAGACAGAAGAAAAAGACGCAAGATAAAGATGTAGCCAAAGTATGTGTGATAAAGCAGAGTTGTCTCCCTGTAGAGAAAGAAGTAGTGGTAAGTTACAAGGGTGGATGACAATGCTTTTCTTACAATATGGAAATGGGGTGATCTGAAATCGAATAATTACCATCGATGAGTTCACTTACAATATCCTAAATAAAACTATAGTAGATACAAATTAATTGTATATTTAAGTTAATTGTTAGATATATTTAATGTACACTAAACACATTTCATATCTGCACAAGAAATACTTAATGCATATATGTGTAATCTCATGTTATTTTTCTATAAAGGATATTACATTACAATAAAAAAAAATCTAAAAAATGTAAAGTTATTTAAAAGCAATACATGTAAATTTAAAAGAGCACATTCTTAGCAGAATATCTCATATTCTCCACTCTTTATTTACATTGTTTTCTGTATACATTTGGCACTGAATTTAAAGATGCTATATACAAAATCCATTTTGTAAACAACCGGTAAGTAGTATTCGATCCTTCAAACTTGAAAACAGCATAATTTTTAGTTGACTGAACTCAGCTGCATTTGAAACTGAGAGTTAACGACCCTTGAAAATTGTGCAACTGATATTAGTTTTATTTTACTTGTCAGTCAAATAAATATACCAAGACCACAGTTATGAATGATTGCACAAAACCTCAGCAAGATATGATAGAATAACGATATGTTACACATGACTAAATTCTTTATCACTTTGGTCAAATATGGCACATTACAAGTAAACAATATACAGTTCTTATAAATAGAACTTTTCCGACAGACTAAATTTTTCACTTTTTCTACCTCAATACACATCCCATGCTAAAAATAAATATCTGAATAATATTCTTACTACTATATTATCTGATAACTTGAGATAGATAAATTACTGAATAAATTCAAAGCATCTTCTCAATGTTCTCTACTCATTCATATATATATATACTTGATGCCTGGAGCGCAAGTACCAGAGTACCGGACACAGCTCCATTCATGTCTATTTCCTGGAATGATCCAAGCTACATACAAACTCAGTTTGAACATGTTATGTTTACAGTTCTCCATCAAGCTTTTGAGGCTTCATCCATTGCTGCAATCCATCTACAATTTTAAAAAAAGGTTTTAACGGCCCGTCTTCCTGTCCTATGTACAGTTTTATTTCCCAAAATATCCTTTTGTTATGTATTCATAATTTGAATCTTCCTTAACACTTTTGTATCAAACATGATTTTTTTCAAAATACTGAGAATTATAATACCTGACAATATATTAAATCAAAATCATGAAAAATTTCCAAAAATGAATAAAACTTGGATAAGAATTCAGTCAAACTTGCATTAAGGCCACCACTGTATAAAGGCTATCTACCTATATAAGCTATTCAAACATATCCTTTGTTAACATTTTTATAATGAACAAATGTTTTTATAAGGGTCACCTATCTATAACAGCTACTTTTGCCTTTATAGACAAGTTTGACTGCATATTGATCCTATCATCACGTGACATTATGGAAGTCAAGTGGGTCAACTCACCAATAACTCATCTACCCCTGTGGTCACATTTAGACTCACCCAAAACAGTAAATAGTATGGTCTACTGTAATAATTGAGGAGTGAACATGTTTATATTGCATGTAAAATTATGATAAAATTTTGATTCTAAATCATACACCCCTCAATTCTGACAATGGACTTAACCATTGTTTGAAATGGGCAGGTCCAAATGTGACATCAGGGGATGAAGAGTTAATATTCAACTCTGGATGTTCTTTGGGGAATTTTTGTTTACATGTCTCATATCGTTTCATTTACAATTGAAGGTCATATTTCCAATGATATTTTTACTTGTTTGTTTGTTTCTTTATTGTTGTTTAACGTCCCACTCAAGAATATTTCACTCATATGGAGACGTCACCAAATGCCGGTGAAGGGCTTCAAATTTTGGCCTATGCTCGGCACTTACGGCCATTGAGCAGTGAGGGTTCTTTAACGTGCCGACACCTACTGTGACACGGGACCTCCAGTTTTTACTGTCTCATCCGAAAGACAGGAAACCAACCTGTCTCTGGCGGGACTCAAACTCACGACCTCACGATCCAGAGTCGAGCGTGCTACCGACTGAGCCAGGCCAGCTCGATTTTTACTTGTTGAAAATATTTAAAATTTACACTTGACATGCAGGAGAAATGCATAATGCACAAAAACTTACAAAACTGGATCACAATAGAAAATATGTAAGTATGTAAGATATCTATAGTACTGGTACCATTCTTTTTACAAGAATATAAATTTAAGGATATGTTAACCATAGAAACATCAGAATACTTACCTCTCAGTGATGTTGTGACTGTCTGTTTGAAACACAATTGGTGGTCTATTTTTGTGGTGCAGCTTAAAGAGCAGGCATGCTTTTATACCCTCAAAATTCTGTAAAATACAAGGACAAACTGTAGTGTTTCATTAATCAATTCCGATGAATGTTACTAACATAATACTTACAAAACTTACATAATAAGATTTAATTTGATTGATGTCAATAACTAAAAAGAAGTTATACACAGGCATAAAAATTCCTAAATTCCTATGTACATGTATTTAGTGAAAATTGCTTGAGAAACCTGGTTCAGCAATTATTCATATGAAAATGATTAATTCAACCTTGTATAGGCATATAACACTGGACGTTACCTTATTTTCACAAAATATATAGAAATATAAGAATTTTAATACCTGTGTATAGTTCTTATTTGTTACTGAATATCAATCAAAGTAGTATATATCAAAATAATTTTTTGAAAATAAAAAAAAAAAAAAAAAAATACAGCTAACACCCCTTTAAGATTCAGCAAGGCTCCAAACCTAAATTAATTAATCAAGGTGGAACCTGTCAATGCTACAAAAAATAAATGATTTCAACTCATCAACCCCTGAAAAACAATGGACTCTTCTGTGAATCAAATACTTAGACCAGTCCAAATGTGTCTTTAGGGGTGAATGAGTTTAATGTACTTTTTATCTATAGCTATAGAGAAAAAAAAGGTGAAATGAGATATGCGCATATTTGATCACATAGGAAAATGTCAAATTAGTGGCCATTTTACCTTATATATAAATGAACTTTTTAAAACTCTTTATAACCCAACAGACATGCCAAATTAAAAATTAATCTTCAAGACTTTTCATACATGCACATGTATGGTTACAGAACTCAACATAATTAAAACAGATTTTACATTTGAGATGTATGTTTGTACATAAGGAAAACATATTAAAATTATTATTTATATTTTAAACCTTACAAAATTGTAAATATGAAAAGTACACGAAAATCACATTTGCACTATGATATTTAGCATAATTTTATATAATAATTAAATGACCTGAGCACATATTTCTTATATGTGGTTCAAAAATGTGTTAGAAATGTAAGAAAATGAGCCACATGAAATATTAATTTTTTGTTAATTAAAAATGATGTGTTAGAAATGTAAAAAAATGAGGCACACGAAATATTAATTTTAATTAATTAAAAATGATGTGTTAGAAATGTAAAAAAATGAGCCACACGATACATTGATTTTAATTAATTTTAATGAAACATTCTGCACGTAAAGAACAAATTTTCTGAAGATAACCAAGATGCATTTAAGAAATACAGAACCCTCAAGAACTACTGTACAGATGAATATTTTTGCCCCCGATTATTTTCGCCCCTTTTCAGTAGAAAATATATTCACCTTAATCAAGCATAGTCTTATATATGACATGCATGTCTGTGCTTAAATCAATTAGCTCTAAAATTTTGCTTCCATTTTAAATTTGCCCTCTCATCTGAAGACAAAAATGGCGAAACTAAAACGAAACCAAAAATTACCAGGTACACAGAAGTTATTCATGTATTAAGCATTTATTTCAGCCTTTCTGTTTGCAAAACTATAACTTAAGTATTATGTTCTTTATATCTATCTGATAAACTGCACAAACCAAATTTAATTAAAATATTAGGAAAGAACTCAAGTAAGCTGACAAATGTTGCAAACAGATAAACAGACAAAAAATTATAATACCCTAACCCTCACACCCACCCCAATCATGGATCTCAGGTGCAGAAAAAAATCTAGAGATGATGGAAAACAATTTATATTTTGAATAATAAATCCATAGCAACATGATAGGAAAGATGTTGTTGTTACGCACATTCAACGAGGAATAATACTGTACACAGTGAATGATTTTACCTCGGTATAAGTACCAACTTCGTAACCGACGACGGACATACTGTCGATGGCTGCCATATCCTATCAAACACAAAAGGTAAATATATGCAGTCAAACATTTCTTAACTCAGTTTCTTGTGAACAAACAGATTTTATTATTACATGTAATCACACTTATACATGAAAATTCTAAGTATCAATTTATCAGTAGATTAACCCTCTCCCTAATTATTTAAATGGTATGTTCTATTCTATAGATTCAGACTAGTCCATTATCAGCCCAGATTTGGCATTATAAAGGGTTTGGCAATAGGTTGAGAGAAACCTTAAATGAAATTATAGGGAAAATTGGAAAAAAGGACTTTCAAAAGTGTGTAAAGCAAAGTGGCGAATGAAACGAGGAGCATTACAAAGAGGTTTTGCTGTATAATGTACTATGATAAAATAAAAAATTCACCAATTTCTAGAACTGAAAGTTTATAACATACTATCTGGCCTAAAATTTCTTACTCTATAAATGCTACCCCAGATTTGTAGAATATTAGCCCAGCATTTAGAAGCATGCCAGCAAACTTATTAGTTATCTACACGTCATGACCTTTCAAATCCTGTGAGACCAGGGGGTCACTCATTTGTCTGTGAGAAACTACTGCCAAGAGTTGGTCATCTTGGTAACTTAAATGGGCTATAGCAGTGTTTACCAAAAATGATTATTTTGTTTTTCCTTCTTTTACTACTGGTATTTGATGTACAATAACAAAAAAAAGAGTTGTATGCAGATACCTTGTATACAAAATCTTATATTCCTATAAATCCTGTGAAAATAAGGTCAGGTCCAGTGTGGTATGCATATACAAATAGTAAGGATGAATTAATCAATTGTAAGCGAAAAAAAAGTGCCAAACTGGATATCTCAAGCAATTTTCACCAAATATATAAGAATTTAAGAATTTTTATGCCTGTGTTTATATCCTTTTTGTTATTGTACATCAATCAAAGTAGTAAAAAAGGAAAACAAAATTGAAAACAATATACAGCTAATGCCCCTTTAAAGCGATATAAGCTGTCACAATGACGGTTTTTTTTTTGTCCGCTGACATATAGTCGAGAATATGATAAAATGTGTGTTCAAATACATTATCAAACACGAAATTATGAAAGTGGCTTTAAACAATAACAAACAAAAATCAAACAAGACATTAAAGCGATTTAAGCTGTCACAATGATTATTTTTGTTGAATATACAGTCGTTTTATATGATAAAATGTGTTTTCAGATACATACCTTATAAAACATGTAAAACTGTGTAAAAGATCTTCTTATTTTAATGTTATTTGTTTTATTAGAATAAACTCTTTCGCCTTAAAAATCAAATGTACTTCGTATTTCGGTATCAGGGACCTCTCAGATTTTTTGCATGGGCTATGTTAAAGTCGGTCAATTTTTTATGTGTTTTATATTTATTTTTAAAATACAGGATGTGAATTTTATTGGAAAGTGCATGTATTATGTAAAATATATATATGCTTTTCAATGCCATTTTAAATATCTAAAGAAAATCGGATGAATATATGAATAAATATATCAGGTCACTAAAAAGAAATTTTCCCGATCTTTAATGTTACCCTGAATGCTGACATTGACAAAATCAAAACAATATAACTGTGAAAAGTTCATGATCATATGTGTCAAGAACGATAAAGCCAAGAATGCGATGGGATGAGATCACCCGATATACCCGGCACATGGACAATTTCAGACACGAATGTTTTGAAACGACAAAAAAAGACAAACTTTGCCTGATTTAGGTCTGAAATGATGATGTACGAAAATAAACGCAAATGGTAATAAGAATAGAATGTATTTCAACTGCAAATAGCACATGTTTATTGGTCACTCGGTAATCTTTGTAAACATTTTACGGGTTACGTTTTGCACGATTGTTGCAATTTTACACATGCATTTGTTATTCTAACCACCAGATGGTCTCTTTGGAATATATATGATATAGAATATCATATAAAATGGGCTTGTAAATTTTTTTACCTACGACAGCTCATATCGCTTTAAGACATCAAAAACGAAACAACCCCCCCCCCCCCAAAAAAAAAAAATAAGTGACTAGAATTACCTCACTGGCTTTGTAAGTGTACAGTACTTTGTCCTTGAGAACAAACCAGAATTTTTTCCATTTTTTGTTATTTTTTGTTTTTAAGTTCCCACTTATGGACGAACCTTGATCATTTGCATGAACCTAAAAGAAAAAGCAATGAATGTGGAAAAAGAAAAATGATACATGTTTTTGAAGGACAAATGTGTCAAGCCCACCATGACATCTCTGATTTTAGTCTCATCTGAAAGATTCTAGACTATATGTAAACAATAGTAATTAACCATGGTGCACTTGCACAAAAATATTCTTAACTTGGCTTGATCAGCCAATCAGATTTCAGCATTTGATGAAGTTGAGTAAACTTCATATACATGAGGTTTACAGTAAAACCTGCTATAGCGGCCACCTCTATATAAGGATCACCTGTCTATAAAGGCCATTTTTGAAAAGTCCCTTGACTGCATACTTCAACTAAATGGCTGTATAAACCACCTGCACATAAAACCCATTTACTGGTCCCTTGGGTGGCCCCTATATACAGGTTTTACTGTACTTAAGTTTTGTGTAAGTGAGCCGATGTTGTATGGCTAAACCTAAACTAATTAACTATAGTGCCACTGACCAAAAATGTGGTCTCTCAAGACAGGTGCCTCTCAAGACAGGTGGTTTCTCAAAAAAGGATTTATTTAAAGGATAAGTTAACCAAACATTTTTCAAAATGTGGTCTTGGGAGAGAGGTGGTCTTTCATGAGAGTGATACAGGTTTCACTGTAATTTCAATCAAGTAACGTTCACATATATTCCATAAGCAAAATATTTCTGTGTGAAATCATCAAACGTTTCCAAATACAGTAAAACCTGTATATACAGAGAATATTGACCTTTATGTGCAGGTGACCCTTATACACACTGTAATTTAGTTGAAGTATGCAGTCAAGGGACTTTTCAAAACTGGCCTTTATAGACAGGTGATCCTTAAATAGAGGTGGCCACTATAGCAGGTTTTACTGTATTCCATAAACAAAATATTTCTGTGCGAAATCATCAAACGTTTCCAAATACATGTAGTCAAATTTGTTTATAAAGGCCACTCAAGGCAACAACAGGCCAAAGTAACTGTTTTAGTCAAGTGGACTTTATAAAAAAGGTTTATTTATTATAACAGAGTTAACAAAGGTTAATGCTTGAATAACCTTTATAGGCAGGTGCCCTTTATACAAAGGTTACCTTTAATGCAAGTTTGACTGTAATACTATTAATATGAGTACCAGTAATACTTCTGAATTCATTTATCAACTGATATGAAATTGACTAATAATCTGACATGAAATTGATGATTATTTTGAATTTGTATATAAGAAATAATACATGATTTACAATTCAGATATACAGAACCTCTTTTAGTCGTGCAGGTCTCTGAACATTCAGCCTCGTTCCTGTTCTACCACTTCTCCGAATTCTATGGAATCTCTGCAACAAACCCCCAAGACTCAGAAGTGAACCATCTTGGTCTTGCGTAATTGGTTCAGACATTTCGGCTATTTTGGCTTTCTTATCAAAAACTGAAATAAAATATGTAAAATCTCATTACATACTTAAATGACCTGGTATTTTTAAAAACGGATTCATTTACCGGTAAGTGTAGAAAATACAAAGTACTTCCATTGACTCCAGTGTGATTAAATATTTAGTTAACCCTTTCACCACCAAGTAACTTAATGTTATGCTCTTTTTTATTGTATTAGACCAGCCTATTATGGACTATGGGGGTGAAAGGGTTAAGGGCTATATCAGTAAATGCTGAAAAAAGTTATTTCTCCAAATTTATCATTTGTAGCTAAATTTTGACTTTGACCCCCCCCCCCCAACTGCACATCAAGAAGCACCACTAAAAGAGGTTACCACTAGAATAATTCTATTAAAAAACCTGCTATTACCACCCTTTTTGCACATGACTAACCTATCTCCCACAGAGGTAACTGATGACATTGAATATTAAATTGGGATTTACATTACTGCTGTGCAAATCTGTGTTTACCAAAAACATTATTTCAATTTTTTTTTTACTTTTACTAATTGTACTTGACGTACAATAGTAAATAAGAGTTATACAAATCTTATATTTATATATATATTTTTGTGAAAATAAGGTCAGGTCCATTGTGGTATGCATATATAGAAAGTAAAGTTGAAATAATCAATTGCAAGTGAATAATTGCCAAACTGGGTTTCTCAAGCAATTTTCACAAAATATATAGGAATTGAAAAATTTCATATCTGTGTATATCTCTTTTCTATAATTGTATATAAATCTAAGTACTTAAAAAGGTAAAAAAAAAAAAAAAGAAGATTTTTGAAAAAAAACCCACAGCTAATGTGCCTATAAAGAGTATTTCTCAGAAATACCTATCTGTGAACCATAACTTACTTTCTCTGAGTTTTTTGAAACACTCATCACACACTCGCTTTGATTTATTTCGCAAGTATTCCAAGGGTGCCTTATTCTCTGAACAATTAGAACACACGACCTAAAAACGACAAAAAAAAAAACAAAAAAAAACATTGATTATAAACACACCTGGTCACACTTACTATAAATTCATAACTTGTTGGTTATTTTGTTAATCAAACAGATTTTAGTGTTCACATGAAAATGAACAAAATCATCTTCCATTTCTACAAAATGTGACTTGCTCATACAAATGCAGTAGATAAAATATCAAGAAATTGTACTTTTTTTTAAATCAGATTATAACATACTTTCTACTCTTTTAGAAGAACCATATTTCTCAATATTTTATTTCGGAGCAATGTGACTGATTTTGTCAGCGCTGGTTACAAAGGTTTTGATAGACCCCCCAAAAAAAACCCAGTAAGACAGGTTTTCAATACTGACAAGTCCCTAATGGCATTTAAAATGGCTGCTTTTTTCAAGATGGTACATAATTTCGAAATGGCTGCCATTGAACTGACTTTTGTGTATGCTTTGTAAACACATTATAAATTGTTTAACTTTAATATCACATTATTAAGTAACCATTTTGTTCTGATTTCCTTGCTTAACTCATTCACCCCTAAGACACAATTGGAATTCCCTAAATCATTAATTAACAGAAGAGTCCATTGTTTTTTGAGGGGTTGATGAGTATTGACAGCAGATAATCAGTGATAAGATCATTTTCTTGGACATTTGTTTGGCTCCAAAATCTCTATTTTTTTTTTAATTTGAAAATCTTATTTCTGTTATCTTTTGGTTCAAAACTGAAAATAAAAATTGAAATAAAAATATGCTAACATAAAATTAAAAGTCATTGTCAGATTTTAATTCAAAATTAAAAAAGAAAATCAGGAGAAGATGAAAAAGTTTGTAGTAATATTTACATAGAGTCAACATTTTTCAATAACTGTCTTACCCCTCCACAACCTCGACAGTGATGTCTTCGCCAAGTGACAGAGAACTCGGATGTGCACATCATACACATAGTAACTCTGGTATCTGGAATCCAGATCGGAGCCTTGGTCCCTAGTTCATAGTCCATATCATAAAAGGACTGAAAAGTAAATACCGGTAAGTATATAACATAGTATATTACCCATATAACAGAGTAATAAAAGATTACAAAACTGACCTCACTCAAACATACATCCCCCCAAATTACCAGACCTCCGTCAATAATTTTAATAGGAGACCAACACTTGATACCTTAAGCTCCCTTTCAATTCCATAAGGGATGAGCTTACTGATAAAATTTATGTTAAATTGAATAAATAGTACTTTAAAATGGTTTAATTTCACAGGTTGTAATTTTCATGTTTTTCTCACTCCTGATACAAACACGTTTTTTTTTTAATTCGGGGATAGGACATTAGCTTAAATTAAATCAGGTCCTGCAAAAATGGTCCATAATATGTTAAGTACTGTTATAATTTTATGGAATTTTATGGAAAAAATATATTCACTGTCTCTTAAATTCACGGATTTGTCATCACAGTGAATTTAGCGAATATTAACACCGCGATTTATTTTCCCCTTGTACAGTAACTGATTAGAGATGAGCAATATATATTACTATAAAGTGTGATGCTCTGACAGACATTTTGAAATAAAAGGAAAATTACTGGCTAACCGGGCCAGTGAATAACGGAATTTGACTGGTCAAAGAAATTTTTTTACTGGTCTGTATATATACACAATTGAAAAGAAATGAAAAAATTACTGGTCAATTGGACCAGTTATCAGATAGATTTCACCAGTCTTTTCTAAAATTTACCTGTTTTTCTGGTAAGCCTGGTGAATTTCAAAAACTCTGCTCTGACCAAACAACCTCCACTGCACACTGACAAGAATTTTTGGGGGTGCTTTCATTGTACACACTCATGTATTCTTTTATGAATTTTGTCAGGGCAAGGACAAAAGGGAGATAATCATGTAACTTGTCACAACTGTCATATGCTTGGTCAACTAACATTACATATATGACATATCTATACACTGTACTTTACTAAGAAACATTGGAAAACCATTGACGTTACTAATTATCAACTTTGACATAACTGCTAATGAACCTTGACATACAAAATAACATTTATACAACTGCTTAACAACCTTGGCATAGTTCCATTTAAAACAACCTTGACATACCTACTAAACAACATTGACATACCTACTGAACAACCTTAAAAATATACACTGCCAACCTTGACATATCTACATTTAAAACAAAATTGACATACCCATTAAACAATCTTCACAAACCTACTAAACAACCTTGACATATGTATTAAACAACCTTGACATACCTACTAAACAAAATTTACATGTGTACTAAACAACCTTTACATACCTACTAAACAACCTTGACATGTGAACTAAACAACCTTGACATACCTAATAAACAACCATGACATGCCTACTTAACAACCTTGACATATGTACTAAACAACCTTGACATACCTACTAAACAAAATTGACATGTGTACTAAACAACCTTTACATACCTACTAAACAACCTTGACATACCTACTAAACAAAATTGACATGTGTACTAAACAACCTTCACATGCCTACTAAACAACCTTGACATGTGAGCTAAACAACCTTGACATACCTACTAAACAACCGTGACATGTGTACTAAACAACCTTGACATATGTACTAAACCATGACATGTATACTAAACAACCTTGACATACCTACTAAACAACCGTGACATGTGTACTAAACAACCTTGACATACCTACTAAACAACTGTGACATATGTACTAAAGAACCTTGACATATGTACTAAACCATTACATGTGTACTAAACAACCTTGACATACCTACTAAACAACCTTGACATACCTACTAAACAACCGTGACATATGTACTAAAGAACCTTGACATATGTACTAAACCATTACATATGTACTAAACAACCTTGACATGCCTTCTAAACAACCTTGATATGTGTACTTAACAACCTTGACATACCTAATAAACAACCTATTAATATTTACTAAACTACCTTGACATATCTGCTCCACAGCTTTGACACACGTCATAATGAAACACGGCATAATTGGGTAACAAGACTCCCATACCTCATAAACAATAACTGTGGTATACCTGATAAAAATAATAGTGAGATACCTGGTTAACACCTGTGATATGCCTGGTAAAAAATGATACGTACCTGGTTAACATTCTTGACATTCTCAAAAGTGTTTCGTTTCTGAGCGTTTTCATTGATAGCTGCTTGAAGCTCTTTTAACCACTCATCTTTTACTTCTGGTGTGCTGAAAGGATAATAAACAGCTCTAAGAAATATACAACTAATCATAATTCAGTTGAACTGGCATGCCAAATAGTGTATACATCATCTCATTATGAGATTCCTTTGTCATACCCTCAAGGTAGGGGGTTGATTATTTTCTCCCACGTTTTAAATACATGTATATGTAGATCTATGTAAAATAAAATCTGACCTTATGCACGTCATTCTGTGTGTAGCTTGTTAATATCAATACTCTATGTTTTGACAAGGAAATCATTCCCTGTTAAAATGAAGGAAAAATCTGTGAACAATGGGAGAAATGATAGTCAGTGACCTCCTCTGTGGCCAAGTAAATAGGCATGGTGCTCTAAACCATTAAGTCTCTCACTCTTTCTAGTCATTGGGTTCATGCCTCACTGTAATATAAGGTGAAATTGTTAAAAAGTTTTCCTGTTTAATTGTAGGAGGCTGATGGTTTTACCTAAGTATGTTGCAGCCAGGATCTCTCCTCCATCATTTTAAACCGGTCGTCATCAATGACCAATAATTGAGTGTAAAATCACGCAATTAAAATTACCCTGTCAGTGAGATGGGCTCACAAATGACAACAAACCAGAGAGAAAAAAAAAATACTTCCATAAGTTTATCATACAAATATAACTACACTGTACCTGGCTTGTACGGTAAAGGATCGTTGGACGCTGATGATGTTTATTTCATTTTTGAACTCGTCTCTTTGTGGTTGAGTTACCTGTAATTAACAACACTTCTTCAATATAAAATACAGTACAATCAGAAATTTTCGTTTACTTCGGTGTTTTCATTTATAAACGAAAATAAAACTATGATGAAATATTATGTAAAATTTGCATATAGTTTCTTTTACAAAGATTTTTATTTCAACAAAATTTAATGTCAACGAATTTGTTTAATTTTCAAAACAAGGAAATTTTAACACAACTAAATTGTCTGATTCTACAGTATACAATATGACTTATCATATGAACCAGGTAAGATTAGCATAATATGAATATTCATACAAGTGAAAAGTGATGTACAGTAAAACCTGCTACAGCGACCACCTCTGTATAAAAAGACCACCTGGTCACAAAGACCCATTTTTTTTGCTGTCCCCAATAGTACCATTTATGTACAAACCAACTTCTATACAAAGACAACCTCCATATAAAGACCAGTTTTCTTGTGTCCCTAAGGAGGTTGTATTATACAAGTTTTACGATATAATGAGGCACATGTTTAATCTATATCAGAGTGACATCAAATAATATATACAAATCCTTCAGATGGGACAGAAAAAAACCGAGGTTCTGTGTCACAGTAGGTGTCCGCACGTTAAAGAACCCTCACTGCTCAATGGCCGTAAGTGTCGCACATAGACCAAAATTTGAAGCCCTTCACTGGCATTTGGTGACAACTCCATATGAGTGGAAGATTCTTGAGTGAGACGTTAAACAACAATACAACAACAACAATATACAGAAGATTTCTACCTTGTAATTTTTGTAAATTATACATAGAAAGTGACAAAAACATTGAGGTCAAATGACAAAGTGACCTTAATAATCACATAACAAATCTTGAGTTTTAACTCACTCACCCCTAAAGACACATTTGCATTGGCCTAATTCATTGATTAACAGAAGAGTTCATTGTTTTTCAGGGGTTGATAAGTTAAAGTATAAAACTTTTTGTTTTCAAAAGCCATATCATCTACTGTACTTTTTTTGTTAAATGTATTTACTTTGCAGTTTGTAGAGAATTAGCACTTAAAATGAAAAACAAGATACCAAAAGGGATCCCCAGCCTATCTTTAAAATCCCCTGACCTAGAAACTCATTATTTTTGTTCCCCCTACCCTATAGATACCAAAAGGGATCCACACCCTATCTCTAACTCATGGACCCCTGAAAAAACATTGGAATCTTCTATAAATCAATGACTCAGACCAGTCCAAATGTGTCTATAGGAGTGAATGGGTTTACTTTTATCACCGTGACGGAATGGTAAAATTCGAAAAAAGGTCTATTTGAAAAAACAACCATAAACCAACATACATACCGTAATTCACCTAAATACGGATAAGATTAAACAAGCTTTATTATTTGGTATCTAAGTGTAACCAACCTTCATTCCAACTAGTGTTAGCACATTGTTGAGACGGTACCCACCAGTCGACGTTGGGGTTGTGTACAGTAAAACATCGTTAAACTGAAAAAAGACATTATATGGTATGAACGCAAAATCACATACTATATAACTCAACATACTTTATTGCCATATTCGACCCATTAAGCGCCCATATCCCTATAAGCGCCCCTCCCCCCTTTTTTTTTTTTACATATGATCAAGAATCTTTTCTAGCTGATTGACAAGGAGATGTGGATAAACCGTAAGTAACAGTTTATCTGTAGAATCCAAGCAACAGAATTATGTTGATAGGTGTCTGCGGTAATAACTACAACAACTTTACCAATGTGCCTCATAAAAATTCACTGTTTGACAATTGATTTGTCCCATTAAGCGCCCACCCCTTTTACCCGATTTTTGTAGTGCCCTGGGCACTAAATGGGTTGAATACGGTTATTTAGGATTATAGATATTCGTTCACAAAAGTCATAATAACATATCCAAAAAAGATGTGCTTGAAAAAATATTATGTCATCGACAAGTAAGTCATATTTCAAGATGCAATGTCCCTTAACTCTTGCAAATGTTACCGAATGGTGGTTATAAACAAATTCTATATATAGCAAAAACCATATAACCTGGCAGGGCGGAGACTCGTGAACCCTTTCTTGACCGGATAGGTGATGAAGCGCATAGACATTAACATTACAATGGTAATCATACTAACACCAAACCTAAGAGTATTCAACAGGGAATTGAACCCTTGTCAAGTGAAGCTTGTCTTAACCGAAAAGTGAGTAGCATAGGTTGTATGATAACCAAAAGATTACTCTGCCCAGCTGACTTATGTAAAATGGATAATAGTTCCTTTTGATATCACACTTCAAAGTCTGAAGTTCAAACCATGTTGGTTACAATTTGATGAAACTACTTTCATAAACTGATAATGGAAAGCAACAAAATAGATACACTGATTTCCAGTTTTTGGAGATAACTGGGAAACAAAATCAATTACCAAGAAAAACATCCTTGGCTGCATCTCCTTCCTTGAGAGTTTCATCAATTCTCCTTTCTTTAGCAGTTCCTGTTGAAGAAAAATTATACAGAAATAAACATTAAGAACCTCAATCATTTGATTGGATATTAGAATTTTGTGTAATATTTGTTATGCTTAATACCATAAACATGGTAACCAGCTTTAAATGGAAGAGAGGAAAACTCAGTTACAATGTTTGCGAGTGAAGACCATTGGTCTTCTGCAAGTAAATCAGCAAACTTCCCTTCATCAATCCTGAACACAACAGAAGTGAGAGAGGCTGTGTGATTTTGGAATATACTCATACTATTGGTCAATGTGTCTCTCTTCACATTAACTATTCTATATTGTAGAATATTTTTTCTGCTCATAAAGATTTAGATTAAGCAGTGTCTTTTTTCATATTCATATATCTCAAACCAATTTATGTGTCAAATGAAATAACATGGTTGACATACTAGCAAGCTGTGTTGAAGAATAGTCATTTATTTAAGATTTTGGAAACCAAAAATTTCAATGGCAATAATGCTAAATGACACCGTACACTGACTCAGGTACACTGTTACCGCATTCTCTGCTCCACCATTAAAAACTGGTCATCGCCATATCACCGAAAAATTATTGAGTGTGGCGTAAAACACCACTCAAACAGACAAAATGGTTGCATGGAGCACTAGCATTACTTAGGTTATTTGTGGGCTTGACGTCAAGCCCCATCGAAACCTTACCGTAATAAGACGGTGTGGATAGTACTCAGCACTGGTCATATAGACTTACCCTCCCTGGCTTTATCACTTCAAAGTTTCCATCCAGTGATTTTTGTATCTCTAACAATTTCTGTACATCATCCTGCAAAATAAAATGTAGAACTGTAAGAATGAAGGAATTTATTGCTTGTTTATCTTTTATAATTAATAATTTCCCCTTACAAATGTCTTGAGCAATTACTGTAAATGTGGAAATTTACAAGTGGGGGTAACTTACACTAAATAAGTGATGAATAATTTTTCGTGTAAAATTACCCCAGCGTACCAGTCCCATAGTTGAACTATGAATCATTGTTCAATACGGGTCTGCTCATAGTAAGTTGTGACATCACGTAAATAACCTCCACGCATATAGTTTTGGATACGAAAATGGCATAAGTTACAACACGCGGACATTTCCACATTTATAGTGCCATTTTTCAAAGCAATAATTTTCCTGATTAACAACTAAATTCCCCTTCAATAGAAAACATGAAATTACATGCAAACAAGCATTCTGAGTGTATTGATGAAAACAAACAAAACCTATACCCCTACCCCACTCCTGCCGGCTATGCTGGTAGAGGTCTTATAAACAGATATGTAGAATACATATATATGTCATATACAGTAAAACCTGCTTTAGCGGCCATCTGTGTATAAAGACCACCTGTGTACATCTGTGTACAAATCAACCTCTATATAAAGACTACCTCCCTATAAAGACTGGTTTTCTTGTGTCCCTAAGTAGATTGTTATACAATGTTATATACAAGTTTCACTGTATTATTTTCTTGTCAGTATTGGTAGTATTATGTTATGCAAAGAATAAGTCACTCAGAACAAAACATACCAGCTAAGATGAAGTGTAAAATTTTTTTACCTTTGCTAAGTACATGTATACCGAGAAGATTTTTTTCTGTCCCTAAGGAGGACGTTATATACAAGTTTCACTGAATGTTTGATTTTCATAAGAAAATCACCCGATTAACGACACAAGGAAATCTGCTTTTGACATTTATATTCTTAGAATATTCTAGGAAATGATTTTTCTGATGTTAATGATAACAAGACTTTGGTCAGATACTTACCCCAAATCTCATACTGTCATTAGCATGGTCTGCCACCTCACTTACAATGTTCAGTGCCGCTGTAACGAAGAAAGAAAAACCATCAACATTAACATACTGTAACATCTACACTGTAACATGAATAGGTGGTAAAAATGCATGATCATTTTATCAAATTTACTCCATACTTCTTTTGAACAATTCACAAAAAATCATAAAATATTAGGTACAATTATAAATCAGCTCTGGCATCATGAGCACAACGATTCATCACTTCCACAAAGTGGAATGTTCCACCATTTTAGTTCGAAACCTATCTTGTGTAAGGGTGAACAGCAATCAATATTACTTCACTAACTTTACTGAGTCCCTAACAACAGAACTATAAACATATAAAAAGACTTACTGATGGTATTGCTAAAGTCAGGGGAGTCCCTGACAACAGAACTATAAACATATATCAAGACTTACTGATGGTATTGCTACAGATAGGGGAGTCCCTGACAACAGAACTATAAACATATAACAAGATTTACTGATGGTATTGCTGTAGTTAGGGTATTCCCTGACAACAGAACTATAAACATATAACAAGACTTACTGATGGTATTTCTACAGTCAGGGGAGTCCCTGACAACAGAACTATAAACATATAACAAGACTTACTGATGGTATTGCTAAAGTTAGGGGAGTCCCTGACAACAGAACTATAAACATATAACAAGACTTACTGATGGTATTGCTGTAGTTAGGTGAGTCCCTGACAACAGAACTATAAACATATAACAAGACTTACTGATGGTATTGCTGTAGTTAGGGTAGTCCCTGACAACAGAACTGTAAACATATAACAAGACTTACTGATGGTATTTCTACAGTCAGGGGAGTCCCTGACAACAGAACTATAAACATATAACAAGACTTACTGATGGTATTGCTGTAGTTAGGGGAGTCCCTGACAACAGAACTATAAACATATAACAAGACTTACTGATGGTATTGCTGTAGTTAGGGTAGTCCCTGACAACAGAACTATAAACATATAACAAGACTTACTGATGGTATTTCTACAGTCAGGGGAGTCCCTGACAACAGAACTATAAACACGTAAGACTTACTGATGGTATTGCTATAGTCAGGGGAGTCCTCTGTCAGCTGCTTCAGGTAATCTGTAAACAAATTGATAAAATGTGACAACAAATAATTTTATTTAACACTTATATCGTATCATAGTTTATATTTTGAATATTGTCAAACAAACAAATATAGTTTGTGCTTGGGATTGTTCCACTGTTTTACATATATATGTACAACTTGATTTTTTTTTTCATTTTGAGTTCTTTTTTGTTCTAGATCATACACTTGGAGAAACCTCATTACAAGGCTTGAACCCATGCTGACTGGAGGTGAGGGTTGTAGTGTAACACCTTTTTTATGGTTTGTATGCTGACTGGAGGTGAGGGTTGTAGTGTAACACCTTTTTTATGGTTTGTAAGAGTTATCTTTCTTATATTTTACTTGTTTGTTTTAACTCATCAAAGTTTTATACTTTAACTTATCAGCTCCTGAAAAACAATGGACTCTTCAGTAAATCAAACACTTAGACCAGTCAAATGTGTCTTTAGGGGTGAATGATTTCAGGTAAACTCAATAGTTTTTCTACCTTATGATGACGGCCAGGGGTCCGTTTTACGAAAGGTCGTAAGTCCTAAATCCTAATTTTTAGTCCTAACTACCATGGCAACGCATCGCTGATTGGTCAGTTCCATGACAACTAGGACTAAGACTTAAGATTTAGGATTTATGACCTTTCGTAAAACGGGCCCCAGGTTTTGAGAGAACCCAGTTACAATGCACCCTGGAACTGATCACTAGCCTTCCGCAAGTTAACTTGCAAACTTTCTCACAAAATCATCTTAGGCTGCAATATCTGACTCTAACTTGCGCTGACTGGTAGTAAGAGAGTTCAAAGTTCAAAGTGCGAGACTTTACTGGTCAGGGACCAGTAGCCGGCTAGGACCAGTCTTTAATATGTAGGCCTACTACCTCCATAATATATTTTTTCTTCTGTTTGTCCATCTTGTGAATTATCCAAAAAAAATCTCAAAATTTGTGTTCTAAATAGCTGATAGCATGAATAGCCAGCTACTGGTCCTTCAAGCCACCATCATATATATATTACCTATACTCTAATTAACATGACTTAGTGAGGAGAAGTAACAATTTGATTATCATACAGATGATTCTACACACTTTTTGGTTATGACAAGCATCACAGGTATAACAACAGGTGGTAAGAACGACTACTCTTGTGCGTGTCATTGTGCTACATTACCTACACTTTAAACTTGACCAGGTCAAGAATAGGTCAATGAGAATTCACCTCCACAGGTTACATGAATTTTACCATACTGGGTAGGGACCAGTAGCCGGCTAGGACTGGTAGCCGACTATGGCGTAATGGTGTCCCTGACCAGTACCGATATTGCATTAAGAGCACAGTACGTTTTTTACCTTGCAGTAGTAACTTGTATTGTGGTATTCTCTGTATCGGTTTCAGCATGTAATGCTTCAGCCCTAGGCAGGCACATCTTGGAGACATCTACAAAACATGAGATTAATATTTGTAAATGTTCCTACATTTTGTAAACAACAGTCAAAATTGTTTCTGAAAATTCAAAAGTCTTAAGAATCACCTGAGGTCGATACACACAATTTTTTGCGACTTTATGGATACCAGTAATTTACAATAAAGCAGTCCCATCCCCCAAGGATACTCTTTATCAAAAGTATATATGCAGGCTAACCTGCCTTAGCAACTCACTGTTTTCAATGACAACCTGACTTATACAACCTATATGAAACCCCCCAAAGCATTTTCCTATATAAATGACCTGATTTAAGTGTTTGTTAACCAAATAAAAATGTGAAATTAAGGTTTTTAAAAAGTTTTGATTTGAAATTGTATGCACATAAAAAACTCTGATGATCAGAAACCTGAATTAAGAGACCACTTGTCATAAGTGACATTTTTGCCCATATAAATATTGTTGTTGCTGTTCTTGTTTAACGTCCCACTCAAGAATCTTTCACTCAAATGGAGACATCACCAAATGCCAGTGAAAGGCTTAAAATTTTGGCCTATGCTCGGCACTTACGGCCATTGAGCAGTGAGGATCTTCAACGTCCTGACACCTACTGTGACACAGGACCTTAGTGAAATTTTACTGTCTCATCTGAAGGACAGGAAAAGCCAGCCGCCTCCATCCAGGCTCGAACCCATGACCCTTCAGTTGAGAATCGAGCACTCTACCATGGAGCCATTACGCTCTCTCCCCATATTCCCAATAACTTCTTTTAAAACAGGTTAGACTATATATTGTTTTTTTTTTAAAGATTTTCTATCACTATATACATTTCATAAGTACATCTAAAAAATATCGGACTCTAAGGAGACTGAATTTGAATTTGTGGCAAAGTAGATACCTTTTATTTTATGGTTCTAAGACCAAACCCACATGGGTATGATATATATATATATATATATATATATATATATATATATATATATATATGAAATTTCCTTTGAATGCATGAACATCAGTCTTCAAATGTGACCAAAGTAAGACAAAGTCAAAGACTCCATGGAACTGACTTTTTGTGGAACTGACTTTTTGGACGTTGATCAGCTTTGTAAAATTGACAATAAGTTTGTTCTCAGCTGATAATACCATTATATTGATAACATGCCTACCAGTATGTTGAAGAGCCGGCCTGGCTCAGTCGGTAGCGCGCTCGACTCTTGATCGTGAGGTCTTGAGTTCGAGTCCAGCCGGCGGCAGGTTGGTTTCCTGTCTGTGGGATGAGACAGTAAAAACCGAGGTCCTGTGTCACAGTAGGTGTCAGCACGTTAAAGAACCCTCACTGCTCAGTGGCCGTAAGTGCCGAGCATAGGCCAAAATTTGAAGCCCTTCACCGGCATTTGGTGACGTCTCCATATGAGTGAAATATTCTGGAGTGGGACGTTAAACAACAATAAACAAACAAACAAGTATGTTGAATACATTTGTATCATAAGGAGGGATTTTATTGTTCTTTCTCAACTATTTGTTGGTAGGTATTTTTTATCATACAATAATAAACACAACCATTAGGCCATATATATTTCAGAGGCAAGGAATAGTCTGAGAACTACATGTAGAAACCTTTTTTTTTATTATTTTAGCTGAAATCAAATTAAGCTTGATAATTAAATCAAGATTGTGATGCTTGACCAAAGGATAAAAATAAATTATTTGTGAAATAATTTACCTTGACATCTTTATTTTTTTTTTATATAAAATCTTTGATTGTGAGATATATTTCCAGGTAAAAAAAAAGAAGTCATCAATATGGTGAATGAAATGCATCCATCATGACTGTAAATGCATGGTGATTGTATCAATTTACTTATACAAACAAAAATAGATTTGACTACACTAGAACTGCACCTGCTTATAGGATCCTGACACAATGTACATGTATAACATAACAGACTGAAAATACTGACACCTCATGATCAGAATCAATTAGTTTCATTTAGAGGTCTAAAGGGAATTTCTATAATACGTTGAATCCCCCTATATATTTCTGTTGGGGTTCACCACGGGGTGAAAATTGAAGGTGGAAGAAGTTTAAAGGATAGCAACCTTGACATGTAGTGGTATTATAAAATATGAACATTTATATCAAATTCCTTAAAAACAAACTGAAACTGAAATTTTGAAGGATTCTGGGTAAATCTAAGACTGGTGGGGGGAAAATGGAAGTGTAACAAACAACCATGCCCAAATAGGTCACAGATGTTCCAGTTCTGTTTTAAATTTCTGCTACTATGTGGAAACTCATAACATTTTTTTATACAGTGCACTGGCATCAAAATGGTCTACTGTATATGGTTAGTGTTGATACATTACAAATGGCTCAATACATGGTTATACATGTACTTCCAGTGTTAGGACCTGACCAAAGGTAACAAAATAGTATATTTATCTGACATACTTTTGTAGTTTGTAGATAAACATATAAGTACTTACCTCTGGGGCTTGGGCATATGCTTCAGAGATCAACAGCATTATTTTTACTTACTCAACTCAACAACCCCTGTGACCTTACATGTATTTAGGCTGGCCCAAACCAAGAAACTGAATGATCTGCTATAAAGGACAGTAGATTATTCTGTTTCTTGGCTTGGGCCAGTCTAAATGTGGTCACAGGGGGTTGATGAGTTGGATAAATAAAACGGGAGTGAGCAAGTTAAATTTGCACGTAAATTTACTGTAAAATTTGGATTTCAAATCATACACCCCTGAATTATGACAGGGGACTTTAGCATTCTTTGAAATGGTTGGGACCATATGAAGCTTCAGGGGTCAATTAGGTAACTCATTTAGAGCATATACATCAACAGGATTGTTGTTTTGTTCTGAATTTGACACATTTCTACATTTTTAGCAAAACTTTTCATATTTCTATAAATACAAACAGGAGCATTGTAAACTTTGAGATCTTTCATTTGTTGTAAGATATGTAACTTTTCCCACCTAAATAAATATTTTCACAAGCAAAATATATATACAGTGGAACCTGCCTTGAGAGGCTGCCCCTTGGCCACTGAAATGTGGTCTCTCAAAGACAGGTGGTCTCTCTCCAAAGAGATTTTACTTAAAGAATCATTTAACCAGGTGGCTTTTAGAATGTGGTCTCTCAAGACAGGTGGCTTCTCAAAAGAGGTTTTATTTAAAGGATCATTTAACCAGGTGGCTTCGAGAATGTGGTCTCTCAAGACAGGTGGCCTTTCAAAAGAGGTTTTATTTAAAGGATCATTTAACCAGGTGTATTTTAGAATATGGTCTCAGAAGACAGGAGGTCTTTTATGAGAATGGTCTCTAAAGACAGGTTCAACTGTATGATAAAATAATGTCTTTACTTCAAGAAAGGTTCCACTGTATATCCATTGGTGGAAATGCTATTGAAATTTTCGACCAAGATTGAATATCTCTGCTATTGCACTTAACTGAGTTACGCCAAAGATTTACCTCGAAATTCCGCAAAGCTAATTTAAATGACTCATGTCTTTTGCACGCCTCATCTAAAATCTCATTCATTTCGGAGAAATCTTTAATATAGGATGTATATAACTTGAGGAATGGTCCCTTCCTAACAAATATGTCTGCCACCTGTTTAATCTCATCCCTGAAAATCGTAAAGCAAACGAAAATGCATCAGAAAAATAAAATAATTTTTAAAAAATCCTTAAAGTTTTAATAATGATCTTGATCTTACGCAACCAGCAAAATCACATTTCATTAGATAAATTATCATGTTGAAATATATGTTTGTCAAAATCAAGGTTTTCTCCAAACTAAAAAATTGCCAGTTACATGATGGTGAGGTGAGAATCCCGCTACAATGTATCTAAGGAAGGATCACCCGAGTTCTGCAAGTGAATTGGCTCCCATTCTCACAAAATCAACTTATGTACATGTACCAGACAGATGCGAACCCATCCTGACTAGAGATTAGAGACTTTATGATTTTTAAATGTGATTCTCTAGCCACTCAGCTACGAAAGTTGAAGTCACGTCTGAAAGACTTGCATCATTCGTTTCTACCAAAAACATGGTAAAGAAGTATTACTTCCTGTTCTAAAATTTCAGCCTCGTTCTGGGAATTGAACCAGGTACCTTCCGCTTGTTAGTCCAACACTCTAACAATAGATCAACATCAAGTTGTATTGCTTAAGGGGGCATTAACTGTGTTTTTTTTTTCAAAAAAAATCTTTCCTTTTTTTTTTTATTACTTAGATAGATATTCAATAACAAAAAGGATATACATGTATATACAAGCATAAAAATCTATAAATCCCTGTATATTTTGTGAAAATTGCTTGAGAAACCCAATTCGGCAATTTTTTAATTTCAACTGATAAATTCGACCCCACTATTTCTAAATGTATACCACACAGGAACTAACCTTATTTTTCACAAAATACAGTAAAACCTGCTATAGTGGCCACCTCTATTTAAGGATTACCTGTTTATCAAGGCCACTTTTTTCAAGTCCCTTGATTGCATGCTTTAATTAAATTAAACCTTTGTATAAGGGTCACCTGCACATAAAGGTCAATATTTTGGGTCCCTTGGTGGCCCCGATATACAGGTTTCACTGTATAAAGGAATATTAAATTTTTTATAACAGTGTATTGTTTTAACTTGTCAAGGTACATCAAGAACAAATAGTAAAAGTTGAAAAATCATAATTTTTTTGTTTTTTTGGTTAACACAACTAATGCCCCTTTAAGTAAGAACATTACATACCAGTGTATGATCCTCTCCTCTAGATCCTCCAGCAGGTCTTCATTGAAGTTGTATAACTGAGGCAAATAGTTGAGAATTTTATTCAGAATCTCATTGGGTAAAACCGGTTTTCCATTAGCTTCTGTTGCATCTGAGATGTGTTTGCGAAAGTCCTGAAATAACCAATCATATGATGACTTATACTTACTGAGTGATTCATTTGTTTGTTTGTTTTTTGTTTGTTTTTTTATAAAAGTGTTATGATAAAATAAAATGGAGCCTTACCCAATGACTACTGTAATAAGATTATGTTAATACCATGGGGCCCATTTTATTAAAGGTCTTAAGTCCTAAATCCTAACTTTCAGTCCTAACTACCATGGCAACGCATCGCTGATTGGTCAGTGCCATGACAATTAGGATTAAGATTTAGGATTTAAGACATTTTGTAAAACGAGCCCCTGTTTCTGAGTTAAGGTATTTATTATCTGATGTTTGTACAGGTGGGTATGTTTATTCATTAAGGTATTCATTATTTGATGTTTGTACAGGTGGGTATGTTTATTCGTTAAGGTATTCATTATTTGATGTTTGTACCAGTGGGTATATTTATTCGTTAAGGTATTCATTATTTGATGTTTGTACAGGTGGGTATGTTTATTTGTTTTTGTTGTTGTTTTGATGGTGTTCAACTCATCAGCCCCTGAAAGACATTGGACTCTTTTGTAAATCAATGACTTAGACCAGTCCAAATGTATCTTTGGGGTAAAAGGTTTAATGCCAAGTTCATCAACTTTTTTAGTTAAATGGTGGTGGTTGCTAGGTTTAAGTGGTGGAGAGGAAAACCTGGATACAACGTACCCAAGAAGAGACCACCCGACTTCCACAAGTAAAGGTATGTTCATTCTACCTGAACAGAGTGCAGTGAGTTATGGCCAATCAAACACTGTTATCTTGATAACAGTGTTTGATTGGCCATAACTATTTAAGTCCCCTACTGTTGAATCTGAAAACACAGGAACTGTAGGTTTTCTTCTTTTGTGTCCGTCTGTCTGTCACATTAAGGTTCTGGACTTAAATCAATGTGTTAAATCAATGAATTTTACATCAGAAAATATTTGTACTATAGTCTCATGAATACAGCATGATTACATGTCGATAATTCAATTACATGCATTTACACGTAGCTTGAAATTTTCGCTTTTGTTTGAATTCCGCCCCTCCTCTTAGGGCCAAAATGGCAAAAATTAAACTGCAATGAAAATATGCAGGTAAACGATGAATGTATGAGAACAATTCCAAGATGACAATCATGTTGCTTCAAAAAAAAAACATCCATGTATTTAAAAAATATAAAACAAAAACAAAAACCAGTTCAAGTGACACTTAAATACATATTTAACCTACCAGGTACATGTATGTCTCAAACGAGATGTACCAGGTACAACTTTGTTGATTCTATGAAACACCTGCATAGCATTTCTGATGAGCATGATCTTCGATATATCTACGGTACTTGTACATATATATCCTCCTATAGCATTTAGCATGGGCCGCTACAGAGATTGGTAGATACCGTTTTTCAGTTTTAGGGGTGAAAGATAAAAAGCATTTAAAGTAAGATTCATTTTGGTGGTTTTAGTTACCTGTAAAATGTGATTACACTTGAAATAATTTATCTTAAGTAAATTCTATAAAGATTTAAAGAATGAGGAAGTGGATTCAGTCACGTAAAGCAAAAAACCAAAATGTATGAATAAAATTTAAAATCTAATTTGACAAATTACATTTAACGGACTACGTGCAATAACTATCAAGTGCAGACCCATGGGAGTCATCCTATCCACCTTAATCAATAATAAAACTCCAGACCCATTTATGAAAAATATTTACAGGGTTTAGCACAATGGTATTGTCTTCTGTCATTAAAAACTGGCTGCCATATGCAACTAGAATTGTCGAGATATTCTGATAAAGGAAGAACTTAACATAATCTAAGATTACAAAGCTTGTCTCACACCAATATATTTTACAACCGCCATCTTGCACCCTTCGGCAAGCATTTCCATTATGATGTCACAATTGAACAGTTGTGAGATTATAACCTCACAATCAATTAACATAAAAAAATCACATGGACAACCATATGTTGGACATTTTGTAATAGGTTAATTAACCCTTTCACCACCAAGTAACTTAATGGTATGCTCTTTTTTATTGTATCAGACCAGTCTATTATGGTCTGTGGGGTTGAAAGGGTTAAACTGCCCTCAACCACTTTTCTTAACCACAGTATTGAATATAGACCTGAGGTCCAAAACGGGGTAATTTTTGTAATTAATACAGGATTAATCCAATGTCAACTTCAAAGAGGTTAGCTAAAAATAGATCCCACTGGAACAAGAGTTGACAAAATAATAATGATACAATTATAATGTAACATGTAATATTAGACAATACAAAACCGTTGTTTTCTTAGAAAAAGTTATCAGAATAGATTTTTTTGTTTGTTTATTGTTGTTTAACGTCCCACTCAAGAACCTTTCACTCACTCATATGGAGATGTCACCAATTGCCGGTGAATGGCTTCAAATTTTGGTCATTGAGCAGTGAGGGTTCTTTAACGTGCCAACACCTACTGTGACACGGGACCTCGGTTTTTACTGTCTCATCCGAAGGACAGAAAACCAACCTGCTGCCGGCTGGACTCGAATTCACGACCTCACGATCAAGAGTCGAGGGTACTGCCAACTGAGCCAGGTCGGCTCTATCAGAATAGAAAACAAAAATGACTTAAAAAAACAAAAGCTCTCAATCTCTTTATAACACAACTGTCTATCATACACAAACAGGAAGTTATAGATTTGCACCTGCTTGGGTAAAATTCAGATGTTAAAATATTCATAAACCATTTATCTATACAACTTTAATGATCAGATGCAAGGGTGATTAAAAGTTGCTCACAAACTATCGTTAAAAAATCTTAAACAAACAATCTATAAAAATGTGATTTATGGTCAATAAAATTCAGCCAATGTATGTTATGTAAGGCCATACATATACATTTTGTATATATCTAACTTGAAGTCAATATACATTTATATTACTGATAAAAGAGTCCATAAATCTCTTACTTAAGGTCCATAAAACAATGACTTTTTATCAAGTTTGTGAGAAATACTGACACTGTAGCACCCTAACTAGAAAAGTATTATACTTTTAATTTTGAATAGCGTTTATGCCACACTCAACAATTTTTCAGTTCTATGGTGGCGGCCAGTTTTTGATGGTGGGGGAGAGAACTGGGTTACAATGTACCCTTAAAGAGACTTTTTTTTTTTATACCTTTGAATCATAAATCAGTGTTTATTGGGAAGAAATCATTTTTGAAGATTATTTGTTATTTCTATAGGGGACAGTATCTGTTGAAAGCAATCAATTCCTCTAAAATCACAAAATATTGTGAGCCTTGTCTAGATTTGTATCAATATATGTGTTTGTATGTGTGTGTGTGCATATATGTATGTGTGTCTGTACATGTGTGTGTGTACAATGTATGTGTGCATGCATTAGTGCATGTGTATTAGAAGATTTGTGTGTTAATATACATGTACACGCATGTATGAATTAGTGCATTTTCGTACATTTTGGTGTTTGTTCTTGTATGTGTGTATGTAGATATGTATGTGTGTATGTAGATATGTATGTATGTATGTATGTAGATATGTATGTATGTGTGTATGTAATTATGTATGTATGTATGTAGATATGTATGTGTGTATGTAGATATGTACATGTGTATGTAGATATGCATGTATGTGTGTATGTAGATATGTATGTGTGTATGTAATTATGTATGTATGTGTATATGTAGATATGTATGTATGTATGTAATTATGTATGTATGTGTGTATGTAGATATGTATGTATGTGTGTATGTAGATATGTATGTATGTGTGTATGTAGATATGTATGTATGTGTGTATGTAGATATGTATGTATGTGTGTATGTAGATATGTATGTATGTGTGTATGTAATTATGTATGTATGTGTGTATGTAGATATGTATATATGTGTGTATATAGATATGTATGTATGTGTGTATGTAGATATGTAGGTATGTGTGTATGTAGATATGTATGTATGTGTGTATGTAGATATGTATGTATGTGTGTAGATATGCATGTATGTGTGTATGTAGATATGATGTACACATGTAACTTGTAAGTGTATATAACATACAAGAGAAATCTTACCAAATTTAAAAGTTTCAATACATCAACAAAAACCTTCTCAGAGGAACATATTTCTCTGGCAATGTAGAATACTTTCTTTTCTTTCTTTCTGATAAGCTGCAAAAATACAAAAAAAAAGAAGGTGTGTTTGAAAATCACTGATATCCCTGAGCAGCGAAGATTTTAAAGTTCAATAACTAAAATTTTATTGAATATTAATGAATGCTGGTCATAAGTTATGTCATGTGTGATCTCAAAAATAAAAAGCATAATACCTAGAATTAATATCTGAGGAAGAAAAAGAGTAATTTGACAAAAAACAAAATGTTGTAGACAAATGGACTAACAAATAATCAGATAAACGGACAGACTAAGACTGCATATATATCTTTCACCTTTAATGTTGTGGGGCCATTCGATAATAGAGCATTCGACTCACAAGTGGAAGGTCATGTGTCAGATTCTTGGAACCTGGTCAAGCCAATAGAACATTTTCGAGTTCTTCCATAGTCCGTTTTTCGGATCCGGATTTTTCTTGCGCCGATTCAACTTTGTTATGCTTAGCAATTTCCAGTATGTGTCTTTCCGTCAATCAAGAAATAAAATACAGTTGTATCTGAAGGCCAGATTATTGTCACTAGTCCATTTTGGTCACAAACAAACTGACATTAACGTTTGAACACTTTGAAGAAATGGAATATTGTAACATTTTGATTCATTGTATGACATGGAGGATTTTATTTCTTGATCAATGGAAAGACACATACCGGAAATGGCTAAGCATAACAAAGTTGAATCGGCACATGGAAAATCCGGATCCAAAAATGGATTACGTAAGAACTCGAAAATGGTTAATTACTTTACAAAAGCACTCGGCATACATTGTATGAAATGAAAGCCACGGGTCTCTCGGATGAGACTTTAAACCAATGTCACAGCACATAATCGATCCCTCACTGCATTGACATCAGTCCATAGCACAGGTCAAAATTTGTGGTATTTTACCTAAAGCTGGTGACATCTACATATATATATATATAAGTGACAAATTCTAGTCAGGATGTAAAACAACACACAAACTAATCTCAGGGGCCTAAAGGCTTATTGTCCTTTTAATATACCGTAATTTGCATATCGCCCCAGACATATTAAAATGTCTTTTCATGTAAATGTATTAAATTTTTCCCCCTTTTTTGTGAGCCAGTTTCCCCCTCCTACAGATACTTAACAAATTTTTCAAATGTTGGTTAATTCATTCATCCCTAAAGACACATTTGGACTAGCCTAAATCATTGATCTACAGAAGAGTCTATTTTTAAGGGGTTGGTGAGTTATAAGATTGGCATGAATCAACATGGCTGCCATTTTTATGTTAAGCAATAGCATAATTAGTGACTCATGAATCATTTGCCACATTTTTTCTTTTCCGTTTTCCGTTTTCTATCACGTCTCTTTCTCTGTACGACTTGAATACATAACTCATTAAGCACAATTTGTACTCTTTAAGTGGCTAATTTCTACAAATTCCTAAAAAAATATTTCTAAACTAAACATCTGTTACTGTTTTATAAAAGGAAAAACAAGAGTGCATGAGTCAATATCAAACATGGAACCAATTTTATATATCTAAAAAAGAAAAGACAAAAAAAAAACCAAAAAACGGGGGAAAACGTGAAACTGAACAGATACTAAAATATTTCCTACTTCAAAAATAGAATCATTTCCCCATACTTAGCATGTTACAATGCGCATGTAACATGCCTGTGATATCTCGCATTTCTTTTCATACTTAAATTTTTAATTGCCCCTTTCCGAAATCTATAACTAGATTCAAGTTTTATCAGGAAAAATGATGCCCGATTTTCTAAATTATTCCACATGCTGACTATACAATGTATATACATAGCTACTTATTATGCAGAATATTTTTTTTCCAATTTCTGTATATTCAGCCATATTTTTTCATGTATAAAAAACTTCCATCTACTAATGTTAAAACCACAAAATGTATATGTTTCTATATAGTGCAGTAGACAAACATGTAATTTTTTTTATTTGTGATTTTTGAATTGCTGTTGAAACTAAACAGGTACAAGTACCTGTGCATTTTGTATCTAGAGAAGTCAATATTTTTTTTTTTTTGTAAAAACAAAATAAAATACAAGATATAAATAGTTATATAATATATGATAACAAATAACAGCTATAACACATTATATTATATATATTTCGTGAAAATACATTGTAAGGTCAGGTCCAGGGTGATATTCGTATACAAATAGTAAGGTTGATTTAATCATGATCAATTGCAAGTAAAAAAAAGTGCCAAATCTGGGTTTCTCAAGCCATTTTCACAAAATATATAGGGATTTAAGAATTTTTTGCCTGTGTATATCTCTTTTGTATTATTGTATATCAATCTTAGTTGTAAAAAAGGAAAGAAAAATATTTGAAAAAAAAACCCCCCAAAACACAGCTAATGCCCCTTCAACTTATATAATTTACAGTAAAACATTGTTATTATTAAGAGCCAGCGGCTGAGAAAAAAGTCCTTAAGACAATACGGGGGAAAACTGTGATTTTTTTATGTTTTCAGAATCTTGAACATGTACATGTGAATTTAAAAGATTCAATATGAGAATGATCACTATTAAAAAAAAACTCTTTTTGTTTCGGGTGTGAAAAATCTGCAAAATTGAGAATCTGCAAAATTGTCAGACAGAATTTGTTTTCTTGCATCTCATTGGCTATGTCCTAAGGACCCTTTTTCTCAGCCACTGGCTTATATGTACTGCCATCATTTGTTCAACCCAAATTTGGCATTATAAAAGGTTTTGGAGATAGGGTGAGGTAAACCTTAAAGGAAATAATTATAAGAAAAATTGGACTTTCAAACATTGTGGCATCAAGTAATGTATACCGTCAGGGATTAATATCATCAAAAAGACCCCATTTCCAATGCAAAATCTGCTATTTTTTACCCAATTGTGAGGAAAAATTTCCGAATTATGTTCACCATGTCAATCATATTTGGTATTAAACCCCCCAAAAAGGAGAATTTAGCGCGGATTTTACTTCCAAGTCTTCACATGAAAACCACGTTGTTAAATGAATCATAATGTACAATATAAGAAATGCATATCTATGGTATGGACTCACATCACTGCAGTGCTTTTTTACATTTGACACTGAAAACTTGTCAAAGAAGCAAATGTCAGTACTAGTTTTACAAACACTTGTGAAAGATAGGCCTTTTGAATTGGGAATTTTAGCAACATTTTACTGAAAGTAGGAAATCTAAAAATACACAAAACTATTTGAAATATATATCTCTTGGAATACGTCATCATTTGTCATCAATTCAGAAATTCCGACCACAAACTGGGATAAAAAAATAAAGAAAACTGACTTACCCGTTCTTCCTCAGTCTCTCCTTCCTCTGAATCCGAGGAACTGGTGTCTTCATGGTCTGGGCATCCTTGGCCATTAGATCCACTTTCCGAATGACTGCTCATACAACTTGTGATACTCAGTAAACTCGCTGGCCGTTCACTCTCATTTACTCCAAATGAAATTAAAGACTCGTTAGGCGAACAAGAACAAATTGAGTTCCTTGGTGGAAGGACAGGTGGAGAAGGTGATTTTTCCTTGTCAGAATCGATGGCACTATTTACACTCTTGTCACTTCTCAGCGTAGAACTTCTGGATTCCACATCTGAATTCACGAAACTATAGTCTATTTCGTGATACTCATGGTCGCTTTCGCCAATGAAAGAATTTTTTTCAAAGTCTTTATTATTCTGAGATAATGTTATTCCTTTCTTCCCCGATTCTGCCTCTCTTTCAGCTTTGTTTGATTCTGACACTGTGCCACTATGAGGCGGTGGAGGTGGCGCTCTCCGAGATGGCCTTAAATTTCGTTTTGTATTTTGTAATTTGGGTGAGACTGAACTATCTGGGATTTTGCTTGATATTATTTCATTGTTTATTTTTTCTACAGAACTGTCATACCCTGATGTAATCATCTCCTTTAGAAGCTCATGCTGATTTGCCGGCACTTGCATATTCAAACTTTTTATGACCTTTCTTGGTAGCAAAGATCTCTCATGATAACTGCTGTCACTATCCTCATTCTGTTCTCGTTCAGACTGAATTTGCTTGCAACTGACGTCAGAATAACTCCTATTCAAATTTGATAATCTATTTCGTTTTGGCTTAGGTGGACACTGTTTCGTACTAGATGCGGGTGGGATAAAAATTTCTGAATTCCTTGATGAAGAAGCTACAGAAAGTGATTCTGACTGTAAATGGAGCTCACTATGCGATCTCCTCTTTACCTTTTTAGGTCTTGGCGGACGTACTGGCATTACACAATCTAAAGACATTTGTTTCACCATATTTGTCTCCGAGGAAATATTTACATTACCTAATGCACTCATTCTTTTGTTGACAATTTGCTCAATCTCATCCAATAAAGATGATGTTTCTGTTAGTGGCGGCTCCTCAACAGACAATGAAAATTTTTCTAATGACGCGGATTTCTCAGACAACTTTTTCTCCTCATTTGGCACTGAACGTCCATCACTACTGAAGTATTTCCTTTCATTACTAGAATTTTTGGCACCCTCAGATAAAATCTTAACATTTTCAGAAGAACCTGAAATACATTCCACCTCTTTTTTAGCATTTTGCATTTCTCGTGAACACACTGTTCCCCCATTGTCATCCTCAAATTGTTCCCTTTCTGTACCAACTACACTTTGAACACTTTTAACCCCATCACTAGAAACACTTTCTCCTGCACTTTTTATTTTTTCTTGATTCTCTATTTCAGCCACCTCTGTGGTATCACTTTCTGGCAATTCAGACTTGTTTTTGGCATCACATAATTTTTCATCACTATCAAATTTTGGCTGAGATACAATATCATTATTATTTTTTTCTATGTGCACTTTTTTGGTATCTGAGTTTTGATTTGTGGTACTGCCGTTACCATTATCACAAACAGCATCCACATTAATTTTTGCGCCATCCTTTAAATTTGAGGATGATGCTTTTACCTCTTCACCACCTTCAAAATTAGATTTTTCATCACAGCTCACACTGCTGCCAATTTGAGATAAATCTTTTTTGTTTTGTGATAAATTCTCATCACCAACCATTACATTCTTCTCTGTCCCTGCTGCCTCTGTGGATTCACCAGGTGGCAGCACCTGAATAGGAAGTGTAATCTCACTTGAGTTACATGATGATCTATTTTCATCCTCTGATTGGTCCATTCCAGATTGTCTATTTAATGACAGTCTTTTCCTAGGTTTTGGTCTTGGTTTGGGAGATGGTTTTAAAGTTCTGGGAACAGGAGATGGTGTCCCACTAGTTCTTGGGCTAGAAACTGACTCACTTGAACTCGAATTTCTCTGGTCACTTAAATTCAAGTTGTGGTCTGTTCTTTGACATTCAGTATTTTTCGTATCCAGAGATTTCGAAATTTGTAAACCCTGACTTAATTGAGAATCACTTGCTTCTTTTTCTGTAGTCTTTTTTGAGATGGGTGAGACTATATTTTCTAAACTTTGTTTAATTTTTCCATCTGAATCAGTTGCCAAGGTAACACTGTCCTCTCCCAATTTTTTATCATTGCCAGAACTGAAATTATCACAAACCATATTTTTATTGTTGACCGTTTTCTTCTCACTGGACTTACTGGGACTTCTTTTTGGAGGAGGTTTTGGGGGAGTTTTATGACTTTTTTGTAGATAATTACATTTTTTAAGGTTTTCATTTGACTCTTTATTAACATCTGAGTCTATTTTTAGATCAGCACCAACATTGTGGGCGCCACCTAATTTAGGTGATGCAGTAATTAAAGGTGGGGGTCTGGAATGTGCATTATTTAAACTTGGTTGTGAATTGAGCGTTTTGGGTGAAACTGTTTGGTCATTCGATGAAGCACCAGGTGAATCTTGGATCTGAGTACAAATGTTTGCATTCTGGCAACTCAGGGTATTGGGTGATTCAGTTTCTTCTAGCGGAGCATAGAATGTACTTTGACTTACATGTTCTTCAAAACTTTCCTGTGATTTAGTTTTTGATATGGAAGATTTAGAATCTATGGATGAAGTTTTCTGAGGTGATGGTGATGCTTTTGAAGGTGATTTATGTAGCTTAGGTTTTGGTGCTGTTGAAGGTGGAACTTTTTTACCAGGTGATGATGAGTTACTTCTGCCTGGTGAAGAAAATTTAAGCCTATCATTTTCTTTGGAGTAATCTACACCAATAGATCCTTCCAAATTCGACTGATCACATGACTGCTCTGTCAAAGTTACTTGACTAGAGTTCAAGTTATTGCTGACCTTGTTAACATTAGATTCATGCACACACTCGCTGGAACCACTATTGACCGATTCATTGGAATTGCTGTTAGGTGCTATACGCATAGAATTTATACTGTCCCCAGTTTGATGTGGGACATTCCTGCTGGGTTGTTTATGTGGTGGTACAGTTTTAGGTGGTGCATTTGCATCCGTATCACCAGTGCTGTGTCCTATAGGTGGTACCTTGGGAATTGGAGGTGGTGCTCTTGATGGCTTGCCGGGTAATTCTGCAAATGCAAATGCAGTGAGTGTTTGAAATATTAAGCAAGTGTGGATTGTGAGAATATGAAATACAAATGTGCAGGTGACACTGATGCCCTCACCTAATGATCACTATACACTGATAGTGATATAAAGACCATGGTTATACAACAAACAGGATAATACATGTACATGTATAATATTGTAAAACATAAATTGTATATATCCCCATGGAAATAAGGTGGCAAGGGCTGAATTAAGCCTTTTTACAAATGTATGTCCAGGCAACACTTTAAGATTATTTTTTAATAATAATAAATATATATAGTGTTCCATCTAGCAGGTTTAGCATGAACCTCTGATCCAATTTTGTCTCATCCTGCTTTTTTCAAAAGTTCCCCTGACTGCCCAGCCATAATTCTTCCCCATCCTGCTCTTCTGACAAGTTCTAACTGCCCTGCCCCAATTCTTCCCCATCCTGCTCTTCTCACACATTCCACTAACTGCCCTGCCCTAATTCTGTCCCATCCCGCTCTTCTGACAAGTTTCCCTAACTGTCCTGCCAAATTCTGCTCAATCCTGCTCTTCTGACAAGTTCCCCTAATTGCCCTGTCTAATTCTGTCCCATCCTGCTCTTCTGACAAGTTTCCCTAACTGCCCTGACCCAATTCTTCCCCATCCTGCTCTTCTCACACATTCCGCTAACTGCCCTGCCTAATTCTGTCCCATCCTGCTCTTCTGACAGGTTCACCTAACAGCCCTAAGTCTGTCCCATCCTCCCTTCTCACAAGTTCCCCTAACTGCCCTACCCTAATTCTGTCCCATTCTACTCTTCTCACAAGTTCCCCTAACTGCCCAACCCTAATAATTCTGTCCCATTTTGCTCCTCTCACAAGTTCCCCTAACTCTGTCTCATCCCCTCTTCTGACAAGTTACCTAACTGCCCTGCCCTAATTCTGTCTCATCCTGCTCTTCTGACAAGTTCCCCTAACTATCCTGTCCTGCCTAATTCTGCTCTTCTGACAAGTTCCCCTAACTGCCCTGCCTAATTCTGTGCCATCCTGCTCTTCTGACAAGTTCCCCTAACTGCCCTGCCCCAATTCTTCCCCATCCTGCTCTTCTCACACGTTCCCCTAACTGCCCTGCCCTAATTCTGTTTCTCTTCTGACAAGTTACCCTAACTGCCCTGACCTAATTCTGTCCCATTTTGCGCTTCTCACAAGTTCCTCTAACTGCCCTGCCCTAATTCCGTCTTCCCCATCCTGCTCTTCTGACAAGTTCCCCTAACTGCCCTGCCCTAATTCCGTCTCATCCTGCTTTTCTCACAAGTTCCCCTAACTGCCCTACCATAATTCTGTCCCATCCTGCTCTTCTCACAGATTCTCCTAACTGCCCTCCTACCCTTTTTGACAATCAGCAGGAAAATGTAGTGTATCTGTGACATTTCTGTACTGTCACACCCATTTTACTTTAAGCTGTTTTCCCCAAAGGCACATTTGAACTGGTTTTAGTTTTTTATTTACAGTAAAATCCAATGCTGGTCAATAAGTTGACTGAATTATTGCATTATTGTGGTGCCAAAGATAGGGCTAAAGAATACATCTATGAAATTTTAGTGGTGCCCCCCCAAAAAAAAGGTGTTCATGAATACATATATGTGTCTCCCCCCCCCCTTCATTTTTTCCTATGAACCAGATGCACCTCTTTCAATGAATGCTAAAAACTGACTGTTTTCTGAGAGAACCCTCCAAATATGTGGCTGGAATATGTTAATATAATTTACACCATTTAACCCATGCCCACATAAGCAATACAATGCAATATACAAACAGTTTATATGTACATGTACCTAACAAATGATCACCCACACATATATCTGTCAAATACTATACATGTAAATAAAAAATACTGACACAGTTTATATTTACATGTACCTATCAAATGATTACCTACACATATACAATGTATCGGTCACATACTGTACATTATGTAGATACAAAATACTGATACCCTGATTCATAAACTATATATCATCATGCTTGTCCACACAGCATGCATAATATCAATGTTCTTGAACCTGCCAACACAAAATGCCAACAACATACACCTGATTATATACATATACAATGTGCCAACATTTTAAGATGCCAACAGGAATCAGGACACATGTTCTTGTACTTGCAAACACAACATGCCACATCCTTGACTGTAGACAATATATTTTAAGAGGTTAAAGTGTTAATTATTGGTATTGTTTCATCTCTCTCTCTCTCTCTCTCTCTCTCTCTCTCTCTCTCTCTCTCTCTCTCTCTCTCTCTCTCTCTCTCTCTCTCTCTCTCTCTCTCTCTCTCTCATCCATCCATATACATGTATATACAAGCTGAAATCTGACTTGGGCGGCTTCAGTCATGAAACAGGAAAATCCACATTCAGAATTCCACTTTTTTAAAGATTTAATAAATAAGAAAAAAACTCTAGCTAGTCGGAGACACCTGTGTGTGTGTGTGAGAGAGAGAGAGCGAGAGAGAGAGAGAGAGAGAGAGAGAGAGAGAGAGAGAGAGAGAGAGAGAGAGAGAGAGAGAGAGAGAGAGAGAGAGAGAGGGAGAGAGAGAGAGAGAGAGAGAGAGAGAGAGAGAGAGAGAGAGAGAGAGAGATTCCTAGTACAGTTCAAAAGATAACATCCTGACAAAATTGATTATGAAAATATTGTACAGGAAACACAGTATTTAGTTTGTTACGATTAAGATTATCTATCATATAAGTTTCACTTTTAAAAACACAGACAAGACCATCATTACTATCAAGTTATCTGTGGGTGTGTCCCATTAGTTCTCTTAGAGAATCTTGTGATTTATTTACTGCATGTATATAAACAGTTAGATGGATTAGCTATTCATACACTGACTTTAAAAACTGCAAGTGAAATTCTGATATCACGAGAAATAAACACTTTTAAGTGCAACTGATTTCTAAACTGTCTGTTTCAATGATGTTTTACATCCTGTAAAAATCATTAACTCATACATTCCTAATGAGACATTTGGACTAGATTGTGTCATTGATTCTCAGTACAGTTCATTATTTTCAGGGGTAGATTGGTTAATATGGAGACATTACAGTGCCAGAAATCTCGACCTGTGCTATAGACTGTTGCCAATAAATAAAGTTTGAAGCCTTTATGTACATGTACCACATATGGGGACCTCAGATCTAAGCCTCAGTAAACTGACTTGTGACTTTCTCATTTCAAACGCTGAGCACTTACACAGGGGTGGCAATTAAGTTTTAAATTCTGGGAGCCCAGATTTAAACTCGGGGGCCCGTCATATTTATTTAAATAAATTTTAACCAGTTTGTGAAATTTACATTTTTTATTCAATCCCAATCCAGTTGTGAATAAATTCAAGCGTTTTGGGCTTTTTGGGGGAAAATTAAAAAAACAACATATCAACATCTTACAATTTTGACACCAAAAAAACATTATTATAGTGTACATAATTACATATGTAACATTTTACATAATAAAGATTAAAGATTACAAAATTAAATAAATTTGAAATTGTTTTACTGTAAACTAAAGTTGAAATCATATAGAAAATTTATCAAAACAATATATAAATTGTAATGCAACTACATGTGTCTAGAAATGTAGATGCAAAACTGAAAAGTTATTTGCACGCAATTTTGGAGAGTATAATCGTCAGTGATTTCCGGGTGAACTTAACAAAAAATCAGGGACCCAACGGGGGACTTAGGAATTGCGGATTATCAGGCTTCGACCTCAACATTTTTAACAACTTGCTCAGCTGATATTTTGGATTCCCACCATGAAAATTTGGTTGCCTGCATGCAGAGAACAGAGAAAAAAATATTTGAGCCAATTTTGTGTTTTATTAATTTATTGTTATTTTGTTGTTTTAGATATATACTACATGTATGTAAATTGTCTCTGAATGATGTATTTGCAAGTAAATTAATTGTAAATGCATTATTATTATCATTGTCAACCATTATTATTACTATTTTATAATCACTTTGTGTTTAAATCACTGCAAATTACAAGTTTCATTTTTTAAAACAATATCTACACATTTTATGTATTTCATTAAAACTTTTATTCACAACAACTAGTTTTCCATTTATCATTCATCTACATTTTATTAAGATTTTATAACTTTTATACAATGTATCTACATGTATCATCTTTTTAATACATACTGAAATTCAGTTCTGTTGGGTATCGGTTCTTTTATTACACACACCCAACTTCCATTTCCTCCATAAACTACATGCAACTAATTTCTGTGGAAACATTGGGTAAAATCGGAGAATTTTATATGCTGGGACATATAAAATTCTCTGATTTTACCGTATTTCCACAAAAATTAACCAGCAATAAAAGTCAATATATGATGCGTTCTGTGACATTTTTGGCCACAAGGCAAAGACTAACGTGTTTACTTGTCAATAAAATAATTATTTTAGTTTCAAATTGTTTTTAGAAATTCATTTTGAACTACAAATAGAAGGAAATGGATCACTTTCGAAACTTAAGCTTTTCCAAATGACGAATGGTTGTAGTTCTAGTTCTACTTGACTTTCAGTTTGATAAAAGTGGACATCCAACATTTGAACTTACATTGTAACATGTCAAAATTTCAGCTTCATCAGATTGGGAATTTTAAGGACCAAAATTTGAAAGAAGGTATCATTTCCAATTGGGAATGGGGCCGTATATGTATGTATAGTTTGATGACTTACTTAAAATGTACCTCAAACAAAATACAGTAAAACCTGCTACAGTGGCCACCTCTATATAAGGATCACCTGTTCATAAAGGCCAGTTTTAGCAAGTCTCATGACTGCATACTTCAACTAAATTGAACCTGTGTATAAGGGTCACCTGCACATAAAGGTCAATATTTTCTGGTCCCTTGGGTGGCCCCAATATACAGGTTTCACTGTACATTGTACATGTATTGAAAATGAACTTGAAAACAGATTTAGATGTGTACAGAACAGTGAACGTCTACAGTTGTTCATTTAGTTCCCTCAGATCTCTTTATTCTCTCAATCACATTCATGCTAAGTAACACTCATTAATAATATCATTACAAGGATACATTCTCTAACAATATAGTCAAACCCACCTACAACTGAACCCCTCCCACTTTACTTGAAGATATTTTGATTATCCAGCTTAATTTCTTTAATACACAAATCAAGCAAATAACCTGTTTATCTTGAAAACCTAGTTTATTGGAAAAAAAAAATCCTGTCCCTTCAATTTCAATATATCCTGGTTTGACTGTAGTTATCTTATCTCTCTCATCACCTCCCTCATTCTTTCTCTCTCTCTCTCTCTCTCTCTCTCTCTCTCTCTCTCTCTCTCTCTCTCTCTCTCTCTCTCATGTAAATGGCCACAGAGAGCAGATAAACACATGCGAATGATGGCTGAAAACAGATCTTTTTCATCTAATCAATTTCAATGTGATAAAAAGCTTGGGAGTAACATTGCAGTCAAATTCCTGTAGCCTCCAGAACCAGTCTGGTTTATTGTTTTAATAGGTTATAATGAAAATAAACATCTAGCTCTTTGTTTTCAAATGGTCTTTTACATGTATACTCTGTGCTTCAAACATCGAGCTGGGAATGTTTACTTTTTTGATCTAAAGAAAAGAATTTCTGGAAAAAGCATCACTAGAATAAGTCTCTGACCTACAAACGTTCATGTACATGAACAAATAATGATTCCATTTTTCTGAATTATCAACATTAACCAACTTTCACTATTTAGGCTTTATCATCCAGACCATAATCCTCCCCTTTCCCCCACAAAAAAACCTGCAATAGACCTTTTTCTAGTTGTCACATTCCCTTCAGTTTTGTGGACTAGTTTGTACTTACACCATGTGACGTCAACAGAAATGTGACCAAGGTAATTTCTGGTTTCGTAATGTCTACATAAACGACATTCAATGATATATTGTTTCAGGTCAGTTGAGGGGGGAAAAAATTTAAACTAAATGTTCATTCTTGTAAAGTTGACAAGTGGCATGCCTTTACTTTAGGCTACTTCTCAAATCTGGTTCCTTTCACTGTACAAAATACATATTTCTTGTCACCTATGCGATAAACTCATTAACCGGAAGTTATGTAGGACACATTTGTCATTGAAGGTGCATGATATTATTATGAACCATGCCGGAACGGAACAATTCGGAAAAGGTCTATTTCACTTCATTTTCTGAATTATCAACAATAAACAACTTTCATTACAGTATATGGGTTTTATTTTCTATACTAAAAAGCCCAGTGATTTGACTTTGTTTTTTTTAAAATATCGACACAAAATCCATTTTGATTTCTTTAACAACACTACAACCGTATTGATCTATATTTTTGTATTTTTACATATAAATATTATATACACTTTCTGAATACTGTCAAAAAAATGCTATGAAACATGTAATTTACTAAGTGCGTGTTTTGTGTGTGTTTGAACCAAATGTGGGAGGGAGGTGGGGTGGAGTGGAGTGGAAGTGCTCCTGCTTCAGAGCTGTGACACTGTTGTAGATTTAATTTCATTTATTTTGTTGTTTTCGTTTTTCAAAGAAATTTAAAATTATGACAACATTTTATATGAATTATACCTAGTAATAGTTAAAGGTTTGGGTTTACAAACAAGTTTTTTATTTCAACGAAATATAATGTCAATGAATTTGTATTATTTTCAAAACAACAAAATTTTAACCCCACAAAATTATCTGATTCTACAGTATGTTTATTTATAATATTTATAATAATTTATGATGTACGGTAAACTCTTTCAGTACATGTACCAGTACCAGAAAAATGAGTGACAAACTCTCGATCTACGATCCAAAATTCAGTGAGATTACAGATACTGGTACATGTATTCTAGATATTTTTATTTTTTTATTTTTTTAACACATTTATTCAGGTATTTCAGCCAGGATTTTTATAAGACTCCTACATGCCCACCTGGCCAGGGTTTTGGAGTAGATTTGCTGACCAAAATACCTATCATTTATTCTGTCTTACATCAAACACACACACACGAGAGAGAGAGGGAAAGAGAGAGAGAGAGAGAGAGAGAGAGGAGGGAGGGAGGGAAACAGATAGACTGAGACAGAGAGAAAAAACTACTCTAGATATTAGCAAAATAAAAATTAACTCTATCAAGCTATGAAATTTTGTAATCTGATGCATATTATGAATAATCATCGATATGTCTGTACCGAGACAGACAAAACACAACTACCGCTACTAACAGTAAACATACGGTACAAAAACATTAATATAATGTAGAAAACATGTCTTACAGAAAGCCTCTCACCAAAGATGACTTAATACCTTAATACAGGTAAAGAACACCCAGATCTTTAATACTTACCATAATCTACAACATGTAAATGTTTTTGTTTCAGTGCTTTACGCCACATTCAACAATATTTCAATTATATGTACATGGTGGCAGCTAGTTTTAAAGGTGGGGGAAAGAACCCTGTTACATTTCAAGCAGAGACCACCAGCCTTCCACAAAGGAACTAGCAAGCTTTCTCACAAAATCAACCAAGGTTCCAGAGTGGCTCGAACTCATCAGTTTGACCTATGAAATATCATTTACCCTAAATTTTACCTATGAAACATCATTTACCCTATGTTTGACCTATGACACATTATATACACTAAATTTGACCTATGACACATTATTTATCCTATGTTAGGCCTCTGACACTTTATTTACTCTTTTAAATTGAAACACAAAATGTATTTTTAACTGAATATTTAATTGTTTTTAAATTTACCTAGAGGTCAAGGTCAAATGATATAGGGGTCATGCTGTTATGGTCATAATACAATACAAAACACTCACACAACATATTTGACCACTAGTACTGTACTAAATATTACGGTACCAAAAATTCCCTAAACACAGTTAAGATTTAACTCATCAGCCCCTGAAAAACAATGGATTCTTCTGTAAATCAATGACTTAGACCAGTCCAAGTGTGTTTTTGAGGGTTAATAGGTTAAGAGAGATTCATGGTAAATAGGTATACATCTGTACATTGTCTGACATCTGGACCTGAAGTCACCAATTTCACCTGAATGACTCATCAACCTCTAAGTCACTTTTGGACTTACCCAATTCAAAGAATGGTGAAATCCATTGTCAGAATTCAGGGATGTATGATTTAGAATCAAAATGTTATAATAATATTACATGCAATATGAACCTCTTTACCCCTGAATTATGACAGTAGACTTTACTATTAATTGATCTGGGCGAGTCTAAATGTGACTACAGGGGTTGATGAGTTACTACTCATACAAAACTTTTATATTATCATTTTGATTACATTATTGTTTGTAGAAATTCTGGATGTGAATAAATGTGAAACATATTATCACTTTCCATTCATGTCAGACACACATAGTCAATTCTATGTTTTTCCTGTAAAAATGAAATAGTGTTTTGAGTTTGATTGTATGGTACTCAAAATTTGAGTCTGTACTCAAACTATTTTTCAATATTTCTGAAGTGTTCTTCTAATGAGAAATAATTTCCTTGCTTATTTACATTTTTTGCCATAACCATTTCAAAAATGTCCAGTTGCAGCCATCGTCGTAAAATCATGGTCCGGAATCACTATGCTCTTTCCTACCTGTGGTAACATGTGACCAAAATCTCTTGTAGCTGATGAATATTTATAAGGAGTAGGCGTTGTCCAATATATCCAATCACAGTCAAGTTGTGATGGACAACAGAAGTTATCGCATAGTCTGTTGACCCAATACAATTCTGAAATTGTTTAAAAGCCTTTATCTGATTGGTTGATGGATGTGAGCATTGTTTACTCGATTGGCTGAGGCTTCATAATAATAAAAATATGTATGAGAGATTTCAGTCACATGAGACCACAGGTAGGATTTTTGATTTTGATTTGATTTGTTTTACGGCATACTCAACAATCTTTCAGTCATATGATGGTGTCCAGTTTTTATTGGTGGAGGAGAAACCTCGGTTACCCAGGTAAAGACCACCGACCTTCTGCAAGAAAACTGGCAAACTTTCCCACTTAATTCGAAATGACTTTAGCGGGATTCGAACCAGAGGTGAGAGGCCGTGTGATTTAAAGTGCAATGCTCTAACCACTCGGCCATGGAGGCCCGCCACCACAGGTAAGAAAAAGCAAAGCAATTCCTGACCATAGTTTTAGGATGATGAATAGCAGCTAGCATATATGTACATGTACATGTAGGTTCTGTTTGATTTCATCTTCAAATAATAAAAAGTTAGTTGAGCTTGAATATTGATTTAATTTGGTGACTTTTGGTCCAGAGAGCACAAACTAAACATGATCTCTAGTTTTTGAAATGAAGAATTATAGAATTCCCTTTATCTGTACAGTTCAAGACCTTCCAAATATGTAAGAATTTCCTGAACACAAAACATTCTAAAATGATTTTCCAAATTACATGTATCTTCTCTGTTGATCATTACAAAGTGCATAATGATTAGAAGTGTTTTCTTAGTGCAAATGATAAGTGATGAAACACATGCTGCTAATTCATATGTATACAATAAAACCAGTGAGTGTGTTTTGCAGAAAGTTGCCAGACTAATCAGATTGTCTGTTATAAAGAGGTGTCTGCTAAATAAAGGGTGACTTTTCACTGCTAAAACATTTATACAAGTACATGTAATCAACACAACTGTTCTTGTAATCAACTGTCACGATGCAATGCAAGGAAATGAATATCAAGAAAAAACAAAAATCAAAGATTGTAGGAGTGTTTCTAGAAGTCCGGACAAACAGCTTAGTGAGGAATTGCCTGTGACAATGTGATCATAGGATGACTGTCAAGGTTATAAATACAAAATTATGCATATTGGGGCAACTTTGTTCGTTGTCCAGGTAAGGGAGGTGTCCATTTATCTAAATCAGACCCAAGTTGTCTTATCGGTTTGTTTGTTGTTTGTTTATTGTAAAAGTCAAACTCTGTGTTATTGGAGAATCAAAGGCCAGTGGATATAACTTCAAATTTGGCCTTTGCACATATTGAGCCAGATATGCACACATATGCATATGGGTACTTCAAAATTAACACAAAGCACTCAAACCAACCTATTGATATTAAACTCACGCCTTACAAAACATCTGCAACATTCGAGCATATCCATATTGTCTTATCGGTATTTGCAACAGATTATTGTAATTTTTGCAGTACATAACACATTATGTACACATACCAAGAACTGGCATCAACACAAAGCACTCACTATACATAAAAGCCTGATTTATCTTTATAATCAGTTTCATTGGTAGATGCTAAACTTGCTTAACACATTTGTACATCCAAGTTCATCATGATTTCATAGATTTGTACATGTACATGGTATATTATTTATATATGTATATATTCCATGATATATATATTATATATATATATGTATATATATATATATATATATATATATATATATATATATATATATATATACACATACATACATACATACACACACACACACACATACATGTAGATGCAAGTAACACATTATACATCTATGTGGATGTTGGGTTTTATAGAAACAAGAGGCTCAGTTCACCTGAACTGAGTTAGTATCTTGCAAATACAGAGGAACATTGCATACATGTAAAGACCACCTCACATTTAAGATGATAAATATTCAGTCTCTTCAACTTTTCCTAATAGATACATGTATGAAATAAGTTTAGACCCTAACCTAAGACAGCACCTTGTTAATCAGAAAATTATGTCAATAATTACATGTGTATAACTTATTTTCCTATTTCTGTCAAAACCATAACCTTGATAAATCATACATTGTACATGTAGATCAGTAAGATGCATTTAATTTTTCAATTTCAGTGGTTCATGATCAGGAGAAGATTTTCAAATAGGGGTGCATTCTGGGACATACTTATCCCATCCTAGATCCACCCCTCAGTCAGTCCGGTGAAAAAACAAAAACTTGGTAGAGGACCTTGAGTCCTGTAAAGTTTCATTAAATTCCCTTAAGTGGTTTTGAAGAACAAGCTGACAATGTGAAATAAACTATCCCCCTAGCTTGTTTTTGCAGTTTAAACAACAGGATCCCAGGTGGGTCTAATTTGCTCACCTGAGAACCATCTACAAATGTGGAAAGAAGATCAAGAAGAATATTTAGATCGATCTGACAAAAAAACACAAACGGTAGAGGACCATGACCATGTAAAAATTTAACCCCCCCAGCCCCCTTTTTTTTTGCGGTCTTAAGAAATTAATATAAATTTGTATATTTCTAAAAGTGACAATTCAGCAAAAATTTTTCACAACAGCATTTCTTAACCTATATACAATGTACAATGTATGAATGCATCATAGAGAATAATAATCAATGAAATAATACAAAAATGTATGAAAATGACAAAGTCTGAAATCATGTCAAAAATAAATAATCTAATTTTTACGAAATCAACAAACTTGAATCATACATCTATATAAAATACTCAGATGCAATTAGTTTTTCAATCCATGCAGCAGTTCTGGAAAAGAAGATTTTTAAAGAGGGGTACCCCCTGAGGCCTATTTTCCCAAACCCTGGATCAACGGCAGGACTGAACTGGCCAAAATGCACAAACTTGGTAGAAGATGTTGAGAACTTGCTTCATAAAAATTCCATCAGGTGTTTTGGAGTAGAAGTTGAAAATATGAAAAGTTAAGGGACGTACAAAAGGTGACCAGAAAAGCTCACCTGAACAGAAGGAAGAAAACAAAACCTGTCCACCATGCAAAACAATGGACTAAACTTCACTGACATTAAGACCATTCTAATAGTGTGTTTTAGAGGAACATCAGTTAAACAGTATATGAGATGTTTAAATCAGCCACAGTACATATACATGTACATGTATGTATGAGTAGTGCACATGTACTGAATCACATGACTGCACAACATGGCAAAGACATTAAAGCGATTTAAGCTGTCACAATGATTATTTTTGTCCCCTGACATATAGTCGAAGAATATAATAAAATGTGTGTTCAGATACAAGTACAATATCAAACATGTGAAATGTTGCAAAAGATCTTCTTTTTAAAGTTATTTGTTTTATTAGAATTTTAAGTTTTCCCATACCTTAAAAAATCCAGCTGTATTTCAGTATGCAATGACTTTTCAGATAAACTCTTTCGCCATATCGAATGTACTTCGTAATTCGGTCAGGGGATCTCAGTCCCTAATTTACGTGCTCGGACGAGAGTTGACCAATTTTTTTATGTTTTATATTTACTTTTAAAATACAGGACGTGATTTTTATTGGAAAGTGCATGTTTTATGTAAAATATATGCTTTTCAATGCTATTTTAAATACCTGAAGAAAATCAGATGAATATGTGAATAAATATATCAGGTCACTAAAAGAAAATTTTCCGATCTTTATTGTTACCCTGAATGCTGACATTGACAAAATCAAAACAATATAACTGGGAAAAGTATGCGTACCTCATGTTTTACAATCATGCCTCATGTCCGGTGGAGTTGGACAGTTCATGATCATATGTGTCAAGAATAATAAAGCCGAGAATGCAATGGGACGAGTTAAAAATGGGTCGAGATCACCCGATATACCCAGCACGTGGACAATTTCAGAAACGAATGTTTTGAAACGACGAAAAAGACAAACTTTGCCTGATTTAAGTATGAAATGATGATGTACGAAAATAAATGCAAAGGGTAATAAGAATAGAATGTATATTAACTGCAAATAGCACCTGTTTATTGGACACTCGGCAATCTTCATAAAAAATTACCGAAGTAAATTTGCAATGCTATGAATGTAATGGCGGACAAACAATAACTGATATTACCAGTTACATTTGTCAAGATTGTTGCAATTTTGCACATGCATTTGTTACTCTAACCACCAGATGGTCTCTTTGGAATATACATGAGATAAAATATTACATAAAATGGGCATGTAAAATTTTTCACCTACGACAGCTCATATCACTTTAAACTGAACACACATTTGTGAACATTAAACTTTCAAAACACTTGAAAGCACTCAGTGACAATGAGCTCACCTGTCAACTGTTGTCTCACATGTATTTAGATTTATTTACAAGTCATATGCACCATATAATACATACCTTTATTTCCTTCCTTGTTAGATTTGGTAAGACTGGCAGGTTTCTGAGATACTGGAGGTTTCTTTGGCAGTGGAGGTTTACTTCTGGATAATCTGTTATCAGAAAAGATGAAATACATTATATAGAAATTTATTAGTTCTTTTTATTTAAATTTCCTAGGGCATTTGATTATAAGTGTGTCATTGCTAAAGGAATTACTCATCAATATCATGTCTAAATATAGAACTGCCAATCAATACCTGCAGACATACCATACACCTTGAACAGCTGATAAAGTCATTCTTTTGTATAGCTGATCAAAATCTACTGCATATATATTGTAAGATATGTGTGTGTGTGTGAGAAGAGAGAGAGAGAGAGAGAAGAGAGAGAGAGAGAGAGAGAGAGAGAGAGAGAGAGAGAGAGATGAGGAGAGAGAGAGAGAGAGAGGGGTGGGGAGGGAGAGGGAGAGAGAGAGAGAGAGAGAGAGAGAGAGAGAGAGAGAGAGAGAGAGAGAGAGAGATTTTTAGCCTTGTGGGAAATTCAATATTTCACATCATGGCCAGTGAAAAATATTATTCCTTCATATATTCTTTATGGAAGCAGCACAAAAAATTATACAAGGCAAATATAACACATTTCTGCTTAACAATTAACAAGGTGCTGGACTTTATCAACCCCTGGAAAACAATGGACTCTTCTGTAAATCAATGACTTAGACCAGTCCAAATGTGTATTTAGGGATGAATAAGGTAAATTATACCCCTGATAAATCTGATGTTCATAACTGCATGTAGGAAATTATTATTTCAAACAATTTATGGGTGTAGTTTCTCCTCAAATCAACAAATGCAATCCAACACTCTGACACCTTTAGATAAACAATAAACAAAAATGAAGACATCAAAATAAACATAAGTTTCAAGCTGTTTATTGAATTTTGATATCTGATCCCTCAATAAAAGCTATGGCCTTGACATAATTGAAAAGCCTGAATTCATCCTTAGTTCTTATCATAATTGTGTGTATCTCATTAATTTTTCATATCTGAAAAGCCTGAATCCACCCCTGAATTTTTTTTTTTTATATAATTACATATATGTGTACCGCATTCGACCTACTAAGCGCCCATGTTCCTACAAGTGCCCTCCCCTTTTTTACATGTACATACCATGGTGGGACGTTAAACAACAATAAACAAACAAAACAAACAATCAAGAATCTTCTCTAACTAGCTGACAATGAGATGTGGACCCGAAAAACCAAAAGTACATGTAACAGTTTATCTGCTGCCCCCAGCAACAGAATTGATAGGTTTCCTTGGTAATAACTACAACAACTTTACCACTGTGCCTTATTAAAAAATGAACTGTTAAGAAAGTCAATTTGACTATGAAACGGTCCCATAAAGCCCACCCCTTTTTAGTGATTTATATACTGCCCTGGGTGCTTAGTGGGTCAAATACGGTATCTTGGATACCGATACATGTAGACTGAAATTGATTATGATGAATTACTCGTGGGTCAAGTTGAACTATGTGCCACAGCCAGTTGATTATAATTAAACGGATATTACAGGTATCGAGTATCATCATGGTGAATACAAGCTCACACATATGAATCATAATATAGATGATAAGTACCAGGTGGCTGACCCTTAAGACTGATGGATTTAGCCGAGCTTTTTGATATTGTAACGCATCTAATTTAGAGCACAGAAAATGAAACAAGGATTTCAGTTACATGCATGTTCATGAAAATTGTTATTAACTGTATACCTGGAAATTTTCACCCTTGGTTGTTTTTGCCCTTTTATAGCAAAAACATATTCAACTTATAGAGAAGTGCAAAAAGTATTTTTACTATATATTTCAAATAAACCCCATAATTTTTCAAGAAGATATTGTGAAGCCATTTCTTATCACATTTCAAAAAATTCATTAAAAAAGAGAATGTTTCCAAAATTCATTAGTTTTTTGGGGTGTAATTTTCTTACAATGTAGGTATAATTTCAAATATTTGACAATTTAAACAACATATAAATTAGACATCACAATTTTACTTACACATATAAGGAAGTTTTCATAAATAAAAAAAACAAACTTTCTGTTTAAATAAATAAATCTTTTAATTTCTGATTCAGAAAATTAAAATTCAAAAAAAATAACGAAACTGTATTCAATTATTTTTTCAACAGTGAAAATTCTATTGAAACACAATAAGAAATGGCTTCACAATAATTTTTGGAAAAAATGAGGTTTTATATGAAATACAGTAGAACTTCGATGAGTCGAACTTCAGTGAGTCAAATTTCTTGATGTTTCGAAATGTTCACAAAGTGACGAATAATTATGTTATCTAACGCTACTTATAGACATTTTATAATTCAAACTTTTATGAGTCGAATTTCTCAATGTTTCGAATAATTTTTTGGGCCCATTTCTATAAAAACAACAAAAATTCCTACATATAATTGGAAGTCAAAATTTACATGTGTACGAAATTGCCCAATGATAATTCTTCTCCTCATAAACACTCAATGTTGTAATCTAACGATAATTAAGTTAAATCTAGCACTAATTATCAATCATAATGGCCGTTTATGTCTTAAACGGTTTTGAAGCAGTCATATATTCCTTATAGAAACTGTGAAACTAAAAAATATGTGTGGTTCTCAGTTACCATCCATGAGTCAAAATCCGGATGTTTCAAACTTTTCTAGGTAGTCCCTTGAACTTTGACTCATCGAAGTTCTACTGTATGTACATTGTAGTAAAAAAATAATAGCGTATGAATACGTTTTTTGCACGTCTCTGTACTTACAAATCATCATACACTGGGCGAGAAAAATGTACTCGTCACTTGTCCTCTAAGATGGGTGAAAATGGCTGGAGAACGAGTAGCTAGGAGTGGGTACTCATCCCCAGTGATGAGTAATTTTTCTAAAACTTTCCATGAACATGACACTTTCAAAATCCTTTTATTTCCATTTTAATTAACTATGTCTATTAATACATATCAAAGAAACAAAAAATAGTAAGTCTTAACTGTTTCATGAAAGTTTATGATAATTTGGGACAAGTTGACCGATGCTGTCTAGGAACGAGTGGTTTTGATAATCACTCGTCCCACTGGACTAGGGACGAGTGGTTTTGATAATCACTCGTCCCACTAGACGAGTGATTTTTCAAATTTGTTTTCGCCCTGATACTAGTGTCGTGAATGTACCAGTACATGTAAGTCCAAGCTTCAATAATTCGCCCTCTCATCTTAAATTTGCCCTCTCATCTAAGGATATGAAAATGGTGTCAATTAAGCTGGAGGAAAGATGTCCAGTAATACAGACTCAATACTGATATTAAACTCTGTTTCTATTGAAAATTTCAGATGATATGATGTTAGTAAAATCATCTTCAAATTCCTCACTTTCAAATCAATTAACTTTTCTAAATATTTCAAAATGAAACATGGGCCTTCTTCATGGGTCATCTATAGTATCAGTTAAGTCCCTGATCTACATGTATCTACAGAAATTTAATGACTAGGCACAAAGCATATTGTCCGATTCACATAAGATGGCAGGGTGGAGTTACCTTTTGATTATCATACAACTGATTCTGCTTACATGTACATTTCGGTTATGACAAGCGTTTTATTCCTCACTGGATACTCATTGGTATGGTGACAAGTAGGAACAATTACTTAAGTCGGTGTAACTTTAATGCCTTTTTTGCTTTATTACCAAAAATTTAAACTTGCCCAGGGCAAGGAATGGTTCACAAGACTCCACACTGCCAGGTTATATGGATTTTACTACTGTAAATCCAATTTTATTCGAGAGAATTTTATTTATGCGTAACTTCGCGAGAACTCTCGCTCGCGAAAATAAAATGATCACGTAATGAAGTATGATAATAGTATAATGAAATGGACATTCGAAATCGAAAAAATATTATCTCACGAATAAATTTTGAACTTGTGTTTCTTGAAAATAAAGTCCTGCAAAAATGTCCAGATTTATAGTATAACAATGGACAATAATGAATCGCATCAACGTCATGCAATCACCAGGTTAAACCATGGAGTCTCTCGTCTCTTAGATCTACATGTAGTCAGCATTTAATTCCATGTTAACTACATGTACAGTAAAACCTGCTTTAGTGACCACCTCTGTATAAAGACCACCTGGTCAGAAAGACAATGTTTAGCGTCCCTAATAGTAACATTGTGTAGAAATCAGCCTCTATATAAAAGATCACCTGACCCTATAAAGACCAGCTTTCTTGTGTCCCTAAGGAGGTCATTATATACAAGTTTCACTGTATTGTTCTTTTGTGTTAAAGGTATCTACATGTACATGTATGTAGTTCGAAGTATGTAAGGAATAGACACTTTAAAAAAGGAAAACAAGATACATGTACCAAGGTACATTGTACATGTATTACAAATGTGACTCTGATTTTGGTTAACTCAATTCAACACCTAAAAAACAATAAACTCTGCTATAAATCAATGACTTAGACCAGTCCAAATGTGTCTTCAGGGATGAATGAGTTAATTAAGCTAGCTGTTTCTGAAGTGAGGAAGAAAAACTGAACAAACATATGTGTATATAAGGTGTGTGGAATGAACAGGGAAATCTCATTCCACATAATGTGAGACAAACAAACTCATATTTCAACATCTTGAATTATAAACCCATCAACCCCTGAAAAACAATGGACTCTTCTGTAAATCAATGACTTAGACCAGTCCAAATGTGTCTTCAGGGATGAATGAGTTAAGCTAGCTGTTTCTGAAGTGAGGAAGAAAAACTGAACAAACATATGTGTATATAAGGTGTGTGGAATGAACAGGGAAATCTCATTCCACATAATATGAGACAAACAAACTCATACATGTATTTCAAAAACTTGAATTGTTAAACCCATCAACCCCCGAAAAACAATGGACTCTTCTGTAAATCAATGACTTAGACCAGTCCAAATGTGTCTTCAGGGATGAATTAAATTTGTGTAAGACCTTAAGATTCTTCTGTATTGGTCAACATATTATACATGAAGAACCACTCGTCACTGTAGTGTTATCATGGGCATATGAAAAATTTGTCATCCGCTCGCCATTAGGAGCATACGTCTCAAACTTGAGAATCCCAGGTACATTGTACATTGTACCACAGCTTGGCCTTTACCTTGCCCACAACTTTTTCACCTTCAAAGTTGGCCAGTGACCTTGACCTTTAACCATGACAATAAAATGCACTCCTAGGAACATGTACATTGTACATATACATTTACAATGATTTGGTTAATATCTTATAAGCATGTACAAGTTCATTGTCGTAAAACCATGTTCCGGAGTTGCCATGCTCTTTCCTACCCGTGGTTTCATTTATTTTCGTTTAAAATTAGGACATGAAGATCTAGGGTACACTGTATACGTGTATGAACCAAATGAGAGAATACAAGTACAACTGTGTGGTCTTACATGTAGAATCCTATACATGTAGGAACAATACTTTGGTCTGAACCTTGCATACAAGATATTTTTCTTCAAAATTAGCTCATGACCTTTGAACTCCAAACAATATGCATTTTTTTTTTTGTCTATAGGGACCACAGGCACGTATACCAAATTTAAAAAGCCTAATTATAAGTGTAACAGTTTGGCCTTCACCTTACCCGCAAGTGGCAGACAGATGGACAGATAGATGGGCAACTCTAAGTCTATACCTGCCCACAAGCTGCAGACAGATGAACAAACAGATGGGCAACCCTAGGCCATATAGATGGACTGACAATTGGGCAACCATATAGGCTTGTACCTGCCCACAAGTTGCAGATAGATGGACTGACAGATGGGCGACACTAGGCTTGTACCTGCCCACAAGTTTCAGACAGATGGACTGAAAGATGGGCAACCAAAGGCAAATGTACATGTACCATAAAACTACCATCTACAACAGTTCATGTAAATGAATTACACATTAATAGATGATGGAAAACTCACAAATAATACATAACAAGCAGTCAGTCCGGAAATACACTTATCACTGTAAATATTTTCCTTTTAATCATAAACATGAAATGATATTTTGATGTTTCAAAAAACATTAAAAAAAATCAGATCACAAAATAAACCTCATTTCCTGATAAATGATATAACGCATTGACAGTGTGTTTACAATGGCATAAACTTGTACTGTAAAAATGTACATCTGAACACTCGGCTGATAGAGATCATATCACCAGTACATTAGAGGCAGGCAGTGGAAAGAAAAAAAAACCCAGATATACATATATACATGAAATGTTATTTTTGGAAGGACATGAATATTAGCAGTAAGAATATCCAATATTCCTGTTCTATTCAAATTCTGATGTTTGATGGGAAAGATATGAGGAAGAAGAAAAAGAATGAAAACAAAATGAATTTGAAAAAAAACTACACGTGTAAGCATCCCATTCCCTGCCCCGAGCTGAGCTATTCATTAGATTTTAAGGTCTCGTAACTCCGGCAAATATTGTGAAATGTTGGTCACAATTGATCTTATCCTAGGCTTGTTACATTGATTATATAAGACACCATATTGTCTGATTCACACAAGATGGCGGGCGAAGTAACCTTTTGATTATCATATGGATGATTCTACTCGCTTTTTGGTTATGACAAGCTGCACGGGGAAAAACGTTTTGTTTCTCACTGGATACTCTCTTATGTATGTTAACAAGTAGGGACGATTACTCTAGTCAGTGTAATTTTAATGTTATGCTTTATTACCTAAAATTTAAACTTGTGAAGGTCAAAAAAGGGTTCACAAGACTTCACCCCTCCAGCTGCAGGTTATAGGGACTTTACTTCATATGTATATTTACATGTATATGTACTTTCGAAGACAACGTTTGATGAAAGAAAATCATGTTACTTCAGGAAAAGTTCAAAATACCAAAAAACAAAATGTCACTCTAATAATATTTGATATCGAATGCATAGAAAACAAAAATCAAGACAAAATAATTTTATGAATTTATCTTATTTTCCTGGTCAGGCCAACATAAAATATGTGCATGCTTCTGGTTACCCAACCGACCTCCATTTTGGTCAAGAATTTTTTTTTTTCAGAAATTCAGAAATCAGAGAATCCATTACTAGTATACATATGATGTTTGTAATGGTATTATATATATAAAAGAAATGACTAGATGAACATGAATCATCATTGTTCACTAAAATACTCTATTCCTGTAAATTGCTTATTCCTGTTATTTGCATAATTTTCTCAGACATTTTGACTTTATGCAAGTAAAAGGAATTCACTGTACTTGCTATTGAATTACACATGTACATACATGTATGGAGTACATAAATTTCCAGTTGGACTGTTTTCCATCATTAGGAAAAACAAAAAATTAAATTTTCAAAACAAAATGTTTTCCTGCATTGCATATGTACATGTACCTACCTATATATTATATATATATATATATATATATATATATATATATATATATATATATATATATATATATATACACACCGGTATATACATATACAGTAAAACCTGTATATAGGGACCACCCAAGGGACCAGAAAACATTGGCCTTTATGTGCAGGTGACCCTTATACACAGGTTCAATTTAGTTGAAGTATGCAGTCCAGGGACTTTTCAAAACTGGCCTTTATAGACAGGTGATCCTTATATAGAGGTGGCTGCTATAGCAGGTTTTACTGTATATATATATATAGGTAGGTACCTGTACATATGCAATGCAGGAAAACATTTTATTTTGAAAATTTAATCATAAATATATATGTACCCTACAACATATGTCATTTTGAGCAAGTACATATAACAGGAAAAACATTTTTTTTAACTAAATTAAAACACAATCGCCAGCTGAAATGGACATAAAAATTGATTGCCTCGTTTAGCTTACGTGTAATTCTCTTGCGATGAGATGCTATTATACGTTTCTATCATTAGTAGTCAGTGTAATTATGGATCTACCCCAAATTGATTCTCGTTTGATTGACAGAAGTTAATTTTCAGTTTATATATCAGATATGTATGGCTCCATATTCAATTACAAGAGGGATTTGATGGGAATGATCTGCCTCTATACCAAGAAACACACATAAATGTCAAACATGAGGGATACAAGATGGTGTACTATTAAATATTAAAACTTTCATTCATTTCTCAGAAGGGCTTGATTAAGCTACAGTGTAAAAAGGTCAATATGATCAAACGTTTTCATGACTCAGAGTGTGACATATAAACACAGACCAAAATAACATTCACACTAAACTTGCCAACACACATGGTTCGGAATGATATTGGTAAAACAGACAGAATTTGTCTGGAGGTTCTAATTAGTTAGATAGATGGTTTCATATGCTTGAACTTTTCACCTGCAAATTGTCTTGTGTACTTAGAAAATGTACAAAGTTATAATACATGTACTACTGTGCCAACAGACAATAGATATATTCACGTACATGTAACTAAATGATAACAAATATGCCATTCATCAAATACTGTGGCATAGTATTTCAGACAAATACAGTAGAACCTGCTATAGTGACCACCTCTATATAAGGATTACCTGTTTATAAAGGCCAGTTTATTTAAGTCTCTTGACTGCATATGTAAACTAAATTGAACCTGTGTATAAGGATCACCTGCACATAAAGGTCAATATTTTCTGGTCCCTTGGGTGGCCCCTATATACAGGCTTCACTGTAGTACATGTATACAAGTATGTACATTGTATGTATATACATGTACAGTAATTGTATACATGTACAACTACATTTCACCCACACACCCCTAATTCTACCCATAGCCACAAATATATGTACATGTATAACCACAGCCATATATACATGTACATTGTATGCATATACATGTACAGTAATTGTATACACGTACATTTCACCCACACACCCCTAATTCTACCCATAGCCACAAATATATGTATAACCACAGCCATATATACATGTACATTGTATGCATATACATGTACAGTAATTGTATACACGTACGTTTCACCTTGGAAAATGAAGTCAAGAAACAATCAGTTACTATAACGACATCTATGTTTTTGCGGGTATCTGTATCATTTTGCCACTCAAAGTCACAGGACCCCAGTTAACGTGATAAGGTCTATAGTAATAGTCTAAATGTACGGCACTTTCCCTGACAACCATACTGAGGACCATCTACTGGTACACTGTATATACATTTATGTAAAATACAGTATGTATGTACATGTACATGTAAAAATGTATGTAGCAGGTATATGTAAATGTATATATACATTTACATTGTAATCCTAATAAGGGAAGTCATTTGTACATGTATATAAGGTGGATCCTACAAGGTGACCTACACTTTTGTCAATATGTTAGGATTACAATGTAAATATATAGATCCCATATATATATATATACATGTACATGTTGATGTATAAAAATTGTAGATACACATATATTTCATTCAACCAATTCTTCATATATTCTACATAGCAAGTCCATACAATGTACATGTTCATGCATAAAAACAGTATTCAATAAGTACAATGTACATTGTACAAAATACTATATCAAAACCTACATGTACAAATACATTTGTGTATTGTTTATTACTTGTAAAACTGTTAAGAAACAGTAAAGCTTTTAAATTTTTCTCCAATGCTATTTGTTAGTTCACAAAATTTGGTTTGTTTATTGTTGTTTAACGTCCCACTCAAGAATATTTCACTTATATGGAGACGTCACCAAATGCCGGTGAAGGGCTTCAAATTTTGGCCTATGCTCGGCACTTACAGCCATTGAGCAGTAGGGTTCTTTAACGTGCCAACACCTACTGTGACACAGTACCTCCAGCTTTTACTGTCTCATCCTAAAGACAGGAAACCAACCTGTCGCCGGCGGGACTCGAACTCACGACCTCACGATCCAGAGTCGAGCGCGCTACCAACTGAGCCAGGCCGGTTCGTTAGGTCACAAAAAGACACATGTCCAATTCAATGTACATGAACTTGCTCACAAATTTTCACAATTTTTTTCTATAAGCAAAATGTTTTGTATACGGTTCATGTACCACATGAAGTTCATTTTTTAAAAACTTACCTAAATTTCTAAATTGAGAAAACAAGTAACGCAGAGGACTTTTTGGTGTTTCAATAAAGGAACAGGAAATATTCTATAAAGATTTTCTTTTTTGTGGAGGGGCGGTGGTGTTGGGGTTGTAATACAAGGTTTGAATTCAAATTTCGTTATAGACAGAGGTACACTGTAGCCTACAGACAGAAACACAAAATCATGCAGTCCTTCGGTAAATTTCAAATTCTTACACCAATTTTATCAACAAAATACATGATCTTAAATAAATTGAATGTACATTTGTATAAATAAAGTCTAGTTATTTTCTTTTTTTCAATATGAATCCAAAATTGAATCAAACTCTTTAAATTTATTCTGACAGAAAATACAATAAGCTGGTTCCCTTACCTATTTAGACTGGTATCTGCTTGTGACACAGAGTTCTGTTCCAAACCTGTAAATGTAGAAGACAGTATCATAGTTGTGTTTTACAAACAAAATCACCACATGAAGATTGTAATAATTCCAATGCAAAAAAATCATCAAAATTTTAAGTATTCCTTGGTGCCACTCAAGTGCTGAACCACACTTATACATGTACATGTATATACCGGTATATACACGTGGTAGAATGAAGTGCAGGTGTCGTTTATCTATCACAAGGATAGCTTTGAGGTAAAGCTGCTGGGGTTCTGTGTAAAAACACAAGTGCAAGTCATGCATGTATAATAAACTTTATCAAATAAAATGCAGATTCTCAATGTCTAGATTAATATATACATGTGTACATATGTACTTCAATCATCTATCTGTCTTTGTGTCTGTCTGTCTGTCTATCTGTTACCATGTCTGTTTACCACTGTTTGTCTGTCCATTCATTCATCCATCTATCTATTGACCTATCTATATTGTATAGATTGTATATATGTACATGTAAATATCTACAAAATGTATCTATTTATCCATCAGCTTATCTACATGTACATGCATCTGTCTACATTTATCTATCTATCTATCTGTCTGTCTATCTATGTATCTATTTATATCTGTGTGTGTATGTAATTGTATTACATTGTATGTACATATATGTATGTAAATGTATGGGTGGGTGGGTAGGTACATGTAGGTAGGTCTCTATCTATATCTATTTATCTATCTATCTTCTGTCAGATTCACATAAGATGGCGGGGCGAAGTAACCTTTTGATTATCATATGAATGATTCTACTCACTTTTCGGTTACGACAAGCTGCACAGGAAAAATGTGTTTTTTTCTCACTGGATACTCTCTTATGTATGGTGACAAGTACATGTATGAACCAATACACATGTACACTAATCAGTCTAATTTTAACGTTGTGCTTTAAATGTTTTACCTAAGATTTAAACCTGTCCAAGTCAAGAAAGGGGACACGAGACTCCACCCACCTGGTTATATGGATTTTACTACATGTATATTGTATCTATCTGTTGTGATGTATGTATGTAAGAGGAATACATTGGAAATTACCTCTTATTATAATGATCTGTAAGTCAACATTTTCAATGACTTTTTGAAAATTAAAACAAACAGATGTTCATGATGTTCTTTGCTTTCTATAAAAGTGTGAACGGAAAAGAAGCCATAAGAGTACGAGTATACATGTTAAAAATAAGAGAGAGAGAGAAGGAAAGAGAAAGAGAGAGAGAGAGAGAGAGAGACAGACAGACAGAGACAGAGAGAGAGAGAGAGAGAGGCAAAGTGCTCAATTAATGCAAAGATTACTAAATGATAGTAATAGATGTTTTCTAAATTATTTCAAGCCCCCAGTTTCATTACAGGTACATGTACATGTGTAATGGTATATATTATATACATTTTGTATATTATATGTACATGTAGCTGCATGTTTAATACAGTATGTTTCAATTTGGCCAACATCTTTCCTTTGATTCCTTGCTATTTCTATAACCGTCAGTACAGGAACCCTCAACTTAAGCATTCTTTATCTTGTGGCTCCGCAATTTTATGTTTTTCACTTCAGGTACTTGTTACAACAGCTCGCTGTCGATATTTCATCTGCTTCTAATTGAGGCGTTTTGCTAACATTCACCTCGCAGACGTAAAGTGGGCAGAAATGAAACCTGTCTTAGAGTTTGGAGACTTTATCAACAAGATCTCGAGGAGTTGTTGTCATTTCAAGATAATTTTGATTATTTTTGCTGTGATTTGCTTTTATTTTCTTTCTTTTGTTTGTTTTTGGCTGGGTGTCATTCATTAGGAGGCTGTTTTAGTTGCTCATGCAGATATACAAAAGCATGTTTATGTATCTTTATATTATCAACAGTGGGTTGATATGCATCACCTTCTAGTCTGTATATAAACAAAAATGTCTGTAAGAGATAGCACATGTACATGTACTGTAAAAATCTATAGTTCAACATGTAATTGCTGTGAAATATTACCAAAAAGAAAATATGTAATCATGTCACTAAGAGCCACACCCACTTGTCAATATGAGTTACAATCATAACTTGGTTTAATTTACTGGGGTCTGATCATGTATTCAGTTCGTTTGTTTGTTTGTTTGTTTATTGTTGTTTAACGTCCCACTCAAGAATATTTCACTCATATGGAGACGTCACCAAATGCCGATGAAGGGCTTAAATTTTGGCCTATGCTCGGCACTAATGACCATTGAGCAGTGAAGGTTCTTTAACGTGCCGACACTCACAAACCTTTTCCTATCACATAATCATTCCAAACTGATAAATTTCAAACTGACCAATGAATAACAAATATACAATTAATGTAGATGGAATTCTGCACGTCTCCTTCTTTTAGACAGATATCATACATTCTGTACTACACGTATAATTTGTGTTTGATTGTGTAATTCCAGAAGAAAAAAGTCAAAAGGATGATATTTTGCAAACATTGGAAAAGAGAAAGAGTGTTTACAGATGCACTGAGATGACAGGGGCAACCATTTATCAAAAAAAAAAAAAAAGATTCGAGTCAAAAAGTTTAACAGTCATCAAGAGTTCTTACCCTGTTGATGTTATGTTATAAATAATGGATTCTGCAGGCTGTATATACACCATCTCAATTTGTTTATAATCATAAAACTATCATAGTAACGTGCAACACATGTTTCATATCAGGAAGATTGTTTTAGATGTATCATTGATCGTACACATTGTACATATTGTCAGAAGGTACCAGAAATTTGTTGGTTTTTTTGTCGTTGTCGTAGTGTTATTTTGTTTGTTTGTTTATTATACATGTAGTTCTGTGGTCTAGTGAGTGCAGGCTCTAGGCTTGCTGGAACCTACACAGATCTTATTAGAAAGTAAGACCGTTTACTTGCAGAAAGTCTGTAATCTTTCCTTAGGTACATTTCTCTTCCATATTAACAAAAAGGCCACCACTACGAGGGCTGACTGATACATGTTGGGCCTCATACATGTATATAAGGATTTGTCTTTTGGGAGAGATATACCGATATTGCAGTAATTTTCAACATAATCTCCTTCAGTGTCTACACACTTTTGCCAGCAAACGTCGATGTTTAAGAGCCTCAATGCCACTTTTAAACTGAGTGCTTCTCAAAGAAACAGTCATTACTTGTTTTGAAGTATTAAACTCCAAAATTGATTTTACATGAATCTGACCACATACATCTCTCAAGATTATGCACCACCGCTGGGCACCACAAGTGGATATACATTTTGTAACTGTGGTACATGTAAATTTACCTGTAACAGTAAACATCATTATTTAAGTCTTCATATATATACACGTATATACAGAGTACATGTACATTTACATAAACATAATTAAAGTCTTGTGTGCAAAAATAAACTTCAATTAAGATTTTATCAATTATGCATTAGAAAAGCTTAACTTTAATTTGACAACATTTTCTAATCTTGGGAAAACATTGACATAGAGGGAAACACATATTATATACCTACGTACTTTACCAACATAAACAAAGACAAAATTCTGAAAATATCTTACTTATCTGTGGAATTTTCAGTCTAAGCTATTTATAGAAAGTTATGATTGGATTGTGTATCAGGTTTTCAATTACATTTTGTTTACAGACAGCTCGGGGAATCACTTTCCGATCTAAGAAACACTGTCTTGGTTTAGTGTTTAACATTCATGAGTTATAAATACATAAAAGCTATTTTACAATATACTGTAAAATGAATTCAACTTTTTTTTTTTTTGAATAATTGTTTTGAAATAAGTTGTGTCTTATCATTCCTTGTTTTCACACCGATATACTGTTTACAGAATTATTTTCGCCATACTACACATGCACATGGTTTTGCTGCGTTTTATATTCACCAAGACTTGTTACAAATCTATTCAAGAAACGTGTGTGCGTGTACATATATGTGTTTAATGAACAGTTTTTTATACTTTTATCAGTTACCAGTATTAGATATGTCTTTTTTTATTGCTTACATATAGTTTTAGTTAACAATCAATACTTATGCATATCTACTTTCTGCATGCATGGTCACATTTAAGTTTTTAAAACAATATTCTGTGTGTTGTTTTAAATGAAATATATGATAGATACATGTACTCTCTGTCGTTAATAAAAATAGATGAATTTACCAATTTGAATTCAACAGTTTTGAAATCGCCAAAAAGGGCGAAAAGGGTCGAACATAAAACAGGGATAAAAATTTCCCTGTATACAATACTCAAATATGGCAGTTAATTCTCACTAGTTGTTGCCCGGTTCATAAGTGCTGCTAATACACTGACCAAAGGAGACTGAAATTCTGCCCTTATGTTCATAAATGAGTCATTTATATAGCTTGTCCTCAGAGTGTAATGAGGGGAAAGACTCTACCTACATATGTACCTCATTACAGAGGACAGGCTGTTTACAGTGTAACCTGTATTGAAAGACCACTCTCAAGATACTCACCACCTGTCTGTTAAGACCACATTCGGTTAAATAATCCTTTAAATAAAACCTATTTTGAGAGACCACCTGTCTTGAGAGACCAGATATTTCAGTGTCAGATTTGATGGTCTCTCAAGACAGGTTCATCTGTATTGGTTGTTGCTGTTGTTGTTGTTGTTGTGTTGTTGTTTAACACTGTACTGGGATGTGACTCATTAATGAACATGTACATGTACATGTATAGCTTAGCTACATAAATGTATGTGCTAGGGGTGTATCATTGATACATCACAATAGTGCACCCCACTGAAATGATGCATGGCCAACCATGAACTAACATGGTTAACCATGTTTAAACATGGTTCTGAGAACATGGTCAACCATGGTTGACCATGTTTTGTTAAATGAGACTAACATGGTTATCCATGGTCTACCCATACCATGGTCGACCAAGGTTGAACATGGTCAACCATGGTTACTGAACACAGTCAACCATGGTTACTGAACACGGTCAACCATGGTTACTGAACATGGTTGACCATGTTTTGTTAAATGAGACTAACATGGTTATCCATGGTCTACCCATACCATGGTCGACCAAGGTTGAACATGGTCAACCATGGTTACTGAACATGGTCAACCATGATTACAGAACATGGTCAACCATGATTACAGAACATGGTCGATCCTGGCTGACCATGGTTACTGAACATGGTCGACCATGGAGTGGAATTTGTTCTAAAACATGAGCTGTAATGGGAAACATCCATGGTCGATGATGATTTACCATGAACAACCAGATTCAAACATGTTTTACTGTAACCAACTCAACAGTGTTTAAAACCATGGAAATTAGATCATGTTCATTGCAAGATATGTAGAAGACATACCTTAATACATCAACTTATAACTCTTCTATAACTGACCACTGTGATATCTTGCATAGTATTTGTAATAGGACCACATAATATAAACAAAAACATTAAACACTTCATTGAGATATATCAGATTCATTATTAACAAAATACATAAACAAACAATAGTTATCAACAGATTTCAAAAAATAAAATGGAAATTTTGATGTCGTCCTGTCTTTTCAGTGAAAAAAAGAACAAAACTATTAAGCAAATTTCAATAATTTTAAATGTCACTGACAGTTCAAATAGTAATGTTTTGCTATTAAGATAGGACACTACACTATAGACCACATAGTATAAATGAAAACATTAACTCTTGAGAGATTTATCAGATTCATAATTTTAAAAAATCAACAACAATCAAGCAACACAGTTACAAATTTTAAAAATAAAACTAAAATGTGATGCAATGAAGATAACAACAGCACAATATCAAGAAACAACTATTTTTAAATGAAACAGTTAAAAGTTCAAATATTATCATTGAATGTGAAGATAGGACATCATAAATGAAGCTTCTAAAAATATTACCAATCCGATTTCATTCCTAGTAACTATTTCTCCAGATATACATATTTTCAACTTTTGTATAAATTCATAAGTAAATAGTATGTTACTTGCAGCATTTTTCATTCAGGGATATGAATCAACTACACCTACATGTATTTAATCTGTTCCCAATAATGAGAAGAATGTTGACAACTTAACCTTTGTTGGAACTGAATTTAATCCACTGCTGTTCTGATGACAGAAAAATTCCAAATGCTAAAAAGTTAACAAATGTAAAAAGTATGCCTTTAATTGAAAGAAAAATAACTTTACTAAAAGTTAATATTAACTGGTAATATATTTAAAACTGCATTTTATGAAAATAAAGAAAAATAATTAAAATGTATTTACACATTCAGCTACAACAACATTACTAAATATATCTACAACATCATTAAACCAAAACAAATTTCTGTTCAGAGTACTGTAGCAGTAATCAAATATAACAATTCTTCATGGTATATGGAACTAATAACTGACTGTGGCTTATGATGTATTCTTCTGGAAATAACTTCAATGATAAAATCCGAACAGCAGTATAGAGACTGTCTATATGGCTTAGGCTGTCCGTAAGTCCGTCAAATGAATGGCCATTGTATGTGTTTGTGTCATTATTTGGTAATGACAGAGTATGAGAAGGTGATGGTGATGGTACAGTGTCTGATGGTATTGATGACTCGGATGGTGAAGTGACTGTTTGCATTGGTGATGACAGTAGTGCTGAAAAGCTTCCAGATCGTGAGGATGAGGCAGGTGTTTTTCTCTCCAAATCCCTGACATGTCTTTTTCAACCTTCGTACCTCATCCCTCATTTTCCTCAAACTCTTTTTTTGGCAACACAACTGAAATTAAAGAATACAAAGTTGCTAGAAATGATAATCTCATGGAACTGAATGTTTTCCTGGTACACATTAATAATTATATTCTTCACAATCTTTATCTAAAGTATAAAAAAAAAAAATACTGACCTGACATTGTTTACTCAATAATGTAATTTATGTTGGTTGAATTATTAGTGTAATGCTGCAGATTAACCCTTTAAATTCAGGGGCCAGCTGGTCCCCTAATTTAGGAGCCCAAGATAACAATTCTAATTGAGAAAACATGCTCAAATTCTAGATAAACATAAACAATTTTACTTCAAAGAATTCTTTTATTTTGTTACTCTGACAACAACTCATACACTATCTATTACTGAATGCCCTCATTTGTTTGTTCTATTGATATTAGCTAAAATATTTTCTTTTTTCTGTGACAGTATCTTTTGCATGTGCATCTGACGGATTTGAAAAACCATTCATGTATCTCCACATTGTGAATATCCGTACTAGTAGTCGAGGATTTCATGCATCTCTTAACAGTAAAGGTCGATCTGCCAATTACAAATGGCGGATCACGGGTCTATTTGTCCTAAGAAATATTCATGTGACGAAGGGATCACTTTTACACTGTGATTTACATAGCCTTAGGCATCTAGGTCAATGCAACGTTTATATTGTCAGGGTTTAAGTGTATTGTATCAATGTCCAAACCATCAAATTCAGTTTGTTATAATATGACCAGTCCAGACTTTAATTTAAAACGATAATATAATCACAAGGGACATATAACCAATACAGTCGCCATGTGGGCAAAACGAGGTACTACAATTTACTGCTAACTCAAAGAGATAACAGATAAAAACAGGTACCTATATATGCAAACAAAAGGAATTGTGACAAGTAAAACTGACATCCCTTGACATTTGGATATGAATGCATTTAACTCACTATTTTAAAGTTGCCTATAACATTGCTTTTTTCCTTTATGATTTAGCAAACAGTCCAGCATATGTTTAAGAAAGATTTATGTTTACTGTACATGCTCATTACCTTTTCCTGGACCTTTCACTGCATGCAGTTCCCTATCCAGCTCTTTCTTTGATTCTACAAAGGTTAGATTTGTAATATCAGTAAATTTTGCAGGCATATTAATTTCATAAATATTGTGAACGCAAAAAATTAAAACTATAGCTACCTGTAAGAAACTAACCAAAATATTAATCCCCAATTACTACTTTGACACCCCCCCCCCCCCCCCCCCCCCCCCCCCCCCCCCCCCCCCCAAATTCAAAATCACATAATTAAATTGCACTTGCAACAGGTAACCTACAGGCCAAGTTTGAATTATGAACACATATCCATTACCCAGGACTTGCTTCAACTTGAAACTTTAACCAAAATGTTAAATCCCCACCCCAATTACTACTTTGATCCAACCCCCAAAATCCAACTGCAATTGCCACATGTAACCTACAGGCCAAGTATGAAGTCTGTATCTTTATTTACTTAGTCAAAATTTTGACCAAAAAATTGATGGACAGACAGACGGACATCGTCGATCTATACTATACTAACTAGAGTCTAGACAGGACTTGCTTTGCAACCCAGCAAATAATAAAAAATGTTTCTTTGTCTAAAATAAGTTAAAAGTTTTAAACAGTATCGACAAATTGTTAACGTTTGCTCAGCCTGTAGAATATTAACTAGATCTACTTTTAAAAAGGAGCAAATTACGAGTACGGTACGGCGTAGTGATCGCCGGACCGGAACAGCCAATTAGTGATTACACGTCCGGTACTACACGAGTTTAAATTGGCGGACTTATATGAAATCTATTGCATATAACTTAGAATTATATATGAGATATCGAAATAAATTAAATAAATCTGACAATGAATGGTTTAGCTCTATAGCTATACTGGTAAAAATTACCTGATTTTTGGATTATCCTTGCTGGGTACGATTTCTGACCATGGCATATCGTGCCTCCACTTCATATTCTTCATATTTTCGTTTTGGCTATATTATTGCCGATAGGGCGATCACGCTAAACAATCCTTCCAAAACCCACTCAACAAGTACATACATGGCGATATATCCCTTTGTCTTTGTGCTTGTTTAAAAGTAAACCAAGTTTTACCCAGTACAGAGTGCCACACTTTTGACTTTTGAGTGCTGAGCTCACAGCAGCATCCAGAAACGTGCTCGGGCCTTTCCGTCATTTTGTTGATGTAGACGCCAGAGGTAATTCCGAGTGTCTCAGCTGCTGAACCGCTCAAAACTGTAACCAATCGCGATTCGTTTTTCGGAAAGACCGTTGGCGTCCGTCCAATCATAGATGGTGACACAATTTCGTTTCGGTAATTACAACAAAATGGCAGACATAAGAGAGAAAGATACGATGTGACCAAGTGGGTAAGTAAACCAGTTATTTTCACATTATAAGAGACCTTTCTCAGTAATCACGGGACATATAATATGACAATTGAAAGGGTCAGCATTAAAGTAAAGATCCTTTTCAGTGCGATCTATACGTTTGCTCAATGTAAAAACGAAATAAACAGCGTTTGACAAAATTATACTGAATTCTGATAATTGTATTGCAAACAAACAAAAGAAATGATGAGAGACAAGTTTTAAATTGAAAGCAGTTTAAAACATTCTGCAGTCAATCGACGGCCGAAGTTCAAGCCTCTAACAAAGAGGTTTTGTTTGTTTTAACTATAACAATGTAATTTGAAATATAGCAAGTTCTAACGTTAGACATTAGTCATTAATTATTGTAGTGTGTGAATACACATACATTTTTTGTGTCTTGTTTAGTTTTTGGTAACATCTCTTTCGTTGTTGTTGCTTTTATTTTACGTTGTCAGATGAATATTCTCTTATTTAGTAGGCCCATTCGGGGAGGGGGGGTTAAACTTTTACAAACTTTAAAACTTTATATAATCCTATCAGGCCTATGTCGTTTGGCCGATTTTGCTCAAATTTTCAGCATACATTGAGAATCAAGATACCTGGAATGTTTTTAATTTGATTTTAGTGTCACCTGAAAAAAGGCTTCCTAATGGCTAAAAGGGGGGTGTCATTTTGTCTGTTAAAAGTCAGACAAATGTCAAAATATCTCGGAAGCAAAGAATTTTTAGGATAGACATTTGCATGAGAAAGTTGTTCAGTCTGAAGACTTGCACAAGCTTAAAAAAAAAATTCAAGGTCACATGATTTAAGGTCAAGGTCACAGAGACATGAAAATTTTAAAATCTCAACATCTCCAAAAATATCAGGTTTTTGTATCGACATACATTTTAGATTTGTAGGAAATGTGCTAAAGAATACCCAAGTGAAGTTTCATGGTCATCAGGTCAAAGCTCAAGGTCATAGTTTAGTTTGAATGTTAATTCAAAATTTCAACTCAAAAAAACGAAAAAGATATATAGAACTTTCATGTATAGGTTATTGTGGATGATTTGTAGGCAATATACTGAATAATATTTGTGTGAAGTTTAAAGGTCATCAGATTAAAGGTCAAGGTCACAGCTGAGATAGAATGTTAATTCAAAATTTCAACTCTAAAATGCTCAAAAACTATAGAATTTTTATATATAAGTAAGTGTAGAGGATTTGTAGAGAATGTGTTGCAAAATTTTTGTGTGAGGTTTCAAGGTCATAAGATCAAAAGTCAAGGTCACAGCCCAATTTGAAAATTTTAACTCAAAATATCTTAAAAACTATAGAACTATTGTATTTAAGAAGACTTGTTGCAAATATGCTGAAGGATTTCTGTGTGAAGTTTCAAGGTCAAAGGTCAAGGTCACAGCTTAGTTTGAATGTTAACTCAATAATATTTCAACTCAAAATAGCTAAAAAACTCCAGAATTTTTATATATGTGTTAAGTGTAGAAGATCGGTATGCAATATGCTTAAGAATATTTATGTGAAGGTTAAAGGTTATTCAATCAAAGCCAAGGTCACACCTCAATTTGAAATTTTCAACTCAAATTAGCTTTTGAAAAACTACGGAACTTTTATATATATGTTAATATAGAAGACTTGTAGGCAATGAGCTGAAGAATATTTGCCTGAAGTTTCAAGGTCATTCAATCAAAGGTCAAGGTCACCGTTCAATTTAAAAATTTCAACGCAAAGAGCTAAAAACTTGAGAACTTTTATACATTTATTTATGTATGAGATATGTAAGCAATGTTTGAAGAATATTTGAGGATACTTTCAAGGACATCAGATCAAAGATCAATATCGCAGCTTAGTTTGAACATTTCAGTTAAAATATAGCTTAAAATATCAAGATTGGTCTTCAAAGATTGGATTTTGGTATGAGGTTCATAGCTTCTGAGCTTTGCTGTATGTTCACCTGAAGCTGTAGCCTCAGCAATGGTTGGATGATCACTTTTTGCTTCATCAAAAAACTCTACTTATTATTATATTTTTTTGCCGGGGGTTGGTGGTAATCAAACTTTAAAATGTTTTATGACTAAAATCTGACATTTTAGGTGCTAGGCCTAGCCAGTTTTTCAACTTTTCCTCTCATGTACATTTGTAAAATAAGCTAGAAAACGTAAAGTAACTATTCTATATGAATGTGATCAACATTGCAATAATATTATATGTCATTTGAAACTTTTCTTTTCTTTTCAGAATGTTACATTAAAGGCAGTATAACTTCCTGGAGTTCACTATGGCGGAATTCACAAAAAATGATTATTTTCATGATTCTGATGATGGAAAGTTCTGTATCTGTAGTGTTATCATGTATGGAAATTATGAAATCAGCGCAGTTGAATATTTTATGCTTTGTAATGACCAGGTTTAATGGAGTTGTGAGAAAGTTTGTTAGGATTTCACAAGCTGAGAAACGCGTTGTGACAAGTCACTTGATTGCTGTGAAGAAATCAAACACTCGGGAATTGGTAGATGTTGAGAACTTCAAGACAGTTTTAGTGTTTTTAACTATAACTGATGTATCATGTGTACATGTGATAGGTACATTGTAGACTCCAAAACAATATAATAGTTAATGTGATGGATATTGTCAGTGTGTCCAAAATAAAAATATCATTTAGTCAGACTATTTGATCTATTTTCATCATGAAAAATGTTGACAGTGGTCTACCTGATGGATGACACTTTTTTAAAGTTTTAAAATATTTACCATGGTCAACCATGGTAGAGAAAAAATTGACCATGGTCTACCATGGTGGAGATTTATGACCATGGTCAACCATGGTAGATAAAATGTTGACCATGGTCAACCACAGTAGAGGAAATATTGACCATGGTCTACCATGGTGGTGAGTTATGACCATGGTCGACCATGGTCTACTGTGACCATGGTCTGCAAAACATGGTCATTGATGGTTGACCATGATCTTTCATGGTTGACCATCAAAAACCATACTGACCATGGTCAACCATGGATGTATTTCGCCGGGGCACCAGCTTCCAATAGCAGGCCTACTATTGCAAGAGTAAATTAAACTGGCACTGTACATATGTACATATACATGTATCAGACAATTGCAATAGTGAATAGACTATGTAGTTTCAATAGAGGTAATTTGCCGGATAAAAGTTGACAAAAATGTTAAGTTACATTGTATTTAGAAAATTTTCACTCAGTTGGATACTATATGAAATTTTATCATTGACATTCACAAATAGAGTATCAGGTTCCTCTTATATGTAAATGTACAGTAAAACCTGCTTCAGCAACAACCTGTGTATAAAGACCACCTGGTCACAAAGACTGTTTTTTGCTGTCCCCAATAGTACCATCTGTGTACAAATCAACCTGTATACAAAGACCACCTCCCTGTAAAGACTGGTTTTATTGTGTCCCTGAGGCTTTATATTCAAGTTTCACTGTATACAGATGTTTTGGTAGTAGTCTGTGTGCAGTTCAGTAAAGAAATGCACTTCTTCAGAATCTCAAAAACACAATGTGAAATTTTACAGTGGCACAGGTGTTTTTTGCACATTAAATGATTACGGTACTACAGATGATTGACGTAATATGTAATTCAGAATCACAAGGAGGATAATTCTAAAACAAAGGTTATGTCAAGATTGACTGTACATGTATCTTAATAACCAAATTGCAAAAATTAAGGGGCTGTTTTTTGTTTAAACCTTTTATCCTTAAGAACACATTTGGATTGGTCTAAGTCCTTGATTTACAGAAGAGTCCATTGTTTTTCAGGGGTTGATGAATTAATAATGTGCTGTCTGAAGCAATTATGAAATAGGCACCTGCAGCGCCTGATGTGTGATGTCAGTTTCATTTCCCTCCCAAAATAGATAAAATATTTCATACCAACTAGACTAGCAATATAATATGTTGACAGACATGATAATGTCGCAATTTTTATCATTTTCAAGGAGGGATGAAGAGATTATTTTCCTCTCATTTTCAGTTTAGAGTCATGGGAAATTGCATCTTACCAAGGAGTTAGAGAACAGCAATGATATGATATGATAATGGAATACATATATATATACAATGTTCATTGTTTTATTCCCTTTACAAAGCTTTACACTAAGGCATTGTGTTTCATCAACATTAAAATATATACATGTATCAGTGCTGTGTTTTTAATTTCCAGGGAAGGACAAAGGAATTCTAGGTGTATGTGTAATGTGAAAAGGTGCTCTTTCAAGGTTTACCATGTGTCGAGTCAGAATTTGTTCCTCCCTTAAACTTGCAATTTTGGTTATTACAAGTTGAGCATAAAATTACACCTAAAACCTACTTAAAATAATACAAATTACTTAAAAGCCTGTAAATTGACATTCTTCTCTACAGGAATTTATTTTATAGGAAATCAAAGCGTCAAAGACAGTTTACTACTGAATAAAAAATAAATACATGTACAATGAACAGTGGAACTTTGTAATTAAGACCACCTCACTGTCTCAAAGTGGTCTGATTAGTGAGGTGGTCTCTTTACCAAGGTTCTGTACTTTAATATAGAAAGTTTATCGAGAGACTGGAAATTAATGGTCTGAAATGTGAGGTGGTCGCCTAATCAAGGTGGTCTTTAGGTGAGGTTCCAATGTAAATGTATAATTCTACGTGTATGTGTAAGATCTAGAAGAAATGAACACAAAATATGAAATTTCATTAAACTTAGTAAAAATACGATGCACATGTATTTGTACACAATATCAAACAGCAAATGAATTTTTATACCTACGAAGCTAAATATAAATTTCCATATCTAAATCTTACATCTAAGTCATTACCAGCATTGATACTATCTTATCCAGGTTATCAGAAAGTAGCGAAGCTTGGGATAACAAGCTTCAACTGTCCACCATTGATAATTGAAGATGTTAGCTTAAACATTTGGTTCAACCTGGAATGACAAACTATTAACAAAAAACTATCTATGGTTATCAGATAAAATGCTCTTAAATCACCTATCTACTTATCTGCCAATTTCAAAGTTAATCCTCAATAAAACTGTGCAATGACCTTTTAAGTTGTAACAAAAAATATCAGGAAGTGTTCGTTATTCAGATGCTGTGAATACAGCTACTTTAACTTCTGTCAGTGCCCTTATACAGTCTTGTAGCTGATGTAATTTACTTGACCCTTTAAGTTGTTGTCACAAAATGGTTAACACACTTCTATACTGTTGTGTGTTTCCTATGACACACATTGTACAAGTACCTGCACATGTATACAGTAATGGTATATTAAAATTTCTATGTCAATAACATTTCTCATGTTTCTGTATTCAGCTAAAACACAAACATCTGGCATTAACAATGAAACGGAAATCATGATAATTTGGACACTGCAAGGGAATGTACTGCATATAAGAGCATACACTGTACATGTATATCATAGATATTTTGTACTACTATAATATGTGCATGTATATTTGTATTTCATAGACAGTCTGTATTACAGTACATGAACATAATACTGTATACAATATATCTATATATACTATATATGTCATGTACATATATATCATATATAATCTGTACTACACTGTACATGAATGCATACAGTTAAACCCACTTACATGTACATGTATATATGTATATTAAACCCAGTCTGCTGTTGCATTGAAACAACTTGAGAGAACCTGTACAAATGTACATGTACTTTCACACAGACATCCTGTACTTTCACAGACATCCTGTACTTTCACACAGACATCCTGTACTTTCACAGACATCCTGTACTTTCACACAGACATCCTGTACTTTCACACAGACATCCTGTACTTTCACACAGACATCCTGTACTTTCATAGACATCCTGTACTTTCACACAGACATCCTGTACTTTCACACAGACATCCTGTACTTTCACAGACATCCTGTACTTTCACACAGACATCTTGTACTTTCACACAGACAACCTGTACTTTCACACAGACAACCTGTATTTTCACACAGACATCCTGTACTTTCACACAGACATCCTGTACTTTCACACAGACATCCTGTACATTCTACAGACATCCTGTACTTTCACACAGACATCCTGTACTTTCTCACAGACATCCTGTACTTTCACAGACATCCTGTACTTTCACACAGACATCCTGTACTTTCACACAGACATCCTGTACTTTCACACAGACATCCTGTACTTTCACATAGACATCCTGTACTTTCACACAGATATCCTGTACTTTCACACAGACATCCTGTACTTTCACAGACATCCTGTACTTTCACACAGACATCCTGTACTTTCACACAGACATCCTGTACTTTCACACAGACATCCTGTACTTTCACAGACATCCTGTACTTTCACACAGACATCCTGTACTTTCACAGACATCCTGTACTTTCACACAGACATCCTGTACTTTCACAGACATCCTGTACTTTCACACAGACATCCTATACTTTCACACAGACATCCTGTACTTTCACACAGACAACCTGTACTTTCACACAGACAACCTATACTTTCACACAGATATCCTGTACTTTCACACAGACAACCTGTACTTTCACACAGATATCCTGTACTTTCACACAGATATCCTGTACTTTCACACAGACATCCTATACTTTCACAGACATCCTGTACTTTCACAGACATCCTGTACTTTCACACAGACATCCTGTACTTTCTCACAGACATCCTGTACTTTCACAGACATCCTGTACTTTCACACAGACATCCTGTACTTTCTTTCTCACAGACATCCTGTACTTTCACACAGACATCCTGTACTTTCTCACAGACATCCTGTACTTTCACACAGACATCCTGTACTTTCTTTCTCACAGACATCCTGTACTTTCTTTCTCACAGACATCCTGTACTTTCTCACAGACATCCTGTACTTTCACACAGACATCCTGTACTTTCACACAGACATCCTATACTTTCACACAGACATCCTGTACTTTCTTTCTCACAGACATCCTGTACTTTCTCACAGACATCCTGTACTTTCACAGACATCCTGTACTTTCACACAGACATCCTGTACTTTTTTTCTCACAGACATCCTGTACTTTCACACGGACAACCTGTACTTTCTCACAGACATCCTGTACTTTCACACAGACATCCTGTACTTTCTTTCTCACAGACATCCTGTACTTTCACACAGACATCCTGTACTTTCTCACAGACATCCTGTACTTTCACACAGACATCCTGTACTTTCACACAGACATCCTGTACTTTCACACAGACATCCTGTACTTTCTTTCTCACAGACATCCTGTACTTTCTCACAGACATCCTGTACTTTCACACAGACATCCTGTACTTTCACACAGACATCCTGTACTGTCACACAGACATCCTGTACTTTCACACAGACAACCTGTACTTTCACACAGACATCCTGTACTTTCACACAGACAACCTGTACTTTCACACAGACATCCTGTACTTTCACACAGACATCCTGTACTTTCACACAGACAACCTGTACTTTCACACAGACATCCTGTACTTTCACACAGACATCCTGTACTTTCACACAGACAACCTGTACTTTCACACAGACATCCTGTACTTTCACACAGACAACCTGTACTTTCACACAATACAACCTGCACCGAGTAAAAGAAACAACATGTACAGTAACAGAGACATGACATGTACCAGTATACTGATAAACTTTGGAATAATAAAGTCAAGCTGGATTACATTTGTCTTTGAGACAATCTGTAATTGTACATTTTGTAGTTTACTATTTGGCATACATGTAGGCCTACATGTACATCAGAGATACATGTCACTTGTATTTATCACACACATACATGTGTACATGTACCTGTACTGTAATGTATGTACATTATCAAAATATCATTTTCATAAAAGATATACTTGTAATTTATAACAGTATAACAGAGACAATCAATGTCAATTAACACAGGAAACATTGTCATTCTTAAAGCATCCCATGCCAAGAACAAATGTTTCCGTTGTTGTAAAATATTTCCTTTTGTAAAATATACAGCACTTACAATTAAATTAATACAATCACATGAGACAGCAAAAAGTATACAGATGCAAAAGAAACAAAAAGTATACAGATGTGAAAGAAATTCATGTGTGGCTCTTGTTTGACTTTGAACTTTTAATCTAATACCGAAACCTCCATGATTTTCTTTTTATGAATCAAGTCTGTGTGAGAAGGTGATTGCTATCTATGACCTTTGTATGCAAGTGAACTTTGTATGCGGGTGATGTTATTTTGAGTTGAAACAAGTATATTTAACATGCTGTTTGATTTAATAGTACATTAACAGCTATATCTCTCTCTTTCTCTCTCTCCATGCTGGCATACATTGTAATCCAAGGTTTACTCTACATGTATTGTTATTTTACATGTACATTCTGCTAAGAATCCCCCCTATGGGTGAAGAACCACAATTTTTTACCTGTGCTATGGACTTACATTTTTGTATGCCAATGCATTATGGGGTTTTTAAAATATATCAATGACTACTGTGGAACTTCTGTTTAAAGTCCCATCTCAAAGACCTAAGTCTTTCAGTTCTTACATGTATGTCAAGTACTTACAATGTAGCATAAAACCAATAAGGGACCCTTTTTTAAAACCTGTTACTGTGAAGTCTCTGACCTCTAGTCAGTATAAATTAGAGCCCAGGCCTTTTTCTGCCAATTTTGGGGAAAATACCATTGGCCACACAACTGGGCATTTTAATGTAAATTTGTGTTAAATTGGAAAAACAAGTTTGCACGCACATAAAAATCAAAATGTTATGGAATCTCTTTTTACATATACAATGTATACATTATATGGGGCCAAATATCAGCCCCATAAGAACAATACAAAAATGTTCTGGAGTCCCATTTGAGTCTAAGCTAATTTTGTGAGAAAGTTTGCCAGCTGAATTGTGAAAGCCTGGTGGTCTCTTCAACGTTCATTATTGTAATTGGATTCTCCCCTCCATCCTTAAACCCAGGTACCATGTGCACCTGATACCATACATGTGTGACTGAAAAATTGTTGAGTGTGGCATAAAACACCATTTAAACAACAACAAAAACAATGACAACAACAACAACAAAGTCTTACACTGTACATTTAGGTAGGGATATATAGTGTACATAAAACACCAATGAAACAACAACAAAAACAATAACAACAACAACAACAACAACAACAAAGTCTTACACTGTACATTTAGGTAGGGATATATAGTGTACATAAAACACCAATGAAACAACAACAAAAACAATGACAACAACAACAACAACAAAGTCTTACACTGTACAGTTAGGTAGGGATATATAGTGTACATATGCATGTACATTATACATGTACAGTAAAACCTGCTTTAGCCACCACCTGTGTATAAAGACCCTCTGGTCTCAAAAAAGGTTTTTGCTGTCCCACATTAGTACCATTTGTGTACAAATCAACCTCTATATAAAGACCACCTCCCTATAAAGACCTGAGTTTTCTTGTGTCCCTAAGGAGGTCGTTATATACAACTTCACTGTATCATAGATCAAACCCAGGACCTACAGCTTGTGAGCCAATAGTTTTTGGAGTAGAAAAATTACAGAACGTATAAAGTACATGTAACCAGTAAAAATATAGCTGAAATCTGTGTAGATGAAAATCAACAATTTTTTTTTCTGAGTGGAATAGAAAATAGTCAATGACTTACATTGTACGTTGCTTGGCATGAACGTAGCCGACGGAATCCATTGTCTATCAGCTTCTACTGAAAGGGCCGATGTCAATATTTTCACATCTACAATGTATAGTAAGACTATGGACCACCTATAGCTACCTGACTGACTCGGAATGGTCTAATTAGTGAGGTGGTCTCTAGAGTAATAGTGGAGCCGGCCTGGCTCAGTCGGTAGCGCGCTCGACTCTGGATCGTGAGGTCGTGAGTTCGAGTCCCGCCGGCGACAGGTTGGTTTCCTGTCTTTCGGATGAGACAGTAAAAGCTGGAGGTCCCGTGTCACAGTAGGTGTTGGCACGTTAAAGAACCCTACTGCTCAATGGCCGTAAGTGCCGAGCATAGGCCAAAATTTGAAGCCCTTCACCGGCATTTGGTGACGTCTCCATATGAGTGAAATATTATCGAGTGGGACGTTAAACAACAATAAACAAACAAACAAAACAAACTAGAGTAATAGTGAGGGTTTGAAATGAAATAATGTCTACTGTGAAATTTTACAACTGTCTAAATAGTTATGGACTTGAAAGTAAAGTGGTGTCTTTAAGCGTGGTTTCACTGTAGTTCTACATGTACAAATCGATCTCAAGAAATTGTGCTGTTACAACATGTACATGTACACGTATGTATTTAGTTGCGATTATACCCCCATCAATCCAATAAAATTACACAAAAATGTATGCCCTTCTGTCTTACCCAATAAAAATCAATTATAAAGTTGTCACATTGAAATTCAAATAAATTACAGATGATTGAAATAAATTCTTACAAAAAGAGAACTTATACCTTATAAATATAATTAGCAGATAAAAATCAATTGTTATTACTGGTACTGGCACAAATGTACAATTTGGTTATGCATAAGCCATTCTTATACTGGTAAAAATCAATTATTTCGGCTCTTCGTGTATCAATTATGCCGAAAAAATATATATTCTCATTACTGGTACAACGAACAGGGGCAGATCCAGTATTTGAAGTTAGAGGGGTTGCAAGTTTCAAAGATTTTTAGTAAGGCACATACATTTGTACGTTTTGATAATTTGTTGTGCCTTTTATAGAAACATTAGAAGTTTTTACACATTTTTAAGAACTGTACTGGCACATGCCTGTTGTGCCCAAGGCCCAAATCTGCCGCTGTTTAATTCTTAGCATTTATGGGGAGTTGACCAGTTGAGAGAGATACATGTACATGTACAATGTACAAATGTATATACAATGTACTTGTAAAACTAAAAATGTTGTAGAATCAACAACTTACTCAGGTACCGGTAATATGTTTTGATACTTCTGTTTTTGTAAATATGCGTTACATGTAACTTACAGAAAGAGACCCAGAGTTCTACAAGTATTAAGGAACATGTAAGTAAAAGTGATGTGATATATCTACATTTTGTACCAACAATTACGCAAATGAAGGTGATGAGTTCTTCTTATACATGTAGTTACTCAAAGCCCTTGTATACCTGTAACGGTACATGTATATGCCCAATCATCTGCATTGATCTATAAATGATTCTCCTAACATGCATGTTACTCAGTCACGTTACATTTGTTATCCGTACTATCAGCTGTAATACAACAATTAAGCAACTAAGCAAATGAAGGTGATGCGTTTCTACTCAAAGCCCTTGTATACATGTTCACGTGTACAAGTACATGTATGCCCAAACACCTGTAAATGATTTTTCTATCAAACGTGCATGTTACTGTCATCTACATGTACATCTGTTATCCGGACTACATGTATCGGCTGTAATACATGTATGTATACTTGTACATGTGTAACATATGTGCACCTGGACATGTACAGCTGTACACGTCTAATACATTATTATGTACACATACATGTATAACTCGCTCACCCCTAGAGACACATTTGGACTGCTCCAAGTCATTTATTTACAGCAGAGTCCATTGTTTTCAGGGGTTGATGAGATAATGTACATGACATATATTTACATGTACAATGATGTACAAGTGTGCGTAACATTTACATACATTATACAAATACATACATGTAGTTACGTAAACAGAATCTCATTCAAAATGATGGTGAAGGTTACATGTACATGTACACCACCTCTGACTTTGCTATTGGTAGAATGTATACATATATGTACATGTATGTTACAACGGCAACCCAGAAGTTATTTTTCACTTTACAAATTTGATTTTTCTTTTTCGTTGCCAGCATACAAAATGTAAGTATTCTATACCCTTGTTTAGCCAAATATTTGTTTTGTATCTAATATACATGTAAGTTTTTATTGAGCAACACGGCCACTGTCAAGGTACATGTAATGATGTACATTGTACATGTAACAAGGTCACTGTACATGTCAAGGTAACAAGGTCAAATACATGTACCTTGATTTCAATCGTATGAGTATGATGTCATTGGACTGGAAGTAGTATATGTACTACACTTCAGCTCACCCTTTTCCAAGAACTGTCTGTACGTGTCGATTTCCCGGAATTCCGTTTGTCACGTCCCCATTTGTGACCCCGTTTGTTATTTATATACGTGGATATATATAAATACTGTGTGTGTGTTTGTTTGTACGCGTTAGATGGTTTTTTCAATTTTATTTGTGCCGATAAAAACGTCACGCTCCCGTGCTCACCAGGTAAAACTAACCGCACGAGTGTGTCCTGGTAGGTGCTCCAACGGTATAGTGTAGTAAATATTGAAAAAGCCATAAGTAATTACACCTCAATTTAAAAAACACATGTCTCATGCACAACGATCTACCGAGCGGTTATTGGATTTACCGATTCCGCCCGAGAGATCTATTACTACTCAATATATCGAACCGTTATTAGATCTCCCGATTCCTGACGATTTTAAAAAAAAATATTTAAAACCCAAAACGTGTCTACACGGGCCAGACCTATCGTTACGACAGAATTTCCTCGACGCGCAGGTTAAAGTTTGAAACCAGGTTCGACGAGTATAGAGTGGTCCCTGTTGAGGGACGACCGGGGTTATCGATATAGACCGTTTATTTGTACAACTCGTAAGGTCGGTGATAAACGATAGAGGGTTGCAAAACGGCGATAAATTTCGCCTCATCATCAATCACTCGAAATTCCCGAATCCGTTCAGTACGAAATATATTAACGTCTCGTGGGATTTAGCCGAAGATTTATTCAAAGCACTGCAAGAGTATATAGAATATTACGAGGTGTCCTTAGACGAAGTAGAAATAGTCGTCCAGTCTACGATAATGCCGAGGGGAAAGGGGAAACCCAAAGAACCGGTAACAAAGGAGACCTCGTCGAAGAAGAGAAATATCATCACGATTAAAAACGACGACGTTACGTGTCTGGCACGAGCCATCGTGACGGCGGTGGCCAACAAACATAAAGACAAATGGACGAATTCCCAGCTTCGAAACGGTTTCAACGACAGTCGTAAATTACAAAGGGTCGAAGCGTTAAAACTTCACGAAGAAGCGGGCGTACCCGTCCGGGATGACGGTTGTACCTTGGAAGACGCGAAAACGTTTGCCGATCACCTGGGCGTGCAGATCAACGTGGTGGACGGCGAACGGTTCAACGAGATCATCTATACGACTGAAGGAAGCGACGACGACGCGATCTATCTGTACAAGAATAAAAATCACTTCGACGTGATTACGAAGATGAACGGTTTTTTGGGTAAGGGATATTACTGTCACACTTGTAAGAAGGGATATACGAGACGAGATCGTCACAGATGTCCAGATAAGTGTCTATCGTGCTTCGGTTACGATTGCCCCGGGGGTGAAAGGAAAGTGTGCGACGATTGTAACAGAGCGTTTTTCGGCGAAGAATGTTTTAAGGAACATAAACGCGACAGAGGCACGAGAGACGGCGAACCGGACGTGGTTTGTTCAATCGTTCAGAAATGTTTAGAGTGCGAACGGGTGGTCAAGGACTTGAAGTCCCACGTATGCGGTCATTCCAAATGTCCGAATTGTCGAGCATACGTCGACATGACGACACACAAGTGTTTCATGGTCCAGAAACGATGTAAGGGTGGAAAATGCAAATCGGCCGAGTGCAAACCCAAGAACCAGTGTTACAGTTGTAAAACATGGACGACAGAGTATTATTTTTACGACATAGAAGCGATGCAAGACACCGGCGTTCACATACCGAATCTAATCGTGTGCCAAGACTTTGACGGTAATCAACACGAATTTTCTACCGTCGACGAGTTCTGCGAGTTTGTCTTGGATAAGAAAGTCGGTACGTTCATCGCCCACAATGCCAAAGCGTATGACGCGCAGTTTTTGTTAAAGTATTTCGTGGAACATAACGTGAAACCCTATTGCATTTACAACGGTACGAAGATCATGTACATGGAAGTCGGTTGTGTTCGCTTTATCGATTCCATAAATTTTGTCCAATCCGCTCTGGCGGAATTTCCGAAGACGTTTGGTATGACCGAACTCAAAAAGGGTTATTTCCCGCATTATTTCAACAACAAGCCGTGTCACCAACGTTACGTGGGACCGTTGCCCAGTAAAAAACACTACGGTGTCGATTACATGAGCAAACGCAATAGGGAAGAGTTTTTAAAGTGGTACGAGTTGCGAAAGAACGACGTGTTTGATTTCCAGAAAGAACTGAAGGAGTACTGCACGTCCGACGTCGACATATTACGACGGTCCATGTTGAAATTCAGGGAAGACTTTATCGCGTTGGAAAACATAGATCCTTTACAGTACGTGACGATAGCGTCCGTGTGCATGACCGTTTACAGGAGTAATTACATGCCCGAAAAGATGATAGCCGTCCATAACGATAACGTCGTTCGCGATACGTACACAGCGCGAAATCCATTTCTTGGCTGGATCACGTGGCCGAGAGAGACGGCGTCGTCATACGACACGCGTTGAACGGCGGCGAGGTGACTCTGTCCGACGACATCGGTAAAGTCGACGGGTACTGCGAAGACACGAGGACGGTTTACGAATTTCAAGGATGTTTCTGGCACGGGTGTAAAAAGTGTTACGCTCGAAACACCGTCAATAACAAGAACCAATTCGAGATGGACACTCTCAGAAAACGAACCTCCGCGAAAAAACGAGAAGATACGAAGGGCCGGTTACGCGTTCGTCGAGGTCTGGGAATGCGATGCGAAAGACATAGCCGTTAAAGAGATCGTGACGCCGTTAGACCCGCGCGAGATGCCTTTTTCGGCGGTAGGACCAACGTGACCAAGTTGCTGTACGACTTCGATGGTAGAGAAAAGGGACGATACGTCGACTTTGTCAGTCTGTACCCGACGGTCCAGTTTTATAAGACCTACCCTGTCGGTCACCCCACCAAAATAGTTAATCCCGAGCGCGTCGATCGAACTTGGACGGGGTTCGTCAAATGTAAAGTCGTGCCTCCCCGGAAATTATATCATCCCGTCCTACCCGTCAAGATGAAATGCGGAAATGCCGAAAAGCTCTTGTTGTTCCCGCTGTGTAAGACGTGCGCCGAACGACGGTCACAGAAACCGTGCGAACACACCGACGAGCAGAGGTCGTTCGCGGGCACGTGGTGTACTCCCGAGCTATTCAAGGCCTTGGATAAGGGGTACGAGATAGAGAAGATTTACGAAGTTTGGGATTTTCTCTACACCACCGAGGACGCGGACCTCTTTAGAGGCTACGTCAAGAAGTTTATGAAGATCAAGATGGAAAGTTCCGCTTTGAAGGTCGGGCCGGACACCACTTACGAGTCGGAAGAACGTTATAAAGACATGGTCAGAGAACGTTTGGGGATCGACTTGGGTGAAATAGAGTATAATCCCGGCATGCGCGCCATCTCTAAATTATGTCTCAACTCTCTCTGGGGCAAGTTCGGTCAAAGGGTCAACATGAAACAGACCAAATACGTGAGCGAACCGGCACATTTTTACAAACTGTTGTTGGACGACACGATAGACAATCTCAACATTCAGTTCATCAACGACGACATGGTCCAGATGACTTACGATCTCAAAGGGCAAATTCGTCGATCAGTCCAAGAACGTCAACATCTTCATAGCGTGTTTTACGACGGCTCACGCCAGAACCATGTTATACGACGTGTTGGACAGACTCGACGATAGAGTGTTGGGATTCGATACCGATAGCGTGTGGTACGTGGATCGCGACGACGGGGTCTCGATCGACACGGGCGATAACTTGGGCGATTTGACGGACGAGTTAGGCGGCGATTTCATCACGTCGTGGTGCGCCACCGGACCCAAAATCTTATTCGTACGAAACGAACGCGGGTAAAAAGGTGTGTAAGGTCAAAGGATTTAGTCTGAATTACGAAAATTCTCTCTACATCAACCGAGAAGCGATGACCGACGTCGTTAAAGAAACGCGTAAGAGGATTACGACCGTTCGAGAAAACGCCATCACGAGAGATTCCGCAACCAAACGTGTCGTGAATCGATATCAGGAGAAAGAGTTTACGTTGTGTTACGATAAACGGGTGATGAAGGACGGGTACGACACGTTACCCTACGGGTATTAAAAAATTTATTATTATTAATAAATTTTTTTAAACGACCAATAATTCCTCTCGGACGAACGTTCTCTGAGGCGCCGGTTCCTTGAGCTGATACAGGTCGATGCCTTGCATTCTGAAATGCCTGTCTATGTCGTGTTTGTCGACGCTCCAGATGGGATCGGTGGCCCTCCTGCGCCCCGCCGCTTCCAATTCGCCCGGTTGATATAGATATCTTACTTTCGCAAAGGGACTGATGGACGGTTGTACTTTATCGACGGGTTCTCTACCTTTTTGGGCGGATCGGTCTCTTCGTTGATCGTTTTGACGACTTCCGGCAATTGTTTCACCCATTCTCTGTTTCTGTCTTTGGTTTTCATCTCTTGATCGTATTGATAGCTAAACAACTGTTCGCCCAACGTTCTATTAAATCGTTCGACGATGGCTTGGTCGCGGTGAAGGTCGACCCGTCCCCTTTTTATTCTAGCTCCGTGTCGGGTCATGAGTTTGGTGACGGCTCCCATGAATTCGCGGCCGGGGTCGACTTGTAATAATTTGGGAAACGTCAGACGCCCGTTCGTAGATCTTTTCGAAAGCGTCTGCCACCTCTCGACTGTCTTTGGTCGTCAGCGGTTCCGCTTCTTTGTAGCGCGTGCCCACGTCGACCAACGTCAGCGCGTATTTGTACGTTTTTCCCGTCCACCTTGTCGTGCGGTAAAAAACAACAGGTCGGCCTGGTGAGTGTCGTTTTCTTTCGCGTCTTCGAATCGAGGTCTCACGATCTTCTTGGGAGCCGGTAGGTAGATTTGCCACACGTCGTCTTGTTTTTTCAGGAATTCCAACGCTTCCTTCTCGCTGACTTTGGCCGCTTTGGCCCAATTTCCCGATGGCGGCCTTTCCCTTCCAATAGTGTTTGTGATAGATCTCTTCCATGTTTTTACTTTAGGCGACGTATTTTTTTAACGCCGTAGAACACGAGTCCCGTTCCCACGATCACGAAGAGGAGTTCCTTGTCTTTTTGTTCTTCCGAGGGTTGATAGAAATCGCTCAACTTCGGTTCGGGCGGCATCGCCGCTTCTTCCCGTCATCTGCGAGTAGAGTCGCATGGCGGCATCCACTTCTTTGTAGGTGTACAGGGAATGTCCTTCTTTCCTGAGTCTTTCGTTGAGAAAATCTAATCGCTTCGTGCGTTCGTGATTCCACCGATCTCTAGCCGCGGTCAGTTTTTCCATCGCTTCGTCGTGCCTCTTCTGTTCTTCGTGATTCGAGAATAGAAATTGTGATCCCGAGAAGGCGAGAGCATTGACTGCCGCGCCTCCTATCATCATCGCGATCGTTGCCATTTTTTTTAAATAGAATTTTTAGTTTATTTCATGATATCGGCGGGGATGACGCCCTTCTTGACCAGCATGTCTTTGGTGTACTCGGCCAAAACGTAGTCGACGAAGACCATCCCGAGATCCTTAAGATCTAGATCCAGTTTGGGCGCGGCCGTCTTGAAGAACTTCTTGGAAACTTGCGCGTACAACGTGGCGATTTCCCGTCACGACGGCCGCGTGATACGCGGTGTTGACCAAATCCTTTTCACTCATTTTTTTATATGAAAAGGATTATTATTTATCGGATTTTACCGTCTCCGTCGTGTCGTTGTTCGTGTTGTAGAGTTCGTCGCAGTAAGTGTTCATCCTGAAGAGCATGGGTTGGTTGTCGTCCTCGTCGTCGTCGCCTTAAAGTCGGCGTCGTCTTTTTCTATTCCCATTCTGACGGCCTCGTGATACGCGGTGTTGACCAAATCCTTTTCGCTCATTTTTTTATATGAAAAGAATTATTATTTATCCCTCTTCTTCTTCGTCTTCGGTACAGTCGTGATGGTGGATGTGTTGGACTTTAGCTTCCACTACTTGTGCGATCATGTAAACGAATAGACCTCGTGGCGAGGATTCCCCGACGCCATAAACATCGACGTGTCCATGAACGTTCTCAGTGTCACGTTATACATTTTATAGTGAAAAGATTTTTATTTAATACATTTCGTGGGGATTGGATTTGGAGACTTCTTCTTCTTTAGGTTCTGGAAGAGGAGGAGGTGTCGGCTGCGGTTGGTTTTTCCTGTACAACACCACCGCCACTCCGACGGCCGCGAGTCCGCCGCCGACCGCTAACCATTTCCAGCTATCCTGGCCATTAGCATTGCCATTAGCATTGCCATCCTGGCCATTAGCATTGCCATTAGCATTGCCATCCTGGCCATTAGCATTGCCATTAGCATTGCTGTCCTGACTTTTTCGACTCCACCTCTTTTTGCGCTCCCCTTCTTCCCCCGCTTCTTGACGTTTCGGATTCTTTTTCGTTAGGAGTTCTTCCGGATTCATCGCCTTTTTCTATTCCCTCCGATTTTTTAAATCCCGTTATATAGCGACTGGACGTGGCGGCGGTCACGTCTTTTCCCAGGAAGTGACGCGCTCGTCCCGATCCGACGATGGTCGATAACCTATCTTTGAGCGAGTCGTCTACCGTCGTCGTCGTCTCGGCGGCGGTAGCGACGTTCGTTAGTATCTCGTCCACGTTCATATCTCTTTTTTTTATACATTTTATTTATATTTTGTAAAAAACGTTACGTTTTTACAAAAATACTGTCATTTTAATTTATTTATTTCCGTGTCGGACTCCAAGTCCAAGTCTTCTACGCAGTCGGCCAAATCCGGTAGAGGAGGAACGTCGATCGTTTTTGACGATGACGACCTGGTGTAAGAGAGTTTGCAAGGATACGGTCGATTCTTTGTTGGCGATGTAAACGTTGTCTACGCGTAAAGAACCGATGGCCAGACATCGTTTTTTCTCGTATTGGTGAAGATCGACTTCGACGAGCGGATGTTTATCTTTCGGATCGTCGGCCGTTCTCTTTCTATAAAAAGTAGGCTTGTCTCTGTCCCCCTGTTTAACTTTCGAGTAGATCACTTTGTTACCGTTCTGATCCGTTTTCACGAGGACTATATCGTTGACATCCACGGGTGTTTTTCTACCTTTTTCTTTCAGTGTTTTGCGAGTTTTTCTATGGATTCCCTCAAGAACGCCTCGATCTTTTCCAACATGGTGGCGAATTCTTTTCCGCATTTAAATTTCATAGTATAATCGGAACCGTCCTCGTATTGCCACAAGCCGGACGACTCCGTTTTGGGAGTGCGTATCACTAACGGTTTCACGTCGCCTGTCGGGTACTGATACGCGACGTAAACGCGTTGATAACGCTTCCCTTTCTTATCGACGTAATGAGCACCCACCCTTAAATTGTTCACGTCAAAGTTCTCGACTGTCACGAATGCCATGTTTTTTTTAATAACTAATAAATTTTTTTTATGTCATTTTCAAATTTTTTGCAAAAGTCGTCTCAACCATCGTTCCGTTCGATGATAACGTTCTAAACGTAATAGATAGAGTATCGCGAATAAGAAGAGTAAACACCATAAAACGATGAACGAGAGCAACGCGAACAAGAACATCTCGGTAAAAACGTTTCATTTCTTAACGTAAAAAAATTTGTTAAAACACTTAAACAATAGATATATAAATAAAAAATGTTTATTTTACTGGACAAGGTGTTTACCGAACGCGGCCTAAAACAGATGTTGGGGGAGATAACGTGCATGCAGTTGGGTAACCAAGTCTTGGTGTCTTGGCCCCGACGACGTCAAACTCGCGTGTCAAATGCCTCGCATGCGCAGAGACTATCCGTGTAAGCATCCGGGTCGTCGTGAATTCGTTGTTTTGTAGCATTCACCACAACTACTTGAAAGAGAGAGGCATCGACACGATGAAGTATTGCACCTCTTGCCGAAGATGGATGGCCGATAGTACTAAATACGAAACGTGTTATGCGTGCGGCGGAAAAGAACGCGCAGACGAGTGGCACAAGACGCATCCGCGGTGCAAGAGGAGAAGAAGACGTCCCCAAGAAAGAAGTTTAACCGGATTTTTTTAAGACTGTCTTAAAAAAATCTACGGTTAACGAGGAGCAGCAGTGTTTTCATCGTTTTATAATGCTACAATTTAACGAGAAGACGATTTCTCGCCCAGAAGGGCACGCAGCTGTTCGCGCAGATCGTTCGTCTCTTGTTCGGAGACTTTTTTAACCCCGTCGTCGGCTTTGTATTTGGCGTATAGCTTGTCCTTCATCTCGCGCGATACTTGGTCAGTTCGTGAGACACGGTGGCGAATTCCTCCGCCGAGATCTTCCCGTCTTCCAGTGCGCGACTCACCTGATCCTCGATGGAATTCAGTTTACTCTCGGCCAGTTTGACGATTTTGAGATGTTTCTCCGATTTCTTCAACAACAGACGCCGGATGCCCTTCAAGACCAGTCCCACGGAGCCCACGGTGACGGCCACGATCTGTAAGGGTAATCCCACGATGGGGAGGGCGAATCCCAACCCTCCGCACACTACACTCCCCGTGATCAATGCTCCCGTCTACCCCGTCCGCGGTGTTGATTAACCGTTTGTACTTCTTGTGCACGCTCTTCCGCGTCTCGATCTCTCGTCTGAACGTCTGCTCGATCTCGCCGATCCGTCGGAGACGATACTCTTGCGGATCGGGTTCTAACGTCGGATACAATACCTCTTTGTTGTTGTTACTCATCTTTTGTTTTTTTATACGTCGAGAACGACGACGCCGTTGACGGAGCCCGATTTCGATCCTTTGTTCACGGCGAAGTTGAGGACGTCGCCCGCCGTCACTCGCAACGGCGGATTCAGCGGGACGATCTCACCGGCCTTGGTCTTGAAGGTCCTGTATTCCACGTCGTTCAGCACCAGCGTCACGTCCAGTTCGCCCAAGAGACCCAGACGGATGACGTGACCGTCGAACAACATCGTCGTGCCCTGTACGGGACGGAGTCTTCCGTTTTTATTCACTTCGAATTGGAAGGTGTTCATGATGCGACGGTTTTTGACCAACGCGGTGATCTCCTCTTTGGCGTCGTTGAGGTCTTTGAAGAGTCTCTCGTTCAGGTCCTCCACCAGTTCTTCCCTTTCCACGTCTTCCCAATAGAATCCCGATCTAGACATTTTCCTTTTTTTATTTTAGAATTTCTTAAATTCCAATAGAATGTGAACGGATTGACCGTGATTGTCGATGGGTTTGCCTTTCTCGTCCTTGAGACGTATCGTCACTTCTCGAGATGCGATCCCGTCTCAAAGACAGGAACACGGGCTTGACTATATCTTTTTCGTACAACTCGGAAAATTTCACGTTGGGACAGGGTAGGGGACGCGAGGATGTCCGTCGCCTTGCCGTCTCTCCCGCCCTCATCCAACTCGTCGAGATGGACGTTGACGAGTTCCACCGGCTGCAGGTTGATGCTGTTGCTCGGGACGATGGTGCCGTGGAGATACGCGTTCTCGTCGATGCCTAGAATCTTGCCGGCGGAAGCACCACTGCCGTGCTGCCCGACCCGTCGATTCTCACCCTCATGGTGGTCTTGTCCAGGAACACCTTGTCGAAGTATTTCGCGAGAATTCGTCGTAGGTCGGTGAAGGTGTACGACCCGGCGTGCACGTTTTGGACTTTGGGTCTGTCACCCCTTTTGCGTAGCGTATCTCCACGTCTTTCTTGACGTTGTACAACCCGTTGTAAAGACGGACGGACTTGGCGCTCACGCACCACCCGCCGTTCGCGTTGTCGATGTAACGAGAGAGTTTGACGGGTTTTTCGATATCCGTCACGAGATAGAACATGTTGTTTTTAATATTAATAAATCTTAAACTTAAAAAAGAGAATGAACGTCTACGAGTATAGAGAGAATCTAGATCTGTCGTCGTTCGACGTCTACGTGAACGTGACCAAAAAGTTTCGCGCGTCGTTCGAGAACATCTTCGTCAAGTACGACAACCCGGACGTCTTCGAGGACGGTACGTCGAAGTACTACACCATGCTGAAGCGGTGGTACCGGCATCCCATCGAGGGATTCTGGCAGAACCAGCTGAATTTCGCAGTGTGGTGCGCCACGACCGGATGTGGCGTGACGCTGGACATGGGAAACGACCACCTGTCCAAGTCGTTCTTCCGGTTCCACATCTATTATCAGATCAGAAGGATCCTGCAGGAGATCGCCGCCCCCTTACCCAGCGACGCCGACTTCGAGCACTTCACGAACAACGTCGACGCGTCGGCGTACCAGCGGATCTGTCGCGAATTCGGGGTGCCAGTCGACGCGGACTGGAAGATCAAGGGGACCATCTTCGGGAAATATAACACGAAGTGGTCCACCTTCATCGCGAACCGACCGGAGGGCTTCACGCTTCCGGGTCTGGCCAGACTGGACGCGTCCATCCGGGTCTTCGCCTGGGCGATCCTGGGCTCGCAGGGGGAGACGAGAGGCCTCGATCGTGGACGCCGGTGCCACGTCGCTGGACGCCCAGAAGCAGTTCCTGGTCAACGTCGAGGACGCCATCAACCGACCGCTCGACCTACCCGCCGACATCTCGCGCTACGAAGACTGTCTGAAGTACGCCAATTCCAAGCTCGACTACGTCTTTGAGGACGGTACGTCGAAGTACTACACCATGCTGAAGCGGTGGTACCGGCATCCCATCGAGGGATTCTGGCAGAACCAGCTGAATTTCGCGGTGTGGTGCGCCACGTCCGGATGCGGCGTGACGCTGGACATGGGAAACGACCACCTGTCCAAGTCGTTCTTCCGGTTCCACATCTATTATCAGATCAGAAGGATCCTGCAGGAGATCGCTGCCCCCTTACCCAGCGACGCCGACTTCGAGCACTTCACGAACAACGTCGACGCGTCGGCGTACCAGCGGATCTGTCGCGAATTCGGGGTGCCAGTCGACGCGGGACTGGAAGATCAAGGGGACCATCTTCGGGGAAATATAACACGAAGTGTCCACCTTCATCGCGAACCGACCGGAGGGCTTCACGCTTCCGGGTCTGGCCAGACTGGACGCGTCCATCCGGGTCTTCGCCTGGGCGATCCTGGGCTCGCAGGGGGAGACGAGGGCCTCGATCGTGGACGCCGGTGCCCGGTCACGTCGCTGGACGCCCAGAAGCAGTTCCTGGTCAACGTCGAGGACGCCATCAACCGACCGCTCGACCTACCCCCCGACATCTCGCGCTACGAAGACTGTCTGAAGTACGCCAATTCCAAGCTCGACTACGTCGTCCATCCGGGGCTCTACATGCTGCCCAGCAACATGGAGCTGAACATCGGCAAAGAACATCGCCGACTACAATAACGAGATCTTGATCGCTCCCGACACACCACGACGCCCCGGAACGAACGTCGACCTCAACGCGAAAACGTTCGCGCGGGTTAAACCACCTCCTCCTCCCGTAGAGATCACATCACCACCTCCCGTAGAGGTCACACCACCGCCGTCAGCGCTACAGGACAAGCCGCCGTCAGACGATCACGAGGATCAGAAGACGGCCGTCTTGGCTCTATCGTTACTTTCTTTTCTGGTCTTCGTCGAGTTTCGTTAACAACCAGCCGACGACGATCATGCCCAAGACCCACAGATGTTCTCCCAACCACATCGCCGTCTTGCCGAGCGTCGACAAGATCCAGGACACGATGGCACCCAAGATGCCGGGTAATGCCTCGCCGAATTTAGAGGCCAGTCTCGCGAGCAATTTACCGATCGCGTCCAGCTGTTTCTTGATCCATTCTTTCACTCCTCCCTCCTTGTGGGGAGGTTTGGAGGGTGGTGTGGGCGGTGGTGTGCTCGTCCCCCGGAAGGAGCAATTCGACCAAGAAACCTATCGTCATGCCGATCGCCGTCAGGACGCTGAAGATGGTGATACCCTGTTCTCTGAACAGGTCGGCGATCCGTTCTCGCAACGGAACGTTGTCGTCCAGCAACCTCGCGATCGATTCTTTGATGGCGGCGAGTTGCGACTTTAGATGTCCCTTGAGGATGTCAACGCTCTCGTTCACGGCGTCCAATTCGCCTCGCGTCTTGGAGATCTCCCTCTCGATGTGTTCCCGGTCGTCGGGATGATTTTTCAGGTCTTCCTGCCACTGCGATAACGTGCGGTTCAACTCCACTCTCTTAGCTTCCTGAACGAGCAACGTGCCGCGAACGGTTCGTAGACTCTTGTCTAATCCCAACAGTTCTCTCGTGGGTAGTACGCGGTTTAAGTCCTCTATACTGTTAGACAATCTCTCCCCGGCGACCTCCAATTGCTTCACGCTGGTTTCTTGCATCTCGATGGATTCGAAGTTACTCTTGAGGTTGCGTTTGACCTTCGTTACATTCGGTCTGATATCTTTTTTACCCAGAGCTTCGAGGAATGCGAGACCGTGTTTTTTCAACGTTCCCACAGCCAGGAATTTCTTAGGATTTTTTTCGTATGTTAATCTAATCCACTTACCGCGCCACTTTGCATAAAAACCCTTATCATCTTGATTAAATTCTAAGTCATTATCGGGCACACCGAAGTCTTTTTTCCATCTATCGACTGTTTTACCCAATTCGATTCGCCCTCGTTGATCTTCTTGAGGTGTAACAGGCACGTCTGGAAATTTATAACCATCCGACTGCTCCGTATTTTCATCGACGTTATCATCCTTATACGGTTCGGGACTGTATTCTTCTTCATCATCGTCAACGACATTATTGTCGTCGTCGTACGTCGGATTATCGAAGGTAAATGCATCGGCCATTGTTGTGTTTTTTTATAAAAACGCTTTAAATTTTTTATTACGTAATAGAAAAAAAGATGATAAATTACGGACATATTCTCGATCCTAATAGGAAATTGCGCACACCCTTCGGCGTGAAGGGTATACGCCAAAAGGTCTCCATTACCCACAATCCTTCGAGCATCACAGAAAACCATACGTTGACGGTTCGCTTTCCCAATCTGAGCGATAACGACGTCATCGTCCCTCGCACCGCGAAACTGTGCTTCGACATGGAAGTCGCCGTGGACGGCGGCGACCTCTCCAAAACGAGTGTTTATAATAATCTGGGGCGTAACATCGTCAAGACGATCGAGGTGAAGATCTCGGGGAAGACCGTTCAGAGCATCAACGATGCCGATAAATTCTTCGTCTACAACGATCTTTGGAAGACGGAACGACGTAACATGGTCTATCAGGGAATACAGAGCGACGATCTCAACAAACTAAGAGCAAAACCCATCAACTATGCAATGCCTCTCGATAGTAACGAATACTACGAGATCGGTGCGGCGTTCAAGAACCGTTTTTTTGCATTCCCCTGGACTTCGAAATCTTGGAGACGAGCGAACGACCCTTTTATCAAGAGGGGTTACAAGATCGATTGGAATACATGCTGACGTTTAACAACGCCGTACACGTCGTCTCGACGGACGATGACGATGCCGATAAAAAGACGAGTTACAATGTGTCCAACATCGCGTTGGAGTTCGAGCAAATCACACCGACGAGCATCTCGCTCGCAGCATCAGACAGAGTTACGCGGGTCAGCACGTCTATTACTTCAACGAGATCATGCTACTACCGCAAGACGATGATGAGTAAATCGGATAGCGCCCTCAATTATCAGATCAACACTTCAGCACGCTCTCTCGCGGGCATTCTCTTTCTCTTCAAAGACCCTTCCGTCAAGGATCCCGAAAAGTTTTATAATCCGCGAATCACCAAAGTGAGAATAACCATCGAGGGTAAGCCAAACCAACTGTTCACAGGCTACATGTCACCTCAAGACCACTTCGACAAGATTAAAAAGTTTTTCCCCCTGAATCGCGAAATCGCCACGGAAACGGTCGCCAAGGAACTCGAGCTGAGCGATATGACTCTGGGAAAATATCTCAAAGACCATTTCGGTCTCTGGCTGGACTTGAGAACGACGCCCGAAAACCATCTCCACGGCACGGGTCGCAAGTTACAAAACATCAGCGAAGGCGTTTCTGTCCTCATCGAGAGAACGCCAGAAACCGATACCAATCCCTTGGACGTTTACATCTTCGTCGTCAAGGACGGACAGATCAACATGTTGGACGGTCGTTTCAAGAGCGTCGTCTCTTAAGAAAAATTAAAATCCCATAAGAAAAAATGTTCATGCGAGAAGCACACGCCGCCATGATCGTGGGGGCCACGGGCTGCGGGAAGACGGAATTCGTTCTCGATCTGCTGGAAGACGAATACAGAGACGTCTTCGATCACATCGTCATCCTGTGCCCTTCCATCGACTTCAACCGAGCGTACAAATCGAGAAAATGGATCGGCGAAGACGTCAAACACCCCAAAGACAAACGCGTCGTCATCGTCAATCCCGTCTCCAAGACCGGCGAAGAATTGCTGCAAGACACGTTGAGGCACTTTTACGAAGTGTACAAGGGCACGCCCACGCTGTACGTCATCGACGACTGCTCGGCCACGAAACAGATCAAGAAGAAAGCCGATGCCCTGTCCATGCTGGCGTTTTCGGGACGACACGCCGATCAATCCGTCTGGATCCTGTCGCAACGCTACAACAGCGCATCCAAAGACTTTAGATCCCAGATCAAGTGGGTGGTGCTCTTCTTCACCAAAGACAAATTCAGTTACAACGAATGTCTGGACGAGAACGACGTCGTGCCCGAAGAGGATAAGAAACGACTCAAACACGAACTGTCGCAACGCAAACACTCCAAACTGATCTTGCGGACCGAACAACCGACCGACTATAAGTTCGTCGAGTGAAATTAATTTATATGTTGTCATATAAATTATTCAAAGGGACCCAGCTAATCTGTAGCCTCATGCACTACCTGTATCCAATTCACTTCGGGATCCCAGGGGCGACTATCGTCAAACCATAGCCGATATTCAAGCCACCAACTTCTCTTTTCCCAATCGACGGCGGGATCCCACGGTTCGTTTACTTCCCCGAGTCGGTGCCACTGATTCACACATTCGTACCAGCAATATTTAATTGCCCATGCCACGTCCCGATCCCAATCTTCTCCAGCCTTGAACCGGTCGTTACATCGATCAAAGTAATCTTTATTAAACCAATTCACCGTAGGATCCCAGGGTTTGGGACGGTGAGATTCGTTATAAACTTTTCCAATCCTTAACATTTTCTTTATGATAAGAAGGGTCTTTTAACGGATCGATGAGACACGATCTCCGACGCCAATCGACGCGCCGATCCCACCACGTCAGATTATTATTCTCGTCGCCAACCGCATAGCTTCTGTAAACTCATGTCCTTTTTTTTAATAACTTCAGACTTTTCTTAACGCCTTTTCAATATTTACTACACTATACCGTTGGAGCACCTACCAGGACACACTCGTGCGGTTAGTTTTACCTGGTGAGCACGGGAGCGTGACGTTTTTATCGGCACAAATAAAATTGAAAAAACCATCTAACGCGTACAAACAAACACACACACAGTATTTATATATATCCACGTATATAAATAACAAACGGGGTCACAAATGGGGACGTGACAAACGGAATTCCGGGAAATCGACACGTACAGACAGTTCTTGGAAAAGGGTGAGCTGAAGTGTAGTACATATACTACTACTGGATTACATGTAGTAGGTCTAGTACCAAAATTACAGGTATGAAATCTTAAGTTTTGAGATGAGATTTAAAAAAAAATTAATACCAGGTACTGGAAGTTTAAGACTGTCAAGTTTATGATACAGAAAGACACAGAAATATCTGTTATAGTGCGGTTAATCTCTTCCCCATGCATTTCTCACACTAAACTAAATTATTATGTCCTCCAAAGGGAAGTATCAGTGCAAATGCACTGGAGCTTTGTATTGTGCAGACCTAATACTATGTAACTGATATATACATATTGTCGTCTTTCACTTGATAAAGGCCAAGTGGCCGAAAATTTGTGAAATTTGAGTGTTTTTCTGGTTTTTTGTAAATTATTATGAATCCGAATAGTGTAATCTGGCTATAACAAGGTTTAAATCTATTTCTCTTCCTTTTTTTTTGTACAGATGTACCCCGTTAAAGTGGCACATACGGTTTCAGTCAAAAACCAAAACAATACGGTCTACTTTTCCAAAATAGGTTTTACACGGTCTCCATGTGTTACCGAATCTCTAATACTGTTGTAACGACAAGTAGCTTGTGTTATGATTTGATTTAGACTCGTTGTGTTTGTAAACATGTGCCAATTTACCTTGGTAGACCTACACATGTATACATGTACCTGGTACATAAAGTGGAGTTGATTTGATTTGATTTTTTGTTTTACGCCATACTCAACAATCTTTCAGTCATATGATGGCATCCAGTTTTTATTGGTGGAGGAGAAATCCCGGTGCTCTAACCACTCGGCCACGGAGGCCCCTAAAGTGGAGTTGACTGTATATACATTGTACCGGTACATGTAGAAATATTTGACAACTGATCATGATCTATTTTACTTTATAAAAAAGGAATCGGCAAATCTGTATTAAATAGTATCATTGTACATGCATGTACATGTACATGTACAATGTTTCGTAATTTGTGTATTTTTCCTTATAACACAATGAGTTTTACATTTGTACATTGCAAGACGATGGCATGGATTTTTAACTCCAAGAGCAGTTGATCAACCAGCAGTTGTAGTCAGTGCTGTACAAAATGTATTTTCAGCACATGTCCTGAGTTTAAAATCAAAATGGTGATACAGTGAATCCTGTCTTGATAGACCACTCTCATGAAAGAGCACCTGTCTTTTAATACCACATTTTCATACCACTTGAAATAGTTTAATAATTCTTAGTTTAAATAAAACCTCATTTGAGAGACCACCTGTCTTGAGAGACCACAATTCCATGGCAGATGGCGGGGGGGTGGGGTGGGGTGGGGTTCCCAAGACAGGTTCCACTGTACTACATGTATATGCAGTAGGTCTGAACAGGTGCCATGATATACATTATTATACCAGTATAGTGGTATACAAGCTGTACATTTAAAACATGTACCAGTACATTGTATTTACTAAAGGAGCCTTAATCGCTATTTAAAACAGAATGAAAACTGTGAAAGAACTGGCCTGAACAGGTTGAAATATTTTTCAAATGTTTGCATTATATACAGTGAAACCTGTATATAGGGACCACCCAAGGGACCAGAAAATATTGACCTTTATGTGCAGGTGACCCGTATACACAGGTTCAATTTAGTTGAAGTATGCAATCAAGGGACCTAAAGAAATTGGTCTTTATAAACAGGTAATCCTTATATAGAGGTGGCTGCTATAGCAGGTTTTACTGTACATCTACATGTATCGGTACATGTGTGGGAGCTCTTAAGAATGTACAATAAATGCACATGTAATGTTCATGCACCAACTATTGACAGCTGTCACAGGCTACATGTACATGTAAATAAAAATCACTACTTCTAATTTAACTCATCAACCCCTGAAATCACATTTGGACCTTCCCATTTCCAAAATGGTTAAGTCCATTGACAGAATTCAGGGGTGTATGATTTAGAATAAAAAATTTAAAATAATTTTATATGCAATATCAACTTGTTCACTCCTGAATTATGACAGTAGACCTGACCATATACTATTTATCGATCAAATCGTGAGTCTAAATGTGACCGCTGGGGTTGAAGAGTTTTAGTAACACTTACATGTACTTCCTGTGACAGCCGATGTGTGTACATTGAACATACATGTACAAGTACAGTAAAGCCTGTATTTATAAGCGGACAGTTGCCAGACTTAGCAAATTGTCCATTATAGAGAGGTGTCTGCTGAATTAAGGATGATGATTCACTGCTAAAATATTCATACGTAAAACTAACAAAATTGTTCTTGTAATCAACTGTTATGATGCAACGCATGGGAAAATATCAAGTGAAAACACAAAACAAAAGATTGTAGGAGTGGTTTTCAAGATAGAAAGTCGGGACATACAGCTTAGTGAGGAATTGCCTATGGCAATGGAAGTCGATCATAGGAAGACTGTCCGCTAATTCAAATTTAAAGATACAGACTTTATGCATATTTGGGCCAACAACCCATTGTCCGGGTAAAGGAGGTGTCCGTTTATTTGAAACAGATGCTACAGTAACAATCTTATATAACAGGTAAATCGGGACTCAGACAAATTGTCTGTTATTAGCAGGGTGTCCACTTATTCAAGGTGTCTGTTATGGCATGTTTTACTGTATATGTATAACAATGTCGATCATATATAACCACATATATATGTACAATGTACATGTATTGATCAAAATGACTTGGTCAACATGGTCAATAAAAAATTATTAAATTTCATTTGTTTTGCATATTAATAGGTCAGCCTTCTCTGTGACCGAATGATTAGTGCATGGACTTGAAACCTGACAACATCAATCTTTCAACTATACTTTCCTCTTGATTCATAATAAAGTGATCGTGTCATCTGGATTAACTCCCCAAAACTTGATATTTGGTAAACGAACATCAAAGCACAAATATTTAACGGAAGTTTATAATTATATTCCAAATATTTTTTCAATACTATAACGTTCTTTCACAGCTGGTACATGTACATGTATATTTCAGATTTCCCTACATCTGGACAAAGGACTTGATAGTGACAAACTCTACAGTAAATTCTAAAATAGATACATGAACTGGACAAATCCCCCCCCAAGAAAAACACACAGAAATTATCATCTTGGATTACATGTATATGATACCTAGTAGAATGAAACTTGTATAACAACCTCCTTAAGGACACCAAAAAAATGGTCTTTATATGGAGGTGGTCTTTATATAGAGGTTAATTTGTACACAAATGGCACTATAGGGGCAGCAAAAAAAAAAACGGTCGTTAAGACTGGATGGTCTTTAAACACAAGGTGGTTGCTAAAGCAGGTATTATTACTGTACATAATTTGTACTACAAATGTATAGTGGAACCTGTATTGAGAGACCACCCCATCCGACACTTCTGGTAAATGTGGTCCCTTAAAAAAAGGTTTTCTCTACATGTACAATGTATAGGATTGTTTAACTGATCATGAGTGGTTCTCAGAATGTCATCTTACAAGACAGGTTCCGGTGGTCTCTCATAGGAATGGACTCTCAACAGTTTTCACTGTACATAACACGGGTCTCTTTGATCTAATCAGACTGGTGCCAACTACATATACATGTACCATTCATCTATACATTTATAACTGCAAAACTGACTGCTGGTACTGGAAATCACTATGGTCAACAAACTTAAAGCCACGCATGAAAAATCCGGATACAAAATGGATTACGCAAAAACCCAAAACTCCCCTATTATATGTATAAACATGTACATTGTACATGTACATGTATATAATACATATATGTATATCAAAACTTACCCAATATAAGGTTTAAAACTCCCATGGCTATAGTCTATATCAATTTTTGCACTTCTTGTTGATGGTGAATACAATGCCCCCGTCACGATAGAAAACCATAAAAAGTACACTGTCTTCACGTACATCTAAGGTCTCGCTTTATATATACACTACGCCAGTGATTTTGTCAATGACTTACATAATGCCACTGCATTTTAAGATGAACATTTTGTGAATGACTGCAGAGTGCAATGAACTTAATGATACACAGAAGAAAACCACTTAACAAAATACTTAAAAGAGCCGCTATGACCAATAATCTCGGGTTAACGAACTATATGGGACTCCATGCTGGGATAGTCTGGATCAAAACACCTTTTTTACAGAGATAAGAACTATTTGGAAGACAATTAACGCCTTTATAAAATCATAACTGTTATGTTTTTTCTCCACTCTGACCCACAGTCAATATTCTTTCGTTTATACAAAATGTACATGTACCTTTCGATATTGTTGTTTTATATTCTTCTAAAATTTTGTTCAATAACATTTAGACCTATCTACTTATCAATATCAATATGGCGACATTGCCAGCTGTATGTGAGCTGCGGAGCATCACAAGTTTTAACTCATGCTATGGACCTACATATACACAGAAAGGATTCTCTAATCAATAAAATGCATATGCTGAATGAAATCTTCTTATGTCAAAATGTCAAAATTCGGGTCATGTCAACTTGTCTCAAATTTTTTACTACATTGTATACATGTATAAATGTATATATATATATTCATGCTACTTTTATCTTGAAATTTCGCTGATCTTGAAGCATATTTCTGGTCTGTAATATCAAAATACCTGTGCCATATTTGACCTATTAAGTGCCCAATTTGTCCCAGTAAACGCCACTCCCCCTTTTATTACATACGATCGAGAATCTTTTCTAGCTGGTTGACAAAGGAGATTTGGACATGAAAAACTGTAAGTAACAGTTTATCTATACCCCCCCCAGCAACGGAAACTACAACAACTTTACAACTGTGCCTTATCAAAAAATTAACTGTTTTACATTAATTTGACTATTAATTGGTCCCATTAAGTGCCAACCCCTTTTCCTGATTTTTGTAGCACCCTCAGGGTGCTTAATGGGTCAATATTATAAAGTCACTTGTTATCTCAAAATTACCTTCTTTTTACATGCGAGATACATTGTAATTGATTACTTATCTACATATACATGTACCTGAAAAAAACATGCATAGAACAATCAACTCCCATTGATGAGACAAGGGGAAAACATACATGTAGTTAATAATTGCTGAACTCCAATTTAAATTTAAGCAGTAGTCTGAATAGGTACAAAATGTAAATGTATATACTATATTTGGTGTCAATTAATAAGAATAGAAAATATGTGAATTGAAAATTGTATGCTGAATTTCGGATATCTTGAAGTAGATGGGGGAGTTCTGTGAATTTTGATTTGATTTGATTCGATTTTTTGTTTTACGCCATACTCAACAATCTATCTTTCAGTCATATGATGTCAGTTTTTTATTGGTGGAGGAGAAACCCCGGTTACCCGTGTAAAGACCACCGACCTTCCGCAAGAAAACTGGCAAACTTGAATCCCACTTAATTCGAAATGACCCTAGTGGGATTCGAACCAGAGGTGAGAGGCCTAGTGATTTAAAGCGCAATGCTCTAACCACTCGGCCACGGAGGTCCCCGTGAATTTTGAAATAAAGAAATTTCACTAAATATATAATATATATATTGGTAAACAATATATCATTATTCATTATACAAGTACAATGACAGGAAATATTTTCTAAAAGTCTCATACAGTATTTGCATTTTGAATGTTATTTTACACCACTCTCAACAATTTTTCAGTTATATAGTGGTGCCAGTTTTTAATGGTGGAGGAGAGAAACCATTTACAATGTACCCAGGAAGAGACCACACCTTCCTCAAGTAAACTGGCCAACTTGCACACAAAACTCAGATTAGATTCCTGCACTGGGCTTGAACCAGTGCGCTGACCAAAAGTGAAAGGCTCCTTGGTTCAAAGAGTGATGCTCTAACCATGTGCACTCGGCCATGGATTGATCCGATTAGGAGGTCCCGTAATGTTGACATCTCATCCCAAATGAAGACCTGTGACTTAAACAGCAATAAACTCAACACACATATTGACATCAAGTGCATTTGTACATGTACATGTGATTTACATGTACAAGTTAAAAACCATTGTTGCAAAGGGTTTTAACAGGGTGACCTGCTTAGCCCTCACTTATTCCCATCCTGCCTTTTTTTACAAGTTTCCCTAACTGTGCACCCTGTCCCTTATTTATACAAGTACACCCAGCAGAAAAATCATCTATCACCTTTTTATTGACAGCCCAGTTTTATTAAAAACTGAATTAATATTTTTCTGAGAATACTCTGTTGAGTTGGTTCCTCCAATTTTTGAAATTAATTTTTTTCAAATTGTAATGCCATCCCATACATTGTACATGTACAGTTGAAAAATACATGTCAATGTATATATACATGTACTGACATTGATGGTAATACATTTACATTTTATTTACATGCACAGGCACTTGTTTTTATTAACAGGGTAATCCTCGAACCCCATTGATAGAAACAAGCGCATGTGTGTACATGTACATGTATTACACTCAGTAAAAAAAACCCAAAACAAATCAAATATACATCAGTAAAACATCATTTACAACATGTATACCTATGGCTAAAGGTCAACCAAGAGGAAGTAGCACATCCAAATTTTGTCCCCAAATCAGGGGTGTATGAGAAAAATTTGGCTACATGTAGGTTAACATTCTGATTCCATGCATTACTTTAGATAAATGTTCTTACATGTACATGTATGTATATCTTTATAAGTCTGTCACCTCTGTTATGCTTAAATTTAAAACGCATGTTTGTAAACAAGTTGTGTGTCAAACTAATTCTTTGTATACCTGCATGTACAATGTATGCATGTACTTTGTACTTGGCATGTAAAAAAAAATATACATGTACATACATGTACATATAAATACATTGTAATTTATGTTTGAATGGTTTTTTAATACAGGTGGCCATTATATACAGGTTTTACAACAGTTTCTTTTATTAACACGGTAAGTGCTTGTTTTGTGTAAAAACCAAAAAAAAAAAACGCAGGCTATACACGTATATTTGGGCATTCTTGCTACTTACATTTACCGGTATTCATAATTAAACATCAAAAAGCATATACAAAATGTACTTATACAATGTACATGTATATATATATATATATATATATATATATGAAATGTACATCAAAAGCTTATGTCAAGTTTCAGAACTTCCTTTTAACAAGTACAAAACACAATTGGTTCGCCTGTCCTGAACTCACCTATCAAATATTCGCAGTTTTAAATATCACATGTACATGTGTACCAGCTGTTAGTATTATAATTATTCGGAACTCAAGGGTAGATCTGAAGTGTAGGCCTTTTACATATCACAGGACATATCAGATACAGTACATGTATATACACATTAAAAAGAGAGATATATATACTGTATCAATTTCATGTTTATTAATATACATATGTATACATGTATATACATCATATTTATCGAAGTTACATTAACACGTGTTTATGTTTACTTGTGTTTCACAATTATTGGTCAGTTTTATACGGGTATGTCATCTGACATGTCACAATGAATATTCATTGCATGAATTTCAGGTGTTTGTTACGTGTAACGTAGTCCAATATTTGTATAGAATATAGCCATTCGAAGGCTCTTTTCAGTGCAGTTGACTTATTCCCACCCATCCACCCATTTACATAAGTATAGTTTTAAAATTTGAACTATATATTTTGTTTTTACGTTGTAGGTCACGTGGTCAGGAGACAGTGACATTTTGTATGTATATTTATTATATCTAAGTAAACTGCACTTGCATAGAGCGCTTCATACCTAATTTGTGTGTTTGTTTATTTTATAAATTATTTATGTTCGTTTGAGTGAAACGAATTAGAACATAAATACATGTATAGGGCCTATATATATTACCTCATATAAGTAAAGCAAACTTAGGTCAAAGAAAGAATATTTTCCGTCCGTTTGTAAAAAAAATTGAATTCCAGGAAGGTCAAGTTGTTCTAAGGACGAACCATGGCCGTAATTAATAAAAGGGTAACGTTATGTTTGAATCTTGAATAGTGTTTTACACTACCGACAACATTTTCTCTGTTACATGGTGGCGGCCAATTTGATTGGTGGTGGAGAGAACACGATTACAATGTACCCGAGGAAAAGGTTATCATCAATGTAACCACATAAACTATGTGTACAATGTACATATTTAATGAAAAAAGATATGACAATGTACATGTACATGCAAAAACATTACAAATGAATCTTTTTCTGCAATGTTTTTCATACATACCTGTACCAGTATGTGTTTTGTTGTTGTTTCTTTATTTAAATTTGAAAAGTGTATATTTACGCCACGACTCACTCTACAAATTTTTAATTTGCCGTACATGTGTGGTGGAGGCCAGTTTTAATGGTGGAGGAGAGAACCCAGTTACAGTGTACCCAGGAAGAGACCATCAACTTTCTGTAAGTACATGTACATAAATTTGTTAACTGGCAAACTTTCTCACAGAAATCGGCTTACATGCTAGGTTCCAGCAGGGCTCAAACATGTGCTGACCAGAGAGTGAGATTCTTCATGGTTGAAAGCTCTATATGCTCATACATTATTACAGGTATGTACATATGTTATAACTAATCATACATGTACAATGTACTGTACAAGAAATCTTCAAGTACAATGTACAATGTATCGTTCACTGTACACTGTACATTGTATTCATGTACATGCAAACCACAAAATAACACGGGAGTGATCGTTCAGGATACTGATGGAGGTTATGACAAATACAAATAACAGAACCTCCTTTTCATTCTTGATGAATTTAATTTTACCCGGTAAGTCGTCATTATTGCTATCATAACCTGCAGGTTACGGTCATTCCTTTTAGTGTTATAACCTGTAAATGGGTTTAACAGCTATTTCTGTTGGCCTTTTTGTTTAATTTCTGGTGGCCTGAACATGTACATTTTTTTTTGTATATACAGCATCAGCGTCGGAAGCAAACTGAAAGTGGGGGGCTAAACCAACTTAAAACACATACACACGCCAGAAACGTCTATGTCCTATGTCTATATTTGCAAAAAAGTGGAGGGGCTAAGCCCCCCTAGCCCCACCCCCGGTTCCGACGCCTATGTACAGTACATGTACATGTACATATCGTCATATGTAAAATTCTTCATCAAAAATTTTTTTTGGATATTGACTATCAAAGATTACATGTACATGTACTTGGGGGAGAAGCATGTGTGTAATTTTTATCATGAATACAGATGTACATGTATATATTTTGTATCTGTACAAATGTATATGTGTATCCATAACCATATGGTAAAAAAATGGATTTCTTTCCAACAGCTCAGAGCTACAAATTAAATTTGTATTTGTAAATTTAAATCTGGCAGTACACTACTACAGACTCCGTATAAAGAGATAAGACTTTATAAGCCTGGTTTACATCATTTCTGTTGACCAGAGTCCCAATCTCTGATAAAGCAGTAATAGAGGAAATGGTTAAGATATGACCTTGAATTATGTGACCTTAAGTTGCTTGACCTTTCACTGACACTGTTATTGTGTACATGTAAAATAAAAACATTTTGATCTGTGTTTCTTTTTTTCATTGATTTTCTCCAAGAATTCTGATGGTACAAAAGTAGAAACAATATATTTTTACTACAGTAAAGCAATGCGATAAAATGATGTTTGGTATTAAATTTTTTTATATACCTGTACACATGTACATCTGCAGGACAAATTAAAATCATTTACCAGATATTTCTTTCTCACACATGTACATTTATATAAATGTATTGGTATGTATTATTATATATGTGTACATGTAGGGGATTCATTATTAATTTATTTTAGATGGTACCAGTACATGCACTTTATGACACACTCTACTTGCATAATTTTCAGTAATACATGTATTATAGATTCTACATGTACATGTTTTAGGTCATGATCAATGCAGATCTGGTGTACTGTACATGTAAGTCCCAATTCCCAATGACAAAATGTAACATTTCCCCCAAGTTCACGCCAAAATACAACATATATCCAATTTGTTACACTTATCCTAGTGAGAAAGGGAGGATATTCTGTAAGTACAAAATGTACATGAGTCGACCTGGCTCAGTCGGTAGCACGCTTGACTCTTGATCGCGAGGTGCCAAAGGTGGTGAGTTCAAGTCCAGTTGGCGGCAGCTTGGTTTCCTGTCCTTCAGATGAGACATTAAAAACCGAGGTCCCATGTCACAGTAGGCGTCGGCACGTTAAAGAACCCTCACTGGCTTCAATGGCCGTAAGTGCCGAGCATTGGCCAAAAATTTGAAGCCCTTCACCGGCATTTGGTGACGTCTCCATATGAGTGAACGATTCTTGAGTGGGACGTTAAACAACAATAAACAAACAAACAAACAAACAAAATGTACATACCATAATTGACCAATAAGCACCCATGTCCCTATAATTGTCCCCCCTTTTTACATACATTGTACATTGTATGATCAAGAATCTTTTCTAGCTGACAAGGAAATGTGGACCTTAAGTACCAGTAACAGTTTATCTGTACGTGTACATGTAGTCCCCTCCACCCAGCAACAGAATTATGTTGATAGGTGTCCTCGGTAATACATGTACATGTACAACAACTTTATTTATTATTGTTTATAACTTTATTTATTTTTGTGCATTATAAAAATGAACTGTTTTACATTAGTTTGACTATTTATTGGTCCCCTTAAGCAACCACCCCATTTCCCTGATATTTGTAGCACCCTGGGTACTTCATGGGTCAAATACGGTACATGCAATTGCACATGTTCAGGTATGTGTACAAATGTTATATGAAAGATAAAGAAGAAAATAAAACAAATGTACATGTACAATGTACATTTGTAGTTGAATTTTCTTCAGCGTAGAAGATGCACAGCAAGTAGTTATATATATAGCTTTGTAAATTTGAATGAATTAAGCACTAAAATATCAGAGAAATTTTCTTCAGATATATTTCTAATGCTACATTGTACTCGAATTTTTTCTACTTTGTGAAAAATATCATAAAATTCCCCACTGGAAAGGTACAAGCGAGTGTTTCTGGAAAACAAAAAAAATCCTGGTACATCTAGTACATATGTACATTGTATATATATAATGATATGTACATTGTACATGTATACCTCAAATTGTGTGATGGCAGCCAGTTTTTAACACTGAAAGATGAACCTGGTTACAATGCACGTCGTGATGTACATGTATCCGGTGGGAAGAGAGTAACGGTCTTGAGGCTTCAACAAGTAAACGAGCAAACTTTCTTACAAAATCAACTTAAGGTTCCAGTGGGACTGGATGGTACCCATGCTGACTAGAGGTAAGACTCTTACAAAGAGACTTCATGGTTTAACCCGGGCCCATCTACCCCTGAAAATAATGGATTCTACTGTAAATCAATGACTTAGACTAGTCCAAATGTGTCTTTAGGGGTGAACGAGTTAAATTGCAATGCCAATGAGGCCCCTCCAAAATCACAGATTTGTTCTAAGACAAAAGGGGATTTTGAGCCATATTAGGCACAAAGACTGTACATGTACATGTACACACATGTACATTGTACATGTAAGATGTATAAACAAATACAGGCTTTATTTTCCCATTCATGAACAGAATATGTAGTCAAAAGTTGAAAATTCACAGTGTATGAATCTGTCCAACTGTTATATTTACAGACTTCCTAATCAATAAGCTGGCTTGTGGTGTGATAAGAGGTCAACTGCCTACCTACATGTATATGTACTTTTGATTTGATTTGATTTTTTGTTTTACGCCATTCTCAACAATTTTTCAGTCATATGATGGCGTCCAGTTTTTAGTGGTGGAGGAGAAACCCCGGTCACCCAGGTGAAGACCACCGACCTTCCGCAAGAAAACTGGCAAACTTTCCCACTTAATTCGAAATGACCCTAGCGGGAATCGAACCAGAGGTGAGAGGCCGTGTGATTTAAAGCGCAATGCTCCAACCACTCGGCCACGGAGGCCCCTGTACATGTACTGATACACACTGAATGGAAGAAAACACAGATTCACTAAAGTATAAAATGTACATGTGAATTAATGTACAAATGTACATTGTTGTATAAGTACATGTACATGTACATCTAGGGCCAGTAATTTTCTGCGATCACAGAATATATACATATAACAGGCAGAATCACAGAATAGGCAATCTGAAACGGAATTTGTATTTTTGAAAAATCTTTTTAAAAAATTTCAACAGGAGGTATTAAATTTCAAACTTAAATGTGCTATTTTTGTGTTATAAACTTCATTTCTTTGTTTATTTACAATATTTCGTCACATATTTTGACATCAATTTCTGTATTTATCCTGTACTATAAGCCATATAATGTTACATTTTACATAGACTAAAATTGAAAGAAAGGGTTACATGTAACTCATTTTGGCAGTCGTAATATCAGTACCTTGACATCCATATTCTTCTCAAATGAAAATAGCGTTAATAAAACCTCTCAAATTAAGTTTTCACAATGCTTACAGTGTATGTCTTAAGTTTTTTATCCTATGAAAACAGAAAAAAACAAAACAGAATTCATCAGAACTAAAAACAGAATTGAAGCAAATCTGAAATAGAAAATCATTGGCCCTATACATGTATATCTAATTCTGTCTCTACATGCATGCATGTCTATATACATTTAATGCATGTACATACATGTATGAAAGAGCTAAAAAATTGCCATATATAATATATATATATATATATATATATATATATATGTACATTGTACACTGCACATGCCCCATCTACAGTACATGTACAAATGTACATTTTTGTACACGTATAAATATAAGCAAAACAAAATGAAGACGATATCCGTTTTTCTAGACTCTTAAGTTTCAAGAAGGATGTGATCTCGTATTTCAATGAAAGGAAATCAAAATGTACAATCTATATATATATATATATAAATATCTTACACTAGTTTTCTATTGATCAGCTGTTAAATAGACATGTGATCAAACTTTGTTACTTTGTGCTAAAGCCAGTAAAGGAATGCCTCTGTAGGAATAAGAGCATATATATATGTACACATGCCTTTTTCTGTCAATTTTGGGAAAAAGCCATTGAAAACACCATTGGGAATTTTAACATGAAATTGTGTAATATTTGGAAAAATTATGTGCATACCGTACATGGAAATCTAAATTTAATGGAATATCTTTTTTAAATGCATTTCCCTTTACAATAATTTTTTGTTCATCAATTTATGGCCAAGGCATCAACATCGAATTAGGAATTTTTTTCATCAGATTGGGAAAAAATACATGCATTTTCCACTGGGAATGGGGCCGAAGAAAAGGTCTGACACACGTATATATTGTACATGATTTATGTACATTTAGTAATTAATGCACAAAAATTAATGTACATATGAATGTAGTTGTACATCATATTGTATACTTACGTTTGTACGTATACACGTGTACATATCTGTACATGTATAATATACATGAAAAACTACAAAGCAACCATTCTTGAAAGTCAACAGTTACACTCTCGTAAAAGACCACCTGTCTTGAGAGACCACTGTCAAAAACTATAAAGACCAAGGCACCTGTCTTGTGAGACCACTGTCATAAATTATAAAGACCACCTGTTTTGTGAGACTACTGTCATAAAAGACCACCTGTCTTGTGAGACCACTCTCATAAAAGACCACCTGTCTTATGAGACCACTATTATAAAAGACCACGTGTCTTGTGAGACCACTGTTATAAAAGACCACCTGTCTTGTGAGACCACTCTCGTAAAAGACCACCCATCTTGTGAGACCACTCTCATAAAAGACCACCTGTCTTATGAGATCACTATTATAAAAGACCACCTGTCTTGTGAAACCACTCTCGTAAAAGACCACCTGTCTTGTGAGACCACTCTCATAAAAGACCACCCATCTTGTGAGACCACTCTCATAAAAGACCACCTGTCTTATGAGACCACTATTATACATGTAAAAGACCACCTGTCTTGTGAGACCACTCTCATAAAAGACCACCCATCTTGTGAGACCACTCTCATAAAAGACCACCCATCTTGTGAGACCACTGTCATAAAAGACCACCTACATGCATCTTGTGAGACCAATTTGACAAAAGTGAAGACCAACTGAAAAATTAATGGCTCTCAGCCCCTGTGATGTGACCTGTCAAAACTGCCCGAAACTGCTTATGAAGGTATGAATTGCAACAAAGAAGGGGAAAGAAAAATCAAAATAGTAAAATACCTTCTTTGTCACCGCTGTAACTATCAGATCCCTTGCATACAGTGTACATGTGTGTAAAATATGTGCATGTACAATGTAATTATAAATGCTCTATTGTTCGATTCACATAAGATGGCAGGGTGGAGTAACCTTTTGATTATCATAAGATGATTCTACTCACTTTATGATTATGACAAGCTGCACGGGAAAAATGTTTTATGGAATTATTCATCAATGGATACTCTCTTATGTATACAGTCTAGTCAGTGTAACTTTAATGCTATGCTTTATTACATGTACCTAAATTTAAAGCTTGTCTTGTTTTGTTTGTTTGTTTATTGTTGTTTAACGTCCCACTCAAGAATATATGGAGACGTCACCAAATGCCGGTGAGGGGCTACAGATTTTGTCCTATGCTCGGCACTTACGGCCATCGAGCAGTGAGGGTTCTTTAACGTGCCGACACCTACTATGACACGGGACCTCCAGTTTTTACTGTCTCATCCGGAAGACAGAAACCAACCTGCCACCGGCGGGACTCAAACTCACGACCTCACCATCCAGAGTCGAGCATGCTACCAACTGAGCCAGGCTGGCTCTAAAGGCGTAAAGCTTGTCCAGGTCAAGAAAGGGTTCACAAGACTCCACTCGCCAGGTTATGTGGATTTTACTATAGAATAGATACAGATTCTGTATCAACAAATTTTCATGATGTACATGAACATGAACCTGGTCCAGCATCTTTAATTCCCATATTAAATCATACGATGAATAAGAAAATGAGTAATAAAATTGTTCATCCATAATGGCATTACATAAGATTTGTGTGCACAGTAACACAAACTATACATATATGCTGTGGGTATACTAGTAATTGGTATGAGAATCTGACAATACATTGTACCTACATGTAGGCTACATGTACAATGTATAACATGACATACATACATGTACAATGCAGCCTATATATAATACAGGGATTCAAAATTCCCCAAATCCAAAGTCCGGGACTTGGTTAATTCGGGTAAGGACTTGGCATTTAGAAATACCAAAAGTCTGAGGGACTTGCCTCATCTGCCTTCATTTAATTTTACTGTACATGTATTACTTATTAACAAAATTCAGCATGGACTTTAAAATTTCTCAGTTGGACTTGCCAGAAATTTACACCCCAAGTTTCGGACTTCATTATGACTATGAGTATCTAAAAAAGAATTTTGAACCCCTGTAATATATCACTGGAGTGCAATAGCTTCATTCAAGAATATACAATGTTGACATACATGTACATTTACACACATATACAAATTACTATGTACTGTTATGAGTACATGTATGTTTGTGACTGTTTAATGCCTAGAGTAAGATCTTAACACTACAGCTACAAATATCAAGAATATACAGTTGGGAACTCTTTATTTATATATGTATATATATATATATATATATATATATATATATATATATATATATATATATATATCAGATACATGGAGAGAGAGAGAGAGAGAGAGAGAGAGAGAGAGAGAGAGAGAGAGAGAGAGCATTCAAATTTGTATACTAGTAGCATCCACCTTGCTTTTACAATTGTGTATTTATAAATCAACAAGAAAGTGCATTTGCAGCTAGCTAGCTACACAATTATGGATAACTTCATGTTAGTCATCTGAAACAAAGAACATCATTTTGGTATAACCCGCCCCTTCATGGATAGAAACAAGTGCTATTGTCTGTCATTCCAGTTTTAAATCAATGAAAAAACCCCATCAAGTTTCAGTGAAAATTCGAATTCAAAAATAAAAGACCTACTTAACACATACTAATTAAGTGTCAAACTATATATTCTTATATAGAATTCTTCTTTTCGTTCGACAGTAAGTTATCTTTAAGTATATCAACGGTGTGATAAGGAAGTGGAAAGGTTATACCAAAGTGTGTACATCTCTCTCCTTCCATTTCTGATAATATGTACATTGTTGTCGTAAAGTTGACCTGTGAGACTGTCTGCGATTACCTTGCAAAATACGCCTGTCAGTTACTTACCTGTTTTATCAATATCCATGGCAATCCGATATAATAATTATATCCCATTGAAATGTCCTTTGTTGAAATAATTGCAATCTACCTGCCAATTACCGAAATGCACTTTATAATCATACTGGGATTCGGGGAAATTGATACTACATTCTATAGGGCAGTTCTATTTAGTTGTGATTTAACTTCCGGTAAAAGACAAAGTCACATGACAATCTAAAGCGAAAACAGAAAGTCACATGACAAAACAATTTACGCATAAGAAACCGATTTCAATATTGCTGAAAGAGGAAGTAAGTTTAAATAATAAGAATCTGTTTTTTGAGAAATAAATCAATAAATAAAACTGTAAAAACAAAACTATTCAAAGCGGAGACATTTATAACGCGTTTTGTGCCTCTGGTAATAAATAAATAAAAAAATATATAAATAAATAAATATATATAAATAAATAAATAAATAAATAAATAAACAAATAAATATATAAATAAATAAATAAATAAATAAATAAAATGAAAACAAGCCGCCCATCCCCAAATAAAATAAAAACAAACAAAAGAATGCATAAGATATCTGAATAAAGATAAGCAACAGTGAAAACATAAAGCAGCGATATATCGCTGCAAATAAACTAATAATGAAGAGGGTGTAAATTTTCCATAACAAAACAAGAGGGGGGCCTCCGTGGCCGAGTGGTTAGAGCATTACACTTTAAATCACAAGGCCTCTCATCTCTGGTTCGAATCCCGCTAGGGTCATTTCGAATTAAGTGGGGAAAGTTTGCCAATCGGGTGCCCCGTGGTCCGGAGCGCTTTAAAACTGACAAGAAGTCCGAAAAGCACAGGTTCGAGTCCCGCTGAAACCTAAACTGATTTTTTGTGAGAAATTAAGTTTGCCAGTTTACACGCGGAGGACCGTTGGTTTCTTCCGGGTACACAGTAACCGTATTCTCTCCTCCGCCATTATAAACTGGCCGCCACCATATAACTGAAAGGTTGAGTGAAGCGTAAAACACCACACAAAATTCAAATTTAAATTCAAGCAGACGTTCAGCTCAGCTTGCGCAGCACACACATATATCTAAATTTCAAATTTAATAACGTTGTAAAAAAAGATAGTCACATTGCCGAGCACGGAGTCAGTGGATCTGAGATGGAAATGGTACACCGGAACACGCGAATAAAGAAGAAGAAACCAATTTAACTTGTTTATTTCAAAAATGGGCATTGGCGTCGGAAGCAAATTGAAAGTGGGGGGGCTAAACCAACTTAACACACACACACACACACGCCATAAACGTCTGGGGGCTAAGACCCAATTTTTAACACCTATGTCTATCTTTGCTTAGCCCCCCCCGGTTCCGACGCCTATGATTGGTATTTAACATAGATAGCTATGAAAAGAAAATCACACAATATGAAAATGAACCAACTTTAACGAGAAAAGCAAACAAATAAATAATAATAAAAAAAATAATATAATAACAAATTGAACAGCAACCCTCTCCCCTAGAAAAAGTGTCGCCGCTGTGTCATTCAGATATGTCAATGACGGCTTTTATTCAAACGGAAGTCGTTCAAACTCCGGATACAATCATCTTTACCTACTGTATGATACAGATAAACCAACGAACATATTGCTATGTAGCACGGTAATAAACAAATTTTACGATTTGTTAATAGTTATATTGGAAACTGGACCAATCGGATATGAGTAATATCAACAACTTTCTAAGCTCGATTAATTTTAGGAGATCTTTCCCCAGTCATAATCACATATGTAAGCGATATTTTTGTATACGTGGTTTTAATTACAGTCATACTTGCAATATTTGCCACCACTGTATGATAAAGGGTACCTGCCTGTAAAAGACCATTCAAACATCAAAGTACTGAAAGTACTGATACGAGTTGATGACAGTCGTAAATTTTAATGCGGTATAATACACTCAGTATACTGAATACTTTTTAATTCGATAAAATTAAGTTTTACAAAAAAAAGTAACTAAAAATGGGGTCAGACATTTGGCCTAACGTGAGTACTGATGGCTTATTTATTATGCAACAAACTACATAGATCAGCGATATGATTATAAAATATTGTGCTTATAAACATCGTTTTTCTATGCGACAGGACAGTATTATACTTTTACGCTATACTTCTATCAGTAGCCTTAAATCTCTAGGTCAATACGTGTACATGTAAAACATTTTCCCAACTTCAAAGACGCGAGTTTCTCATCAGTTAAAATAAAATAATTGAAAAGTAACATTCTAAAGTATTTATAATATCTTAAAATTCATAAAGGACGCCGAACTGACCCTGAATAGCATATATTTCAACAAGTCTTGTAGACCTATATTTTTCAGCGAATTCAAAAATATACGAATAAAAGTGTGATTTGGACATTTCAATCTTGAAGTTGAGTTTATGTTGCTGAAGTGCACATACATGTGTAATTTTGCGTCAATATAATGTGTTATTAACCCCATAATGCAAAATGTGCTTTAAAATTGACTTGTTACCGATGAACAACTTAGCATAACATAACTGCGTTGATGTTCCATCAACTCGTAATAACCTTTCACGTTAACTTCTTCATTAAGGCCACCCCCGTCTTCATTGACTAGGCCTACTTTTGCCCCTTTTCCTTGAGTGGACTTCATGGACAAGCATAGGCGTCGGGGGGGGGGGGGGGGGGGGGGGGGGGGGGCTATGGGGGCTTAGCCCCCCCCCCCCCACTTTTTTTTGCAAAGATAGGCATAGGTGTTGAAAATTGGGGCTTAGCCCCCAAGACGTTTCTGGCGTGTGTGTGTGGTTTAAGTTGGTTTAGCCCCCCACTTCTGGCGTGTGTGTGTTTTAAGTTGGTTTAGCCCCCCCCTCCCCCCCCGCCACTTTCAATTTGCTTCCGACGCCTATGACAAGTATGACTGTTCTATTTACTTGAGAAATGGGGATCCCTGGTGGTGCAACTCGAATCAAAAGTTTTTAGTGTTTTGTTGTAAAAATTGAATTCACCGGATGGGTGTAAATATAAAATTTACAACATAACAGTTATCTATTCACACCCACCAGGAAAATTCAAAATTTACAACTGACATTAGACGCCATCTTCCGAAATCAAGGCTTTCCTGGGGCAGCCCACTCACCCGAAGGCCCGTTGCTCCGAAAAACCTGCATTATGCCGTTTAAATTTCATAAATAATTATTGATATCAATAAACCGATTTATTTTGAAATCAGTAATAATCGATTGATATCAATAAATTGAATAATAATCAATAAATCGAAATATTGAATTATTCGAACGTATTTATTGATATCAATAGTTCATTTAATGATTTTGATAATAGTAATTATTGATATAAATAACAGTGTGAATTGATTGATATCAATAAAAAGAAATATTATTGTCAATAAATAAGTTCGAGTTATTGAAATCTATGATATAAATAATTAAAATTTTGGATATCAGAAATTCGAATTATTGATTTCCAAAAACTGATTGGAATATTTGATAACAATAATTCAATTTTATTTTATAATTCGGTTTATTGATATCAAGATCTCATATCATTGGTATCAACAATTCCATCGTTGATATCAATAATTACAGTTCATTTATTCATGTCAAAATCGAATTGAAATTAATAATTCGAATTATTGAGGATCAATAAACAGATAATTTGTAGTAATACAGTGTCCCGTAGAGTTGGCTGTAAAGGACAAAACCTGATGTCGTAATGGAAATGACTGTCAATGACGTATGGGGCCTTCGGAGTATCGGGCTTCGGAGTAACGGGTCTTCGGGCTACCGGGCTGTAACCAGGTTTTCCGATCCACTTTGTTTCTCACACTAGTTTGAGGACGACGCTTAGAAAACCTTGACTTCAGAAGACGATTAGACTCAAACTAACTTAAATTATTTTAACCCCAGCCTATGATTTATCTCCCTTTCATATTTCAAGATTTATTTCACTATTTCTTTTCTTTCCTTTTTTCATTCTTTCTTTTTTTGAATTGTTGTGTTTTAATTTTTGAATTTATTAAGTGGTGGTTAAAATCAAATATGAAAAGATGAAATGCTTTATATCTTTAAAGCCAGAAGCTGGATAAACTAAGTACAAGCCTCGAATCCCCTTTCCCATGTTTTTATTAAATTCTGAACCGAAACTTCTGTTTGAATTTAAAGTATGACAATAGCCATTAATAGGTATCAATTTTAGAATAAAAATAAACAATTTGTGATCGATTGTTTATGTTGAAGTCATCATTAAATGGAACCAATCAGTCTTTGTGGGTATCTGAATTTATTCAGTAGATTTTTTTTCTGTCATAAGGGCCCAATGTGGTTGAAAGACTCTCGCAAAGACATGAATGGTGGAATAAGTATCCTGTCGATTTACGAACAAAGAAAGATAACTCTCATTTAGTAGCATTACATACCTTTCTCTCTGATGTTCGTTTAGACAGACCGACAAGTAGGTAGGTAGGTAGGTAGGTAGACAGACAGACAGACAGGTAGGTAGGTAGACAGACAGACAGGTAGACAGATAGAATAGAATAGATAGATAGACAATAACTTTATTCAGAAACTAGGTTACAGCATAAACCTGATACAATTGATAACAACACTGAAGGTTTTCTTTTTATATAAAATAGTACTATACAAATGTACTTCTGTTTCGTGTCACAATTTGATTTTTGAAAGCAGTGTCCAACAACAATTTCAATGTACATTGGAAGCTATAATATGACTTGTTTTTTTAACACACTCACCACTTTGGTTGTTGTTAATGGTATTTTTACCTTATGTCTTTCTGGGGTACGTCTTTGGTGGAAAACAGATCCAGGTTTCCATTCTACTTTTGAAGCTCCATATCTCCCTCTGCCCTTCAAAGAGATGTTTTTTTTCCAGGGGCCCTAGGTTCGATCCCCAGCAGAGACAGTTAAATGTCTCTGTGACATTGGGACTAGGGTTCTTCCTGGATAGAATACAATTATCCATCACTTATTTCACAATAAGTGATTGTTACCTCCGAATGAAGAGTCAGGACGTCTCTTTCAAAATGGAGGGGATAATGTAGCAGTTGTTAAATGATGTTCCTACTAGCTTGGTTAGTGGGGTTACCCCTTTAGCTCAATTGGTAGGGCACCAGCTTTATAATCCAGGGGCCCTAGATAAATCCAGGGGCCCTAGGTTCGATTCACAGCAGAGACATTGTGTCACACTGTGACACTTCCATCTATACTTAGAATTCCATCTATACTTAGAATGTAAAAATATGAGACACTTTCCGAAAATTTGAATGAAATTTTCAAAGTGGCTGTATTCCTGATCTGATCAAGCTATTCAAGACTTTTAAAATTCCATATAAATGATCAAGCTTTTAGGTCCTGGCACCACAAAACTTGAGAATTTACTAAAGTCTGGGATTTTCTGAAACTGGTCTGCTTAGCCAATCAGATTTCAGGATTTGCCACTTTGGATTAAACACAATTAAACTTAAGTAATTCTAAAGTGGTGCCGGGCCTAGGTATCCAGATTCATACAATGGTTGTTTAAACCAACCAGATTTTGAGGTATATAACTTAGTCAATTAGAGCAAAATATGAATTTTCAACTTTGAAGTACATGGCGACCACAAATTGTATGCGTCTTTTTGTCATAAAATATCTGCATTAAAATCTTACCAAATCAGCCTGGATATGCATAAAATCCCATTGTTGGGTCCATATTTATTTTTTTTTTACCTTTTCTGGAAATGGAATTTTTATTTTACTGAAATTATGTGGAATACCATTGATATATCTAGTTAAACAGTCTACACCGGTTATAACCAAAGCTGCTTCTCCCCATTTTTTTGTTTGTATTTGACAAAGCCTTCAAGATTTCAGTGACTTTACTTACTCCTCCGTGACACCTGATCCAACTTTTGTATTCCCAAAACGTCCAAACGCCAATCATTTCAAATTTGATAGCGTCAATATTTGGTACAGTCCAATTCATTTATCTCTGTAATTTTATGCATTTTCTCACCTTTTTACAGTTTAGTTCTGGTCCGCACAATAATATTGGCCGGACAACCAAGTGAAACCAGTGGAATTAAATTTAAATATTGAACATTACTGATGGATAATATAGCATATATCTGAACAAATATTCCAATATCTCGAGAAAATATAAATAAATATATATATATATATATATATATATATATATATATATATATATATATATATATATATATATATATATATATATATATATATATATATATCTTGGTATAAAAACTTATGTTTACTTGAGTTTAAAAGAATTACTCAATGAAAGCCTGAAATTGTATGTCGACATAGCTTAAGTCAACCATCGTTGACCAATGACCGAGACACATTTTACTTGTTTGTTTTCATTATCAATATTGTGAAAATATTACACACACACACACACACACGTTCGAATTACAGTTAGCCCTCTTGTATGGAACTACAGAAGATATCACTATCAGGATATTTATTCCGATATGTAATGTACGGAAGCGTATTAGGGCCACCTTAATTTTTTTATATCTCGTTGTTGGCTTTTCCAACTTTTTTCTTGGAATTTCCAGCTTTCTTTTCTCGTTTTGCCAACTGTAAAGTTAGCTTTTTCAACCCTTTTCTTTGAATTTCCAACTTTATTCTTGGAATTTCCAACTACAGGGACTCAGACAGTGTGTATTGAATAAATTTGAATATCTTTAAAGTAGTTTTCAATTTTAGGACACCGTGTAAAATATCATGAAACGGTACAATAACTGATTAGAAATCAGGCGATTCTTCGCTAAAATGGTGGAGGTTAAAAGGAAAATGATGGCACATGATCATCTACATCAAAACTACCCTGTGAGACCATGGTAGTGACTCATATTACCAGAAACTGGGCATATATTTGGCTAAATGTAGCATTGATACATTTGGAACACAATGAATTATTTAACACCGCAGTTTTTTAATGGATGCATTTTAAGTTAGTATTTTATGATTCTTAAATTTTATGTTGCTCAAAGCGTTATATAACTTTTATACGACTTTTTTGGGAGAGCATTGCAAATTTTGTCATAATCAGATTTTTTATTTTCAATACGTCATAAGACAGAATATTTATTTTTAATCTTTTTAGGAACATATTTTTTTTTCAGTTTCACTGCCTTTCTGATCAAGTTTGTAGTATAACGTAGTGACAGATCTAGACATGTTCAAAGGATTAACATAAATTTATACTATTCAAAACTCGGTTACTACACACGAGATTAATTAACACGTATCATTTAGTGGTTTTATCAGCACCCAGAAATGAAACTGTGCCTTCAATTGCTAATATATCACATTGATTATAAACCTCAAAAGAAGATTATTTCAGAAAATATAATGCATATGAAATAAATGTTAGGGGGTGTGATCCCTAGAATCTTTATATTATTATTTTACAAGGCATGTAATGTTAATTTAGGCTAGCAGACACTAAACTGTGGCATCTTTATTCTTCAAAAGTACTCCATTGACAAACTAACTCTGAAAACAAAGGGAAATTCAGCAGACATAAGCTGAATGCTCCATTGTTTCATTGTATAATGCATAGAGATACATATTGTTTTTTGATATAAAGTTGGAAATTCTAAGAGAAAAGTTTGAAAAGCCAACTTAAGAATTGGCAAAACGAGAAAAAAAAAGTTGAAAATTCCAAAAAAAAGTTGGAAAAATCAATTTTAGAGTTGGAAATTCCAAGAAAAAAATTTGGAGAAGCCAACTTTAAAGTTGGAAAAACGAGAAAAATAAGTTGGAAATTCCAAGAAAAAAGTTGGAAAAGCCAACTCTAAAATTGGAAAGTTTAAGAAAAATGTTGCAAAAGTAAACTTTTAAATTGGCAAAACGAGAAATAAAAAATGTTAAGGTGGCCCTAATACGCTTTTCTAACTTTTTTCTTGGAATTTCCAACTTTTGTTTCTCGTTTTGCCAACTTTTTTTTCTCGTTTTGCCAACTTTAAAATTCAACTTGGCTTTTCCAACTTTTTTTCTCGTTTTGCCAACTTTAAAGTTGAATTTTCCAACTTTTCTCTTGGACTTTCCAACATTTTTCTCGTGTTGCCAAGTTTTTTTTGGACTTTTTTCAACTTTTGACTTGGAATTTCCAACTTTGTACCAGTTAAATCTTAGGCATTCCTATAAAAAACAATATGTATCTGTACGCATTATATAAAGAAACAACGGAACATTCAACTTATGTCTGCTGAATTTCTCTTCGTTTTCAGAGTTAATTAGTTTGACAATGGAATATTTTTGAAGAATAAAAATGCCACAAGTTAGTGTCTGCAAGTAAAATATAACCTTTTTATGCCTTGTAAAATCATAATAAAAAGATTCCGGGGGAGAATACCCACTAACATTTATGTTTACTGAGATTATCTTCTTTTGAGATGTACAGTGAAACTTGTATATAAAGACCCCCTTAGGGACACAAGAAAACCAGTCTTTATAGGGAGGTGGTCTTTATATAGAGGTTGATTTGTACCCAAATGGTACTATTGGAGACAGCAAAAACAGTCTTTGTGACCAGGTGGTAAAGTTTTACTGTATAATCAATGTGAAATATTAGCAGTTGGAAGCTTAGTTTCATTTCTGGGTGCTGATAAATCCACTAAAAGGTACGTGTTAATTAATCTAATGCTCAGTAACTGAGTTTTGAGTTAGTATAAATATATGTTAATCCTTTGTATATGTCTAGATCTGCCACAATATTATATTGCAATTTTGATCACAAAGGCAAAGAAACGGAAAAAATCTGTCCCTAAAAAGATTAAAAATAAATATTCTGTCTTTTGACGCACTGAAAATTAATAATCTGACTTGACAAAATTTGCAATGCTCTCCCAAAAAGTCGCCCTGAAGTTATATAAGACTTTGAGCAGTATAAAATTTAAGAATCACATCGAAAAGAAACTTAAAATACATCCATTTAATAAACTACGGTTTTGAATTAATCATTATGTTCCAAATGTTTAATTTATTTGTATCTATGCTACATTTCACCAAATATATGCACAATTTCTGGTAATATGAGTCACTACCATAGCCTTTCAGGGTAGTTTCGATGTAGATGTATCATCATTTTCCTTTTAACTCCAGCATTTTAGCGAAGAATCGCATGATTGCTAATCTGTAATTGTACCGTTTATTGATATTTTACACGGTATCTTAAAATTGAAAACTACGTTATAGATGTTCAAATTTCTTCAATACACACTGTCCGAGTGCCTGTTTATAAATGTAGGCCATATCTATATCAATCTTGACAAGTCCAGAAAAAAAGTTGGAAAAGCCAAGAAAAATGTTGGAAATGCCAAGAAAAAAGTCGAAAGGCCAACTTTTAAGTTGAAAATTCCAAGAAAAAAGTTGGAAAAGCCAAGAAAAAAAGTTGGAATATCCAAATTTAAAGTTGGCAACACGAGAAAAAAAAAACATTTTCCTAAAAATCATGAGAAAAATGTACAAAATATTCAGTCACTCATTAAAGTGTTCCTCAAGGCGGGGGTTTTGAATATGTTGCTCTACTCAAGATTCGACCAGACTACATATACTAATAAACAGAGTGACTTCATCCGACATTGTTCCTGAAAATCGTAAACTATTATTTCACAAATAATCTTAATCTAAAACTTCGGGAGTCTCGAAGTCACAAAAGTTACTTTAAGATTTTCTGATAAAAACACACAAAATTTATGTTGCAATTGATCATTGTTGTATATTTATTGCATAAAATTGTAAATAATGATTGAAGTATTGCTTACCTGAAGAAAAACTAAAAAATGTCAAATAATAGTAATAATGGGAATGTTTATATATTGATGACATACGATTTAAATAATGAAGAAAATGACTTCTCATTTGTAGAAAACTTTAGAAATAAAAATATTTGAATACATGTACATGTACTCAAATAATGAGTACCCTATTCATTGTATTTATTCATTTATATCACAAACAAAATTATGAATGTGACACGAAAAAATTTAAAGTGAATGATAAAAAAATAGTAATTTGTTTCAGTAAAATCTAGAAGTTTTTAAAACGACTGACAGTAAAACTTGCTTTAGCGACCACCTGTGTATAAAGACCACCTGGTCACAAAGACCATTTTAGCTGTCCCCAATAGTACCGTATCGACCTTAACCTTTATATAAAGACCACCTCTCTATAAATACCGGTTTTCTTGTGTCCCTAAGGTGGTCGTTATATACAGGTTCTACTATATAAAGTCCAAACGCTAAAATAAAAGTAGAGCTTGAATACTGAGTCAGTTTGATGACTCCTCGCGATAGTGTTATAATAGAGTTATCTCTCTTTGTTTGTACACCGATAGACTATTCTGAACAATTGTCTAATTTGGTATGCCGATGTATGTTTCGTGAGTTTTTCATTTGATAGTGTTTGAAGGAAACTACTTCCTGTTTCCATCTATTTGGGTCAGATACAACTATAGGTACTTTTTCATAGGCAACAGTGTTTTCCTGTATATCTCATCTATTGAGAGTGTGTTGACCTAAATATTATAGAGGCCGGAACATGATCGGCGTCCTCTCTACAGTCGGGATATAAACATGAAATAAACATCTTGGTTTTTTTTATCTGTCCCATGTTTTCAGAAGTTCCGCAGTGAATAATAACAGATTAAAATGTTCAGATACTTTTCATGAAATTGGTTCTAACTTTATCAAAGTACAAGTCAAAAATAATTATGCTGATTTAGCGGCATCTTTAATTCTTACATTGTTTTACTGTGTAAAATATAAAACTCTAGTCATTAATACAACGCATACCTATCATACCGCGTTAGTTACCGAATGCCGTTAATGAAAAACTTCATCAATATTCCACAGTTGCTTATTACAGAATCGCTGAAAATCAGATGATTCCAAATAGCTTTTAGAAAATTGAAACACCATTTTTCTTAAATACGGTATCAAAACATATGACTTTCCGCTCTCTATATATCAAATCTGCGAAATGTAAAAGAGAGACATTTTGGCATTATCGACAACTGTTTTTGTCATTAAAAGTGGTACCTGGAAATTTCAATATCCAGTCATTGGTTAGGATGAAACTTATTGTGCGCAGAGCCACTCTAATTCAACACAAAACACACTGAAGTTGATTAAAAAATTGCTGTAATTTCTAATAGATAATACCGTATTCGACCTATTAAGCGCCCATGTACCTATAACCACCTCGCCCCCTTTTTTACATATGATCGAGAATTTTTTCTAGCTGATTGGCAAGGAGATGTAGACCCGAAAAACCGTAAGTAACAGTTTATCTGTAGCACCCCAGCAACATAATCATGTTGAAAGGTGTCCTCGGTAATAACTTTACCACCATGTCTTATAAAAATTAATCGTTTTACGTCAGTGTAACTATAAATTGGCCTCATTAAGCGTCCACCGTCTTTTACTGATTTTTGTAGCGCCCCGGGCGCTCAATGGATCGAAACCGGTATACAGTATATGTAGTGTTTGGAGACCTGAGCCCAGGGCCGTAAAACTATTCTCAGACAAATTTTTACTCATCTTCTAGACGAGCTTTACACTGCCCCTTGACAATCTCTCCTCAGTTGAGAAAATTCCGAAGTTGTTTTATGGTCCGCGAGTTTTCACTTTTTACTCAGATGAGTAAATTTTTTAACTTTTGAGAATAACATTGTCTCGGAATTTTCCTAGTTTATGGTCTTGGGTCAAGGTCTTTCAGCAAACCGTGTCCATTCCAATGGGAACCAATTGTGACTCTTTATTAGACAATCTGTTTCTTTATTCATATGAATCAGACCTCATTTAGAAGCCTTTCAATCAAAAGAAAAAGCTAGCAGTGTCCTTTCATTTGACATTTAAATATATCGACGACATTTTGCCGATCATTAATAACAGTTTTCGTGTGAATGCGATATATCCCAACGAACTAGAAATTAACGACACCACAGAATTAAGCACATACCTTTCCTAATCGGGCATTTTACTTACTATAGACACAAACAGAAAATTAAAAACCAGGCTATACGACAAACGTGATGACTTTGGCTATCCTATTGTCAACTTTCCACATTTAACTAGTAATATCCCCTTTTCACCATTATATGGTGTTTATATCTCGCAGATGATCCGATATGGTAGTGCGTATTCAATATATGAACAATCAATATATAGAGGCAAACTACTTACTAATATGTTGTTGTCGCAAGGATATCAAAGATTCTAATGTCAACATTTCGCAAATTTTAAGGTCGGTTTAATGTCCTTGTTTGCCATTTCAGTGTTTCACTGTTTGGTAGCGGTTGTTGAATCAGCTTTACCGATTGTGACGAAGATTCATTCGTCAATTAATTCCTTTGAATGTGACTGTGAACTCATGGCGCGTGTGACTGGTCGACAGGAAATGTCTACTCCTTCCTCTATAGCACTTGACCTACCTCTGGATCTTCAGAGTTTCGTTTGACGTCTGAACCTTCGTGTGATTTATACTTTGGTATCTGCGATGCATGTTATTGCATCTAAATATTGGTCTTTTAATGAAACTGATCGTTATTTAAAGAATGATTTTAATATACTCATCACTTAGCCTAGTAAACGTTGAAACTGAAAATTAACCCTTAACACCTAAAACGCCAGTCAGCTTTCATATGGCCCATTTATAGTAAGTACAGTGTGGTACAGAAAACCATTAAGCGTCTAAAACTTTCCTTATGGGAGACAGGTGTTATTTGGGTGGGACAAAGTCTAAAAGCTGATTGTATTTTAGTGAATTCAAATAATGCCAGAATAACACACACATAAACACAAACATACGACTTTGTACTAAAACATTATTTCAATTACAACATCACTTCCTTGTAAACAGTTCGTGTATTTGTCCGCGTTATCCGTGAATCACCGGAGTTAACACTTAACTGATATGAAGGAATGATTAAAGATATATGAACTAAGAACGAGATATTATGTGATATGTAAATTAAGGTCATCAAAAGGAGATGAGTTAAGGGTATTGGATATGGGATAATTGGAGTATAATAGAAGGGGTCAAAAGTCAATAAATTTATTTCGACTGTATCATAATCTTAATTTGATTAACTTTATCATAAAAACCGTGTTGTGCCATTACTTTTTAAGAACATTGAAAACGATCTCCCCGGAAATTTTTCTCGTTTGATCTACTTGAAGTTGAATGTTCACACTGGTAAAAGATAAACCTTAACGACACTTTAGCATGTAAATTCTAGGCCAATATGACGGTATGCAGACGTCAACGAGACGCAGTGTATGAGCGCACGGAGTGCTTCCGTTCTAATGGAAGTTAATTAATACAGAGACGAGAGACTCATTCCAGCTTCACACACATGTCAAATAATAACCTCAAAGTCAAATATCACCGAAATAAAGATGTATACATTTTGTAGGCCTACCAATGGATCAACTCCTTGACTTTTGAACCATACTAAATTTATGTACACTTTATCAAACTCTTGGAAGCAGTATGCAAAGATCTTGATAAACACACTTGAGTAAACAAGGACAGATGGAAAGTCCAGAGGTGGGATAAGGTGCTATTGAGGTATGAGCATTTCCCCTTCGCCCATAGCCCATAGTCAAATCCAGACCCCCCCCCCCCCCCCCCCCCCCCCCCCCCCCCCCCCCCCCCCCCCCCCCCCCCCCCCCCCCCCCCCCCCCCCCCTGAGGAAGGTATTAATCCATCAACCCCTTAGATTATATTTAGACTCATCCAAATCAATAGATAGCATGGTCTACTGTCATAATTCAGGAGTGAGCAAGTCAATATTATGTGTGAAGTTTTTTGCAGAGTTTAGATTTGAAATTATACACTCCCAAATTCTGACAGTGGACTTTACCATACCTTGAATTGGGCGAGTTCCAATATGACTACAGGGGTCAATGAGTTAATATAATTAAAACCGGTTTCTCACCGCTCCCGTTTTCTGATATGTCACGTAGAGGATCTGAATTAAACGCAACCCACTATTGGGTCACATGTGAGTGACCCCTCATAGGTGTGTAATCTTCGACCAATCAAAATGCGACTTACAAGATTTGAAAGTTTACCGAATTGTAAAGAGATGTCATTTTTATAATAAAAACCCGTCAGTCCACAGAAATCATTCTGAATATCTTTGGTGATTCGATCATTTAAAGGTTATGAAATAATTGTCTACGTCCAGATTGTGTGTTCAGACGGCAGATCAGTTAGCATGTTCTTGCTAAAATCATAGATGAATTAATTCACCCTTTGGCAGAGTTGTCTGACAAAGGACTTTTAAGCGGTTAATACGTTCAATAACTTTTAAATAGGCGTTTGAGCTCTCTTTGGAGGATTTACGGTAAATGCTTAATTGAATTGGCTCATCCCCAAAAACTCCGAACGAATATTTGTTTATTAGACGAGAAATAGCCACTGCTGCAGAAAACAGAAAACCAGGAACGATTTATAAATTGATATTGAAAGACCGATAATCATACGATCAATTATTAGCAAAGCTATTGTCCCCTCGACACCAAATATGTAGCTCCGTCGTTTCGCGTCGGGAAATAGTTAATGTGTTGGGAGACAATGAACTTTCTATTATCCTCAAAGCCAGTGATTAAGTGTAGTTTTGCTTCAATGTTCGCGGTGAAAATTTAATTTTCGATCATGCATAGTAAAACTCAATTTTCCAGGAAGAAACATTTATATTTGTACTTTGAGCATGTCGGAACAATCGCGAGGTATTAAGTAGGTAATGTGCGTGAATGTTTAAAATTGACGCAGTATGATAGGCAAGGTACAGGTTTAGAATCATGAATGTTTTCGAATCATTCTCACCAGGACATAATCAGCATAAACAGGTCGTATAACTTCCTGGTTGAATTCTCATGGTGACGGGTTCTATATCATAACTACCTGCCATCAAAAGGTCAAAGACAACTGGATATCCTGGATATATCCCGCTTAAAATGTATAAAGAAAGTGGGTCTGCTTTTAATCTGTAACCCGGTGTCTGATTGGTATATATGTTAAACAGAAAAATCATCTGTACACGTACAAGAATACAAAAGTTTTCAGAATAGAAAATACTGAATTAACATAATTTTTACTGATATAATTAATGCTGAATTAGCATTATATTTACTGATAAATTAAATTTACCTTGAAATGATCAGAATTCAGATTTCAATTTCTTCACAGCAAACTGCCGGGTTTGAAATATAATATGTTCCAGTTTTTCATTTGAGTTTATTTTCAGATTTCCGAAATGATTCTGAACAAATCGATCAATGTATTAATTAGTTATAAAACATATTAAGCGTATACAGTAGAATGTTAACATTATCGACTATGATGGCTAAATATTGGGTTGGACGTATATACGAGGGTTGATTGATAAGTGGTGAGACTTTTATTCAAGATGTTGAGCAGGGTTACCCATTTCTCATAAACAGGGAAAGTGACAAAATGCCGAGAGACCAGTGGTTCATTTTTTATTCAAGAAAGGTATACCATATATGCCTTATTATGCTGACATGATAGCAACACTACGGGAAGATGCCCACGTAAAAATGTGGGTGCCAGAATATAAGCGTGGCAGGCAGAGCCTTCAGGATGACCCCTGTCATGTGTGTGTGTGTGTGTGTGTGTGTGTGTGTGTGTGTGTGTGTGTTAAAAACCAGCACACATACCGTTGATATATTTTAGTTCAAAGTAATATTTCACAGTTTTAGTTGTAATGTTTCTTTGAAACCTACATCAGTCGAGAAATATGAATGAAATGTTATATTAAATTTTTGTTAGTGAATGATACAATCAGAAATATCTTAACAATTCACATACTGTATCCTATTTTTTCTGACGGATGTTTGATTTGTCAAACAGGACATATCGTTAAAGCGACACAACTACACCACACCTACGCATCGAGAAACAAGAAACTGACTTGTTACAAAATAGAATAGGTTATTGTTTAGAAGAAGTGAAATTGGAAGACATGAATAAACATCATATGATATCAACATCACTTCCATTTTGGGTCTACATTGATTAAAATACAATATCATTGTGAGTGGGCGTGGCTTCAATGTACATGCATGGCCTTTTCTTTGTAATAAATAAAAATATTCAGATTAAACTTTATAGAATTTGTCTCAGATATGTTTTCTATGTAAAATAGATAAACAGGATTAAACTTTGTAGAATTGGTCTAAGATATGTTTTCTATGTAAAATAGATAAATAGGATGTATAGAGTGTTGAACATCATAGACAGATACGGAATAATGGATAAAACCGGATATTCGTGCCACAGAGGAAGTGACATTGTCAATGATGTAGCGTCATATTGCTTTGTATGTTTTGTTTTTGATTCAATCAATAAACAAACTCCTAAAACAGTTTTTTGTTTCATTTTGTTGTTGATTAATGCCGGAAAAGAAATGATGTCACTTACATAGATAAATCAACAGTTATTGGTGACGTGTAACGAATTTTAACCCGAGTACGAATTTCAATTTTCCATTTCATTTAACTAACTTTTGTTTGTAACTGAATATCAATCGCATTGTTCGTTTTATTCATGGGGTGAAATTTAGGATTCATGATTTTCCCATTAAAATGAAAAAAAAATCAATATCTGAGTACCCGTACTAATTTTATTAAAAACATATTGTGAAGCCATTTCTTATCACAATTCAATAGAATTTTCACCATTAAAGTTTCAATGATTATTTGGATGTATTTTTCTAATTTGTTATTTCAAAGATTTGACAATTTAAACATAAAGAAAAAAAATAGACGTCACAATTAAACTTACTCATAGGGAGATGCCATTTTGTTTTTGTGTTTGAGGAAACATCAAATTCAAAATTTATTTGTTCTATAGAATTCATTATGATAAAGCCCCTACTTTTAAATATTGTTTTGGTGTTTCAAAGGTATACAGACAAATGTTATATAGTACCTAGATACAGATTATAGAGTGCAATGGATTGTTTCTTGCCTTCTACAATAAGTTATGGGATAATTTTAATTTTCAGTTCAGACATGATTTTTCATTTAATCGGTCATTTCAAATTAAGTGGGAAAGTTTGCTAGTTTTCTTGCGGAAGGTCGATGGTCTTTACCCGGGTAACCGGGGTTTCTCCTCCACCAATAAAAACTGGACGCCATCATATGACTGAAAGATTGTTGAGTATGGCGTAAAACAAAAAAATCAAATCAAATCAAAATCAAATTCATTTTATCAACTAAAACATACTCTCAAAAATATAAATATAAATAAGGTTTCATTTTATTTTCATGTAGTAGATAGATAGAAAAAGTTATACTTACATAACCGTTGTGCGAAGAAATTAATTTTGTAAATTAAAAGATAATACGTTCCATGTTAATTTAGTCAACTGTAACGTTTACTTTTGTGGTTCATTTGAAGACATTTCCCACTTTCTGCTAAGTTGTCCTGTTATGATATTCAACCCATATTTGTCCTTACTTTAAAATACTACCACCCTTCAACTGTACAAGACTTGTTAATTGTTTTCAAGATAATGACAAAAGTCTTTTATCTGTATAAAAAGTTTTGACCACTTCCGAAGATTTGATTATGGTCCAACTTGCATCATCTCCACCTCCGCTATCATCTTTACTTTCTTCTTTTCATGTTTCTTCTTCTTCTTCTTGATCTCCTACCAAACACTCTTCATTTCAACAAATGAAATGTGTTTAACCAATTACAGTATAGCATAGCGCTTATTCAGTATGTTAGCACTCAATTACTGTATGAGTTTTTCAATTAGCAGACTTTATATTTTGGAGCCTTTTCTCTCTGTCGTGTAGCCTTATGATATCAATTTCTGTTTCGGAACTCTACGTATATTTTAAATTGGAGCTCAGTTGATGAAGTTTAATTGACAGAAACGATCGTCTTGCGCATCTGTTTCAATTGCTCTTTTTAGCAGAACTATAACTTTGGTATTCTATTTCTAATATTCATAAGACTTAAGAACCAAACTAAAGTAAAGGAAAACAGCAGTCATCCATTGAGAGAAGTCGGAAATATCACCTCCTCTATTCTGAAGTTTCACAAGTAAACAGAAAAGAATACGTATTATTTCCATTAGTGGAACTCTTCATATTAGAGGCGCTTTTAGTAGTGTCTCAGAGACAAGGTGTTAAACAAATGAACTTCAACATGGCGGCAAATACATATCAAAGTAGTCTTGAGCGTTATAACTTTGATATTATGTTTATAATATTGATAACCACTAAGTCGTTACCACTGCTGGTGGACCGTTTGGGTCCCTGGGGGTATACATAAACCTAGTATCTGGTATTTCGGTACCAGCTGATAATCTTATACTAAAGTAATATTTGGCACTGATAACAACATTTAAATTCCAAAAGTTTTCTAAAAGCTAAGATAGTCATCTTTTTACAGTGGTTACTCTTAGACGGATTTCGGCTATACTTTTAGATTTATTATTTGGCCTTGTATGATACCACTTTCTCTTTAGTAATATATATATATATATATATATATATATATATATATATATATATATATATATATATATATATATATATATATATATATATATATATATATTTTAAATTGGAGCTGAACTGATGAAGTCTCAGAAAAGATCGTCTTGAGCATTATAACTTTGGTATTATGTATATAATATTTACAATGCGATTTGTTGGGGGTAAATATTGAAGTCCGAAGTAATTCAACATTCCAACAAGAAAAATGATGATTTTTTTTTACCTATTTAAGATTGCCGACGCAATAATTATGCCCAATGGCGTGTGTATGACACAATATATCTTTTAGGCTTTTCTCGTCTTTCTAATTCTACCCATTTTTTGCGACTATTGCCAACCTATTGGCAACTGGTAAAATTGAATATCTTGTTTTTTCCTGCTATCCGAAATGCAGTTTATTGTGATGAAAGTGTTTCACAGGTATATTTGATATCTATTTTAATTTATCAAGCTACTGTGTTTTCATTGACACTTTATCGCGTTGTCCGTGTAATCTCGTGAGATTTGATGTAATTTTGTTCTAAATGTCAAAATAAGGATCAAAGGGCGGTAACTTGATACCGTGGTAATAAGAAGTATTGTATAATGCACTCAATGATTAAATACGTATGCTTCCATTGACTATGCATTTTCTAGCAATATAAAAAATCTCAGATACCAAAGTATAATTCAATAGAATGTCCAGTATATAGATACAAATCCGGTAAAAACGGACAAACACGGACCTCTGGAAACCAAGAGGTGGGATCAGGTGCCATGGAGGAGTAAGCATCCACTGTCGACCGGTCACATCCGCCGTGAGTCCACAGTCAAGTCCAATGAAATACGTAAGGAGTGAATTCTCATCACAATTGGTACAGACGTCTCAACAACCGCCAACGAAAAGGCAACTCAACATTTCACTTAGTGAAACAAAACTATTATACCGACCGTAAAATTTGCAGAACGTTGACATTAAACGCGGTTTTGGATATCCCTGTGTCAATAATTTGTCAGGGAGTAGTTTACCTCTGTATATGAAATCTTCGTATGTTGTACACGCCCTGGCATATCGGATCATTTGTGAAATATAAACACATGCGGGTGACTGAGGGATATTACTACTTAAATGTGGAAAATTTACGATGGGAAAGCCGAAATCGTCGCGTTTGTCGTATAGCTTAGTTGCCAATTTCCTGTCTGTCTTTATATTGAGTAAAATGTCTAAGTATGAAGCGTGTGTGCTTGATTCTGTTGTAAATTTAATTTCTAGTTCGCGGGGATATATTGCATTGACATAAGTATGAAAATTGTCATTATTAATTGACAAAACGTCGTCGATATATCTAAATGTCAAATTAAAGGACACCTCTAACTTTTTCTTCTTTTGATTCAGCAGTTTTTGAATGAAGTCTGCTTCGTATGAATAAAGGAACAGGTCGGCCAATAAAGGGGCACAATTGGTTCCCATCGGAATGCCGACAGTTTGTTGAAAGACCACGTCTCCGAACATTACAAATATATTGTCTGTTAAATAACACCCAGTGACGTCACAGAGGTTTTATAAATGTCGCCACCAAGGATTTTCACCCCGAGTATGGTGACAGGGAAGGTTTACTCACATCAATCAGACATTTATGAATATGTTGATTACTAGGGGTTTTGTTTACATGTTTACATGTATTTGCATTTTGTTTTGTTTCTTGTTTATGCTTATTATTTTCAAGCTGAAATGACTAAATAATTTGATTTCTGTCGTCGATAAGTACAGGGTGTTTCAAAAACATGTCCCGAATTCAGCCTTCAATAGAATACAAGTATCATATCAAAATAAGGAGTATATCACATTAAACAATTTTCCGTTCCTAACACCTGCTCCCATTCCGTTGTGGGCTTGCAATTATTCGTCATGTTGAGACCATTTCTATATTACAAATTGTCTTATTGTAATGGACTTGGAGTTTCGATTATCCATCGGTACTTCTTCACTTTTATTTCAGTACAATTTTGGTGGCATATAACAAAACAAAAGGTAAAATAATATAATAGAAATATTTCGGATATTTCACTTTCCAATATAAAACATAATATACGAGATTTCGAGCGTGTTTCTTTTATTAGCTTGTAAGGACAAAACAGTTATGTTTAATTAGTAGAAAAACAGTTTTATACATAAACATATTTTAATGAAATGTACATACAACTTTGTTTGTTTCCATAATTTTCCTTCATTTATTTGTCTTTTTCGTAACTCGTCAATAACGATTCCACGATGCCGAGACAACCAGAACCAGTACATAAATACAACTATGAATTTCGGTTAATGTGAAAATTACACTTTAGGACAAAAAATTCAATATCAAATAATATATTGCAGTAAGTGAAAACTTCATGAACTACAACAGACAATAGTCAAATGAAAAAAAATATAGTTAAAGGCATACAGGCTGTCATTTCGATAAAAATTTATCCTATGAATATTAGATATAAACTGTGATTAAAAATCACAAAGATATATCGCCGTAGAAAATTTTAACATATGTCATGCAAATATTGCCTAAAATTAATGAAATTTGCCGACAGTTGATATCCCTTGCATTCATGTAAGAATATCCAATGTTAACTGGGACATTCGATTTCTTTTAACAGATTACGATATTGCGACAAGGATTTAAGCAATCTGGATATTTTCTAAGAACATCTTATTTGTATAAAATATCAAATATTTAAAATTTTTAATACTAAAAAACAATTTGAATGTTTGTATGCCTTCAAGTACAAACGTTCACCAACAAACGGATCACCATAGTAACAGTGAAATGTTCCTTTAGCGTAAAGATCCAACAATGTACACTGCATCATGATGGATAGGAAATCCATATTCAAGTAGGGAAAACGTCTTCCTCATACTTAATACAATATAAACAATCTCAGATACCAAAGTATAAATCTTTAGGATGTCCAGGATATAGATACAAATCTGGTAAAGTGGATAAACTCGGACCTCTGGAAACTAAGAGGTGGGATCAGGTGCCATGGAGGAGTAAGCATCCCCTGTCGACCGGTCACACCCGCTGTGAGTCCACAGTCAAATCCAAATGAAATACATGAGGAACGAATCCTCGTTACAATTGGAACAGACGTCTCAACAACCGCCAACGAAAATGCAACTCAACATTTCACTTAGCGAAACGGAGTAATCGCAAACAAAACTATTATACCGTAAAATTTGCGGAACGTTGAAATCAAACGCGGTTTTGGATATTCCTGTGTCAATAATTTGTCAGTGAGTAGTTTAAATCTGTATATGAAATGTTCATATGTCGAACTCGCCCTGCTATATCATTTGTGAAGTATAAACTCCTTATGCAGATGATGGTGGAAATTACTACTTAAATGTGGAAAATTAACGATGGGGAAAGCCGAAATCGTCGCGTTTGTCGTATAGCTTAGTTGCCAATTTCCCGTCAACAGCTGTGACATTTCATACGAGCCGTACTAAAGTCATAGCCATGAATTGAACATCCTCTCAAAGCATTGCTCCCTCAATGTCGTTTGTCCGTCATTTCGTTTAACCTCTAGAATGACTCAAAAGTATTGTTGCACAAAGTACTGTTATATACATGTATGTGTATTTTGGTGTATCAATTTTGTTTACAGTTGGCATGAAAACACAATTAATTGAATACGAAACTGAGGGAATGCGAAATACGAAACTTTGTCTGCTGTTTAAGTATCAATGTTGAATTAATACTGCTTCCGATTGATCAGTTACGTTTGACCCCAGGTAAAATTTGCAAGTAGGTATTACATTTTTGAATGGGTTCTAAGTAAGAATCAGGTCTGTTATTATTTCCCGACGTTTCGTCGTACAGGGGTTTATCCTGTGGACAAGCGGGGCCATTCTCTTGAATCGATTCAGAATTCTTTTCAAGAACAAAATAGGGAACACTGTCCCTCTTTTCTGTCTCAATGACAGATGTAGAATTTTCAAGACTTTTGTTACTTTCTGAATTACCCGAAATTGTATTGTCATCGGAATTTGTAATATTGTCATTTCCCCATGAACTTTCTGTTTTTTTATTTTTTTCCACCGGTTCACAATATTTTTCATTTTCAGAAACATTTGTATCTGATTTTGTCGTATCGCTTTTCTTTGAAGTGTTTTCCAGCACAAAATAAGGACCAGATGGTTCCATATTGTCATCAGTAGTAATATTCCTTTTGGGTTTTTCCAAGATAAAATAATCTTTATTCATGTTTTCATTAGGTTTTTCAGTGTTTACGTTTGACAACAACGTACTCTGACGCAAACGATCGTAAGGATTTCCGTTTGGGTCAGGGCTTAATGATTCCCCATTTTCATTTAGAGGAAAATACGCTGTATTAGATCTTATATTTTCAGATCCAATTTCAGTATATTCATCTATTTCCATCGCTAATTCCTTGCTTCCTTTTGGTTCGGGTATAGCAGGAAGTGGTTGAGATCGCTTATATTCTGGCATCATACTGCCGTCACTTCCGCTGTCGCCATCGACACTGATCCACCGTTTGAACATTGCAAGCCCATTGGATACACCATCCACGCGTTGTCTTTGTTTTCGCATCGGCAGTTCAACCTCACCTCTATACGTTGGATCGACCTTAAAATAACAAAATAATTTCAAATAAAAAAAAAATGTCGATGCTTCAAATCTGATGACAATGGATCGAGGTACCTAATAAGTCACCTGAACCCATGAACTGTTTATAAAACCCTGACTCGTGGATAATGAAATACCCAGCTGTTTTACCACTATCGTACAGAATGCTTCACACTTTGAGAGAATTGACACATGCGGTTTGAGATGTTAAAACACCATGCACTGTGTACACACATAAAGCACGTCCGCACACGCTTTCATGATGCATGGTAATAGGTGGCAAAGGGTCATAGATAAATAAATCTGAATAACTACATTAATGACAAAATAAGGCATTATTCATATTCTTTATAATTCTTAATGTAAAGTAATTTGCAGGCTAGCATTAATTGGCTTGAAATCACACTTCCCATTTCTAAATTTAGACCTGATATGAAAGTAAACAACAACATGTATTAATCTAGTTGTGGTGTTTACTGTCATGTATTCTATCAATATAGAAAGGCTCAGATACCACGGTATTATACATCAGATGTGTAGATTGTATCCTGGATATCTTGAAGATTAATTAAAGGTATCTTTGATTTTTATACAAAAATAGGTCCAAGATACAGTATACAAATCTGGTAATCAATGGACAAACACAAACCCCCAGAGTGCCAGATAACAATATCAAAAGGCACATATACCAATGTATTAACCGGTCCAAGATACAGTATACAAATCTGGTAAACAATGGACAAACACAAACTCCAGAGTGCATGATAACAATATCAAAAGGCACAGATACCAATATATTAACCGGTCCAAAAGACAATAAACAAATCTGGTAAACAATGGACAAACACAACCCCCAGAGTGCCAGATAACAATATCAAAAGGCACAGATACCAATGTATTAACCGGTCTAAGATACAGTATACAAATCAGGTAAACAATGGACAAACACAAACTCCAGAATGCCAGATAACAATATCAAAAGGCACAGATACCAATGTATTAACCGGTTCAAGAGACAGTATATAAAAATCTAGTGAACATTGGACCTCCAGGTTGCCAGATTACAAATACAAAAAGCCGCCCAATGTATGAACCAGTCCAAGAGACAGTGTACAAATCTTGTGAACATTGGACAAACTCCAACCCCTAGATTGTGCCGGATAACAAATATAAAAGTCACATATACAAATGAATTAACCAGGCTCCTGATCCCACCTCTAACATAATTTTCATAGGTCCGCGTTTATTCAATGTTCACCAGATTTGTATATTATATCCTTTACATCCTGACGATTAATACTTTGGTATCTGTGATTTTTATAACAGAAGGTATCATGCCCTTTCTTAAATATATATTCAGTTATTCATTACAGTTCATAGATGTAGAAGATTTTCTAAGATTAAGTATACAGTCATTATATGATTAAATTGGCCCCACCCAAGACTACTGTCCCCTGTTTCCTGGATAATAAATTTCACACTTTGGTAAAGGGCTTTATGCTATTTCTAAAATGTATTCAGTTTTCCTTACAATGTATAGAAGTACAGAAAAGATTTTATATGACAGTGTATAATCATTATAATTCTATATCTTAATTCGAATTTGGGGATTTGCTTGTAACTGAAAATTTGATAATGTTCAGAGTCTTACCTTGTACTTTTATAGAAGTGTCATAAAGAAAATTAAATCAAAAGTCCGTTTAATCGACAGAGTGAATAAAAAGAATGCAAAATAAATGTATTAATGACAATCAAAACGTTTGCCTTACCATGCATAAGCTCTCATAGGTACAACCATCCTCAGAGTCGGTTATATTCGTTAGCGTTGTAGCCACCACTTTGTATTGTTCTTCGATTTCAGCTCTGAAATATATATATATATATATATATATATATATATATATATATATATATATATATATATATATATATATATATATATATATATGTAATGTTCTAGAGGGTGGATACGGAAATATTAGATATAATATTAGAAATATTAGATACGGAAGCCGAGCCTAATACAACTTTTTATTATGGATCCCATATATTTCCGTATCCCCCTCTGGAACACTACATCCCGTCTATGGGCATTCAAAGATATTTTGGAAGCTGAATGATAGGGTTATAAATAATTATAATAAATATGCAAACAAGAGAAGAAATTCTTTCAGCATATTTATATTTCCTGGGTGTTTTGGCGTTTAAATCTCCTCTGACCTGGGTGATTTCCACATCGCTGCGTGATGCAAACCTGTCACCATATTTGTTTACACTGTCGTCACCAAAGTGAGACTCACCACATCGGGATATAAACTATATCTGTCGTGTTGATTTTTATAATGTGAGGTTTATTTAGACCAATCAAAATCCAAGAAATTACCCATAGACAGGATAAATATATATATATATATATATATATATATATATATATATATATATATGTGTGTGTGTGTGTGTGTGTGTGTGTGTGTGTGTGTGTGTGTGTGTGTGTGTGTGTTAAAACTCTTTCTAAATCCGATCAACCGTACGAACGGGGTTAACACTGAACACTGAACTGAACTGAACACTGTATTTGTAAAATAACCAGAGAAGCTTATTCCCTTCAACCCGATAGACCACAATAGACTGGTCTTAAACAATAGAAAATAGCATACCACTCAGATACTCAGGGGTGAAAGGTTTAAAAGCTGTCGGGTTGAATATATTTCAAAATATATATGAAGGTCTTATTGTCACTATAACTGTGTACCGTGTTTATTTGATGCATATTGAGTAAACAGCATTTCTCGTTTTGTTTATAATTTTTTTGCACCTGAAGGAGAACAATTTCGTTACCCTTTCTCTAGATTTACAACACACCAAATTTGAAGAAAATTGATCTGATGGTTTCTGAAGTTAAAATGTTCACAATTACGGTCAATAATGGACTGGAAACATGTCGAATATTTACCTTCTTTTATGTTCCGAACGCTTTGATATACACAAACAGCAAATTATGACAATACACAAAAAAACGAATCCACCCAGAGATCCTCCAATTATCGTAGCTAACAACGGGTTAGAAGATTCTGTCATTGAATAAAGAGAATATTCAAATTACAAAATAATTTTTATGAGAATAGTGTCACCAACAATGCCAAAAATACTGCATTTTTCATATCAGTTTGAAAGTTAAAAAAAGTAACTGCCGAGGAAAAAATAATATAAAAACAGCCCCCCCCCCCAAAAAAAAAATCAAAACAAAAAACAAAACAAACCAAAAACAAAAACGAGCAAGCAAAAAGGGACATTAGCAGTGATTTCCAAAAACATTTCGTGTTTAGTGACCTAGATTAGTGTGCAATAACAATATGAGATAAACACAGGCATAAAAATCTTATATTCCTATATATTTTGTGAAAATAAAGTCAGGTCTAGTGTCCTTTGTATACACAAATAGTAAAGTTGAATTAATCAATTGCAAGCGAATAAATGATAAAATGGGTTTCTCATGAAAATTTTACAAATTATATGGGGATTTAAGAATGTTTATGTCTGTATATAATTAGCTCTTTTTTCTTAGTATACATCAATCGAAGTTGTGAAAAAAGAAGATTTAAAACAAAAAAAAATAGCTAATGCTCCTTTAAATTATAGAAACTGAATAATACTTTAAATCAATCGTATACTGTATACAGGGTTATGTTCTCCCCGTGTTATTTTCGTCCAAATGCACTTGCAAACGATTTTGCCCCGTTTTAAATTCGCCCAGACTTTTATTATTAAAAATAGACCTATTTACCATTTTGAAATCGCCCAGTTTTGAATTCGCCCACTGACGATGAGGGCGAAAGGGCGAAAATAACAACGGGGGCGAAAGTTTCCATGTCTACAGTAATAAGGAACGTCACTGTGACCATGCTTTATATAATACAAGTATATGCAATGATAGAGATTTGTGTAAACTGTTGTCAATTTACTATTACGTTGGAAATGTTTATTTTTATTTTTACAAATTCTACATAAAAGCAACAAAATGACCATGGAAACGTATATATAGAATAATTTTGTCCTCGTCCTGAAGAAGATATTGCTATTACCCTATTGATATTAATTGTTTAATTGACAAATGATAAAGATTAAAAGCTGGATTTAACAAAGTTTATCTTTCGGACATAAACAAACAAATAAATAAATAAATAATTAAATAGATAGATAAATAAATAAATTTATACTATAAATAGATAAATAAATAAATTTGTATATGGATCATTGATCGAAAGAAATTGTAAACAGAAAACAATTGAAAAAATAAGAAATATAATACTATTTATATTTTCATATTAGTACTACCAGAAGTTTTGATGACTTGCGTCGTCGTTGTCATTGGCGGCGGGGTGGTGTAATTAGCGAAGTTATCATTTATATCAGCAAAGAGGGGCATACATTTCAGGTAATCCCAGCTTGGTGTTTCTGTAACAAAAATAATAATATAAATATACGTATACGAAGTTATCTATAGTTGGTAGATAGTATACCGTAAGTATGTATGTATGTATGTATGTATTTATGTATGTATGTATGTAAGTATGTATGTATGTATGTAGGCAAGTATGGTAGGTAGGTAGCTGTGTGTGTATGTTGGTATGCATGCACAGACGTATACAGTCGAACCTACTTATATTGAACCCTGTTACACCGAAATACCGCTTTATTGAAAAGTTTTGTTTCCCAGGCTAAATTTCGTACTATATTACAACCTAGTTATTTTAAAAGTCTTGGTTATTTGGAAGTTCGAATGTATATGGTTTAAGTCCATTTTATCACTGTGAATACAGTGTGTAATCACGAAAGAAAAGGAAACTATTTTCACACGATTATAAAGTTAAACTAATATATTTCTACATGAAAATGACACTCGTGACCTTATATCAGACATATCAAATGCGTTTCTTGTAGTATGAAACTTTTGTCATGTTCACTATGATATGTATGTAGTTATTGTTAAAGAAAAGAAAAATTGTTGTAAACATCAGACTGTTATGTATTTTTCAAGTGCTCGTAAGGGAGGCACTTTGATGATGAGTTGAATACATTATAAGAGACCGGTCTAGTGGTAAAGCGTTCGACTTGCAAGTGAAAGATCCCGAGTTTGCGGTCCAGCGGTAAAGCGTTCGACTTGCAAGTGAAAGACCCGAGTTTGCGGTCCAGCGGTAAAGCGTTCGACTTGCAAGTGAAAGACCCCGAGTTTGCGGTCCAGCGGTAAAGCGTTCGACTTGCAAGTGAAAGACCCCGAGTTTGCGGTCCAGCGGTAAAGCGTTCGACTTGCAAGTGAAAGACCCCGAGTTTGCGGTCCAGCGGTAAAGCGTTCGACTTGCAAGTGAAAGACCCGGAGTTTGATCCCTGGTACCGACTCATACCAAAGACTTTTAAAAAGGTAGTAACGATTACTTTGCCAAACTTGGAACCAAGGTCCCGTGTAACGAATTTTGAATTTGAATGTTTTACGCCACATTCAACAACAGTTTCTAACGGTAGAGGAGAGAATACGATTACAATGTACCCGCGAAGAGACCACCGGCCGTCTGCAGGTAAACTGGCAAACTTTCACAGTTTTCACAAAAAATCAGTTTAGGTTCCAGTGGGGCTCGAATCTGCGCTGACAGAGAGTGAGAGAGATTTTGAGTTAAAGCGCGATGCTCTAACCACTCGTCCACGGACACCCCCCCCCGGTGGCACGTCAAAGAAATCTCACTGCATTAGCGTCAGCCCATAGCAGAGGTAAAAATAATTTGTAACACTTCATCTAAATCCGATGACATTTCCATATAAGTTTAAAAGTTTTGTTGGCATACAAAACAACAATCAAACAAACAAAAACTACAAAATCAGTTATCCTGCGAAGCAAAATTCTACGTGCATTTTTTCCATCGTCTTCCTGTTTGTACAAATTTAAAAGTGAAGACGCCTGTGTTAAGAAAATAATTCTATCACAGATGCATGTCGTAGTTATATATGACATATTAAAAAGATTACAACAAATTACATTTTCACGACGATTTCCTGTCCTCCGTATCCTTCTGATGAGATAGTAGAAAACCGAGGTCCCGTTTCAAGGATAAGTTACGCACGTTAGTCTGCGTCAGCTTGATATAAATGAAATACTTTTGAAAGTGTTGTTAACAGCAATAAACAAGCGAATTACATTTTTAGTTAATAGCATTGCTTTTTTTTAAATAAACAGTAATTGATAAAAATTCATGAAATTATATGAATGTATACCTCTATAGTCAGTTGGTCGTAACATCACGGTCTTAGATTATATTATGATCCTAAAAATGTGTGCCTATGTTGTTTAGATAATTACGATAGGGAAACATTTGATGATATGATAAAATACTAACACATTTACTGCACTTTATTATTGATAACTGACAAAAAATGAAGGAATTTGTCATATTAGCTTAACATATAGGAAGTACGGTTATTTAACACGCGAAACATCCGTGACATTTTCATTTGTTTTCCTTATATTGATAATCAATCTATAGTAATAGAATAAATGAAATACTCAGGGACAAGGGGGCTTAATGTGACATAACACCATTTGGTCACAAACACACCACCTTCAAGAACCACCCTGTGGCTCATTAATATCCGGATTTGAGTGGAGAGTTATTGGGTTCTGCCACTGGATTTCTTAGCGTTCTTTCCTTAAAAGTGTCCAATATACCTCACATTTGTGTTTTATTTACTGGACTGTCTTAGGTTAACAGAGAGAGAGAGAGAGAGAGAGAGAGAGAGAGAGAGAGAGAGAGAGAGAGAGAGAGAGAGAGAGAGAGGGCCTTAGCTGTGTTTACCAAATAAGTTATTTCAATTGTTTCTACTTTTACTACTTGTACTTGATGTACAATCACAAATAAAGGCTATACACAGGCATTAACACAGACATTAAAATATTATATTCCTATATATTTGCGAAAATTAGGTCGGGTCCAGTGTGGTATGCATATACAAAGAGTAAGGCTGAGTTTATCAATTGCAAGTGCAAAAGTGCTGAATCTGGGTTTCTTAATTAATCATTAATTAAGAATTTTTATGCTTGTGTATATCTATTTTTTTGTTATTGTCTATCAATTGAAGAAGTAAAAATGGAGAAAAGTAAGTATTGTGACTTAAGCATCAAGCATTTCTGCTGAAACACTACACAGAACATGTATGTGCGCCGTTGTGGTTGTTGGCCTTAATGGACTTGACAGTTTTTGAACCTTGTAACATATTCGGTTCAGAATAGTTAGAAAACAGCTTAAACAATTAACGTATTTCCACAAGTGGATTTTTCTTGTAAGTGGGTGACTCTTAGTTTATAATTTTGAATAGAATTTTCAGTCCTATAATGACCTTTTATTTTTCTCAACTCTACCGGAAATCAACGATGAAGAGAATGCGCAATCCTTAGATACCAACGAGCCACGGAGAATGACAATCACGTTTTGATATAAACCTACTTGAACACTTACTTTTGTATGTAAACCCTTTCACATTTCATATACAAAGGTAAGCTACTTACTAACAAGTTATTGTCACAGGGATATTGAAAATAGCATTTGATGTCAACATTTCGCAAATTTTACGGTCGGTATAATGGTCTTGTTTGCAATTACTATGTTTCACTAAGTTTCAATATATGAAATGTTGAGTTACCTGCTCGATAGTGGTTGTTTGCTTGACTGTGACGAGGATTTGTTCCTCACTTGTTTCATTTGAATTTGACTCACGGGGAGTGTGACCGGTAAATAGGGGATACTTACTCCACCATTACACTTACTCCCACCTCTGGATTTCAAGAGGACCTTTTTTGTCCAATACTCACTAGTAATTGTAAATTTATCATCTCTTTGGTAGTTGAGATTCTTACATTATTAGCTAGTTGAGGGTCAAATTTCAAATTGAAAAATTAATTAAAAATCTGTGAGGTGCGTTTATTATTATTATTTTTTTTTCTATTGAGCTATATCTGATACAATAAATGTAGTAAAAGGAAACGGGGAGAGATCATGACTAAATCTCCTGTGATATAGTGTTCTTGACTATGGGAAAATGATTCTATAATCTCTGTGGTTTATAATGCATCCGACGTGGTTAGTAGTATTTCGGTCTCGACCCGATTTTCACGAAATTAGGCATTATATAGTATGATAGTTATCAGTCATCCATTATGTAAAAAAAACACAAGCTTCTATATAGTTATCTACATATTTGTTGTAGTTTTATGACTACTTTTGTTTAAATCATTTCCGATCATGCGCATTGTAAAACTAGTAAATCACCTATACGCTGTATTTCATTGAGAGGTCCGTGTTCATCTAATGCTTTCCACACATTGGTATATGGTCATTCAAAAACATAGATGTAATGACAGGACGTCAATGGAATGGTATTCGCACGCCTTTCAGTCAAGAAACACAAACATACACAATGATGATTATGATAATGAGTTAGACAGAATAAATGACATTTACTTGATCTATAAATAATATGTACTAGTCTGAGCGCATATAATATTATTGTTGTTGTTGTTTTGTTACTTAATGTCCCACTCAAGAATCTTTCACGCACATGGAAACGTCACCAAATGCCGGTGAAGGGCTTCAAATTTTGGCCTATGCTCGGCACTTACGGCTATTGAGCAGTGAGTGTTCTTTAACGTGCCAACACCTACTGTGACACGGGACCTCGTTTTTTTACTGTCTCATCCGAAGGACAGGAATCCGACCTGCCGCCAGCTGGACTAGAAATCACGACCTCACGATCAAAAGTTGAGCGCGCTACCGACTGAGCCAGGCCGGGTCGCTCACATAATGAGAAGACGTAAGCCATAATAATACAAATATACAAATTGACAGTAATGAAAAAAATACATAAATCCCCATAAATACATAAAAATACATGAAGTCCACATATTATATATATATAATTTTATAATTTATCTAGAATAATACCAGTTAGAAGCAGAATAATATTGAAATATTTTGTTAATATAACAGTATACAAAACATAATGATATAAGTATATTGTAACATACATTTATTACATATATAACCAGCGATATATAAAGCTAATAGGGATTGGTGACTCGCGCTCTTCCAGTTATGAGCGGATGTATCCTTTTGATATGCAAATGAGTGACCCAGTTTAAATCGACACTCACCGCGCAGGCGCAAACCAGATAGTAACACGCAAACAGTGAGAAGGGACGTAATCGAGACAAATCTCTTATACAGAGTTGTCGGTCGTGTAATTGTTGAGAAGCTGCTGGCACCAGCAAAGACCGACAACTAGATTGATCGTTCGTATGTGTATCGTGAAAATGTTACTCGGTAATTTGAGACCAAGGAAAGGTTTACTACTTTAAAACATTAAATGTTTCACAAATCACGAGTTTGAAAAAAATAACCGAATAAGGTACCATTTTAACAACTCAAAATAAATGAATAATGTAGAAAAATATTAGAAATTACATCAGAAATGTGTCAGCAAATTTTAATTTTTAGATTCTTGATCTACTAAAGTAAATACTAGTCTAGAATCAAAATCTTTTTGATAATTACGTAATCCCCTCTCAATTTTATTAGATTAACAAATAAAAAGAATTTTCAAACCGAACGTTAAAAGATGTAATGAATAACATATCCGGAGATGTAAATCGGCAAAATATCTTGTTTTTACGTTTGTGTATAATTTCAGTTCTATCAGGAACATGTCGTAATCCTACAGCACTAAGGTGTGAAAATACATGGCACCTATATTTATTTAAACATCAAGGGGATTAGCTTTATCTGTTCTGATAAAAGCGATGGTATATGGTATTTGCAGTAAACACTGATAAAGGACACTCCTTTTGGGTGTTGAACTCCCGCAGAGGAATAATACTGCAGATCACTAGCCTTGTAGGTGTAATAAACAATCTTTCGAATATTTTTGCTCTCCACCCCTTTGAAACCACAACCCAGATACTTATAAAATCATAATAAATATGTTTTTTATTTATTATTTCTAAAAACTCAAATTTACACATTTCTTACACATGATTAAAAAATAAACATTTGAGTGGGGTGCAAAAGAAGGTATTTCTGAAATATGTTAATTTAGCACATGATATAATAACTACATGTATATACTTCTATGCAAACAATAAAATTCCCACTTTACAATAAGTCTACACAGGTAAGTATTTTTGGTAAATAATTTCCAAACATGCAGGAAGAATAGAAAATTGAGTATTTAAATAGATCTATTAGACAATTAGAGGTTAATCAATTTCTGTTAAATTTGGGGGAAATAAGTTGATATTGGAAATATTTAAACAATTCAGACAGTTGAAAAATGAAAAATACTTAAGCTTATATCTGAAATGAAATCATTGTAACTTTGATATGATGTTAATATTATTTATACACATTTCTACACTATTTAAACAACAATTATTGTCATTTAGACAGAATAACAAAATATTTGATTATCCTGGGTTCTTAATTTTAAAATATGAAGAAGTATGGACATTATTGTACAAGTGAAGACCCTGATAGGTTTTTCCAAGTATAAATCTGTGTATGTTTGGTTGAATTTGATTCATTACTATAAAATTAAATTGTTATATTTGTGGATTAAGTGCATAATACTGAATAGTAAGGATTATTCTTGCATCACCATGTCAGATTTTTGCTGTTTGCAAATGATGAATATGTACAGTGTTTGGACATAAATTAGTTCGCAAAAATGAATTTCACAATATAATCATAGTAATCCTGCAATCCTGTGATTTGTCCTCCAAATTTGTAGATACCCAAAATTAATGAAAATCAATAAATGACACATACATGTATAACCCATGAAGTGTGGGCCTAATTGTGATATTTCTGTTAGTTTACATCCATGAATTACTTAAAAATACATTATTTATCCATTAATAAACTTCAAAATGAAGTCACTAGAATTTTACTCACATGAAAATTAGTGTATTCCATCCTAAAATAAAACACAGATTGTAATGGGATTTCTAACACATAAGAACCAAACCCTCACCTTCATGTGAATCAATTTACTTTATTAAAATTGAAAAAACAATGAATTCTAGAGGAAAAAACATGAATTTACTAAGAATATATAGTGAAAATAAATTTTGCAAACTTAGTTATGATGTCACTCCAAGCGGATTAATTTTTTTCTATTCTGTAAATAAAGGTATAATTATGTGCAGAGCTTGGATGAAAGAAACATGTTTGCATACTGAAATCCTGTTGAGTAATACTGCACTTTAAAAAGTGACCTCATGGAAGAACACACACATGAAAGAAAAGACAATTTATCAATTTCTTGGATTTTATTTCATTTAAGATACATGAATTTCTGCAATGAATTGCATACATGTAGTTCCACAATATTGTTACATAGTCACTGTAACTCAACAATTCATCACTGCCATCCAGTTATCCTTTTATTATAACTTTTTCCCCTTGTCTGAAAATAAAAAACACACAACAAATACACCCAGTGTACATGTATTTCAATGACAATTTTTAAATAAAGAGAATTTATTGAATTTACATGTCAGGTTTCTATTCATTTTTTTTAACTTAATGTATCATCACATTTATTCCCTAATCTCATAAAACTGTTTTTCTCGATTATAACTAAACATTAAAGTAAATAGTTTTTTAGGCCAACCTTTTTACAACTATATAAAAATATAACATTGGAGCCAACTCTGCCATTTTCAGTCTTATTTAATTTTTTGTTAATCCCTTTAAGGCTTAAACCCTGTAAACTGCAATAAAATATGAACATGCCTATATACTAACTAACTAAGTCAGCGTTTCATTGCACTCTAAAAATTGTATATAATTTTATTCTTCAGAGTAATTGAGAAAATCATAATCAACAATTTTTGTCATCCACACTGATTGGATAATAAAATTACTTGATTTGAAAATAAAAAAAATAATAAAAACAAATTAAATTCAAATAGAAATGTAATGCAAAATTTTGATATTTTAACATCATGAATTAAAAAAAACATTTAGGCCAACAATTTACAACTATATAAAAATACAACATTACAGCAAACTCTGCAATCCCGATTTTTTCACAATACTATTTTCAATAATTCAAAATCCTGTAAACTGTAATCAAATATGAATATTCCTATGTACTAAGTTAGTGTTCCAATAATCAATTACATTTTGCACTTAGAATTGTAAATAATTTTATTTTTCAGAGTAATTGAGAAAATCAGAAGTGTCAGTATTTGGTCTCAAAATCATTTAAATGGACGGTAAAATACTTTAACTTTAAAATATAAAAAATAATGGATACAAATATTGATTAAAAAATTAACCGAGTACTTAAAAATTTTAATATATCAAATTCACGACTGACAATCAATAATTTTATTTTATGCAGAAACAAAATAGTTTTAAGACCTACATTTTTACAGCAAAATCTGCCATTCAGACATTGCCAGTCCTATTTCAATTTTCTGTTAATTCCTTAAAGTTTAAACCTTGTAAACTGCAATTAAATATGAATATGCCTATTTACAAAGTTAATGTCACAATAATCAAGCAAAATTTTTCACTTAAAATTGTAAGAAATTCATTTTTCAGGGTAATTGAGAAAATCAGAGGTGATAATTATTCAAAATGGACGTTAAAATCCCTAAAATTTTAAAATATAAAAGAGAAAAAAGAAAAATATTAATAAAAAAAATAAACGCGTACTTCAAAATATTAATATTTCAACTTCACAAATGACAAGCAATAGGTTTATTTTATTCAAAAACAAAAAAGTTTTTTTAAACATCCATGTTACAACTGATATCAATAAAAACTCATGCGGATAATTCCGCCATTTCGTCTTCGTCGTAGCTCTAAATAAATGTTCGATTAATCACTTAAAAATCGGTACATCGTAGTAAATTTCAAATCAATAAACAGAAAAAGCATATGTACTTCACAATTACTGAGTACTTTGATAAGATCAAGTGTGAAATAAGTGAACTTTGCATTTGATTTTTCCACATTTTTGACAATATTTTTAAAAGTAGCGTACCATATGAGGCTTATAATATGGGTGATTTTTCTATCCAGAGTTTTTAAATAAAAATCATCGAACTTTCTGCTTTAGAATAGCTCACTTCATAATAGTTATATTCTTGCAATTAAATAATTAGCATCTCATCCGAAGTGATTCAATAATTTCAATGCTTTTAGCTCTTCAATATGGTATGGTTCTCGGCGATTGATGTAATTCGCTTCAAAACAAGCTCCTATTGCTTCAGTTAAACTGCCTTGATTATGTAAATATTTAATTACTTCAAATCGCTAAATCGGTGTATTTGGTTACCTAGACATATAAACTTTATCACAATAACAACTGCTCACCTGTTCTGATTGTTGTATGGCTAATTGTCCTATGATTTCTGAAGTGATGCTACTCCAAGCGTAAATTGAAAATGGTGCATTTTCCCGATAAGTTGACACAGTAAGCAGGATCTCCGAGACGCTTAGTGACATCGCCTATATGCGCGTTGCTCTATATAAAACCGCCGAGTCACCAATCCCTATTAGCTTTATATATCGCTGATATAACTAACTGCAGTTTGTCAAAACTAGAGCCGACCTGGCTCAATCGGTAGCGCGCTCGACTCTTGATCGTGAGGTCGTGAGTTCGAGTACAGTCGACGGCACGTCGGCACGTTAAAGACTCCTCACAGCTCCATGGTCGTAAGTACAGAGCATAAGCCAAATTTGAAGCCCTTCACCGGCATTTGGTTACGTCTCCATATGAGTGAAAGATTCTTGAGTGGGACGTTAAACAACAATAAACAAACACATTTTTTTTGGTCAAAACTAAGAGTTAAGGATTAGAAGCCACTGCCACTGCCAGTATTTATTAAACTCATCATATTCGTTATCTTAAATACCTCTAAATTTGTATGATTATAATAATTGTTTAACCCTTCCAACCCTAAATATCTAGATGGTATGGTCTTTTCTATTGTTTAGACCGGTCTATTATCGCCTGTAGGGTTAAATGCTTAACACTGTGGTACTGGTACATTTGATTCACGGGACATACATTCAGTTCCTTGACTGTACTTGTGAACTTGTTATTAATCTTAATTTGATTTGATTTTTTGTTTTACGCCATACTGAACAATCTTTCAGTCATATGATGGCGTCCAGTTTTTATTGGTGGAGGAGAAACCCCGGTTACCCGGGTAAAGACCACCGACCTTCCACAAGAAAACAGGCAAACTTTCCCACTTAATTCGAGATGACCCCAGCGGGTTATTAATCATACAATAAATAGAATGTCAAGTGAAATGTGATTTACTTTTCACTTAATGAGGGTGACTCATAAAATGTGCTTCAATTAAAATGAGATAGAGAGAGAAAAAAAGAATAAAATAAAATAAAAAGATCAAACGAGACAAACTTCATTGGCTATGTAGGTACCTTCTATGTACGATAACTCGTCAACCCCTGAACGACAATGAACTCTTCTGTAAATCAATGACTTAGGTCAGTCCAAATGTGTATTTAAGGGTGAATGGGTTAAATATCAAGAGTGAGAGATAACTTTTTATATAACAGTCATTTTTATAAAATTATATAGTTTTGACGACTACATATAGAGGGTATACATGTATTTGATACGATAATTATCTTGTGAAATTGCATTAGCAGCATATATAATAGATATTTATCTGATGTGCGCTGATCAGGCGCAATTAAAGTTAACGCTTAGACACTCATCGGGGCCTAAAACTGTTAGTAACATTAAAACACAAATGGCATTGATTGGACGCATTTTTAAGTTTCCCTTTCACTACTGCAACATATTATCAGCAATATATAAATCAGTTACACTTAATATATCGCTGTTTTTTAGAAACTATATTTACAGTAGAATTGATGTATATTGTTTATTGTTTATTGTAGAAAGAAAACCAAAGGCCGTACAGCCTGTAGGTACAAAATCATACATATAAGATATATATGGAGGAAAGATACAACATAGTATAGAAAATTATAAACATACAAATTAACATTTTGCCAAAATATGCAAAATGATATGCACCTACTTTTTTCGTAAGACATTGCTTGAAAAGGTATCTACATAAATTAATCAACTGTTTGTAATTTGTGTTGAAAAAAGGTAACAAAATTTAAAACATGGATTCCTGTAATAATATGGCTTAATGTATTTTGATCTGATATTGATATATAAAGATAAAGAAATAATCAACAATTAACATTTTATTTTAACTGGTTTTGAAGAGGAAAAACCTAATACATGTAGATCTATGAATTGGAATTGGAAACAAAAATATTGATCTACTGTTTTATTTACTGTCTTTATTCTATATATTTTCCACATTTCATCTTATGTAACTGACATCCTTTTTGCATATTTTCATATCACTTGTAGCATAATCATTTGTAAATTTGACGATATGGTCCAATAGGCTACAGTTCTTTATCTTTAAATGTGGTGGAATAACCTGCTCTGCTCTGCCGAAATATTCGTGAAAAACCAAGTTTTGTATCAGATTAATTCACGACCCGGGATCACAAAATTAAAACAAAATTCGTAAGACTAGCCTACTTCAATACTTCATTACTATCATTTTGTTCAAAGTCACTGATCATACTGATCAACATCAAGTTTAAAGTCATTTTCTGCTTCCATATCTACGTAAAAAAATCCCCTGAAATACTCTAAGTAATCCTTCATGTACCGCGCGGCCATTATGGCAAAGTGTCATTGAGCGAAACGATCAAATCACTTTTTTCCCTCTTAACTGACACGGATTTTCATTATTTCCTAACAGGATATCACGTTGTAGTCTCGTATACTGCGAGACTTTCGTTCTCAGAAAATGAAAGTACAATCGGGCAGCTTTTGGACGTTACAGTAATACAGCATCGGAATATTAGCAGGCTATTTGGGCACTACAATAATGAGAGGTTTTTAGCGAGAGGCTTTGGGTGTTTCAAAAGTGAAGGGTTAACATTTTGTCTGACACAAGCAGCTATTTCGTCGAACATAGACAATTTTCGTCGGTCTTGCCAGCAAGACCGACGGATTTCAACAGCTCTGCTGAGTTCGTTCAAAATTTAGGCCTAAAATGTGTACACAACAACAAGTAACAGTTCACAGACAGTGATTTTTTCTTCAAACGTATTCGAATTCTGTAGTACCAACTGAAAAAGGATCAGAAGAATGTTCTAATTCAACTGCACATTTCAACTGAACAGCAACCTACAGAAAACAATTTTTGCTTACTTCCAATTTCCGAAGATATATTTAAAATACCGTACCGATTGTAAATAACTTTTTATTTCCATTTCTTTTCAGTAATTGTTACGCGTATTTCATGAACTTTCTTTTTTTCTTTTGTAAAATGTATAGGAATGAATGGAGGTTTGCGTGCGATACGCTTGACTAGACTTGATAGCAGGCTAATCAGATTACACAGCTGATTTAGTGAGTAAGTCAGAGTAGAATCTAATCAAACGATTTTTAAATAGACGGATTCAAAGGTGTGTTGATTATTTAAATAAATCAATAAATTCTTAATGATATAATCATGATCTAAACAAGAATTTAGTGTAAAAAGTCCACGGTTGAGACTTAAAACAGACATTTACGGACATTTATACTAACAATTAATTTGAGTTATATCTTCTGAAATTTTATTTTTAAAAAGAAATTCAAGAGTGATTGTGTGTGATAGAATATTGGAAATGGTTCCTTGTATGTTTTGTGTATTATGTTTTAAATGTTATACCCTATGTATTATCTGCCTCTGTGTTAATTATTTCTGTGTTGTTTTCTGTTTGTATTAGATTAACAGGAATGTAATGGATATCTATAATTTAAAAGATTATTAGATCTAATTATTGAAATTTTACCTGTAATATTGGATATAAATTGTTGCTAAATTTATTTTCATTTCAGATTTCTTGCAAGTAATTGATTTCTTTCTAGATTTGATTAATATTGAATAAAATTTGTTTTTCTTTCCGATTTCTTTACATATCAGAAATTTCCAAATGTTTCAGACTATTTTTATTCTAACTTGTATCATAAACAAATCTTCATTGCAGGAAAAAATTTAGTTGTTCATCATTTAGAATTTTGCTATTTCATACTTGTTTAATAATACATTCTACAAATTTTGGCTAGTGTTGATACACGTATTTTGTTTTATATTATTTTGTGACTATGCAAAACTTTTTCATGAAATTGAAGTACATTTAAAAAGAGATGAGAAGGTCATCACTTTTGAAAGTGAGGGTAGTCATTAGAATATTCTTTAGCTTGCCAGTTTTATTATCTTGAGGTCATATTGCAGGTACGGTAAAGTAAAGTTGGTAGGGATTAGCCCAACCACTGAAACACCATACCTTGTATATCTATACTCTCATAAAAGTTTTGCTTTGTAATTTTAGTTGAATATTATACTGATTAAAAGTTTGAATATTAGAACTGAAATATTATTGTAGTTCAATTTCATTGTACACAATTTTATCACAATGGCAAGTGGTGGTGAAGCTTCAAAAGTAACCTGATGTTCAGGAAGCTATAAAGGTACTGAAGGATGACCCAAATTTTTAAGTGATTACAAAGGTTGAGTGCGATTCTTTAATGGCCAAAAGTAAATTAGCCAGTACACCTCGTCTACCTAGCCCAATGGGTATGGGTAAAAGTTTCCAGTTCTTTTCCCCAGGTTTATCACCCAATCCTGGTTTAAATACATCTGTAATAGGATAGTACAATGTACCTAAATTACCCATATTTAGTGGTGCAGAAGAACCAAATAAAGGAGAAGTAAATTGTGAAGTTTGGAATTTTTGAAGTGAAATACTTACAAAAGACTGGACAAGTACCAGAATATATTTTATTGCAAACAATTAGGAATTCTTTAAAAGGTACAGCTAGAGGAATGCTTGTTTCACTTGGAGAAAATTCCACAGTTTCAGATATATTGAATAAACTAGATGGTTTCTATGGAAATGTTAGTACAAGTGAAACCCTAATGCAATCATTTTATAGTGATTTCCAAAAAGATAATGAAAATATTTTTGTATATGGATCCAGATTAGAAGAAACATTATCTAGAGCTATAAGATGTGGGCATATAGACACGTCAGCAAAAGACTCAATATTGAGAAGCAAATTTTGGACTGGTCTTAGAAGTCAGCAGCTTAAAAATGCTACCAGATATTTGTTTGATAGCATTGAAGATTTGAGTTGCCTTTTCGTTGGCGGTTGTTGAGACGTCTGTACCAATTGTGACGAGGATATACTCCTCACGTGTTTCATTGGACTTGACTGTGGACTCACGGCGGGTGTGACCGGTCGACAGGGGATGCTAACTCCTCCATGGCACCTGATCCCACCTCTTGGTTTCCAGAGGTCCGTGTTTGTCCATTTTTACCGGATTTGTATCTATGTCCTGGACATTCTATAGTTTTATACTTTGGTATCTGAATTTTTTTTACATTTCAATCACTTGTAAAAGAAATAAGACAGGTAGAGTAGGAAGAGAACAGTTTTGTAAGCAAACAACCTGTAAAACATAAAAGTGCATAACAAAATGTTGAAAAGGTGGGAGTTGATAGTCAACAGGTGCCAAATGAAATAAGTAAACGGTTATCAAAACTTACGTCTAAAATAGTACTACTAGAGAAAAAGGTTGAGTCAAAACAAAGAGAGTATTATCAGAATTTTGAATATGGAAGAGGAAATAGTAATAGAGGTTTTTATGGTTCAAGAGGCATCCATAGAGGATATTTCAGAGGTGGTTACATAGGTAACAGTAAAAGGGGGGTGCCCACAAACCCCAACAGAGGTAATATGGGGGTACCACAAACCCTAGCAGAGGTAAAGGTGATAGTAAAAATATTCCCCCAAAATACTAATATCCCCTGTTGTAGGGCAAACAGAGGATAATCAAAGGGATAGACCTGAAATTAAACAAAATGATCAGTCATTGGTTGATAGACTTGTTGGTTTTTCAAATGAGTCTGACATCGTTGTGAATGACACTAAAACTACTGCTTTGATTGATAGCGGGTCAATGGTAACATGTATATCTGAAGAGTTTTTAAATTGTTTGGACCCTAAACCAGAATTTGGTCACATATCAGATATTCAGTTGAATGTATATGGTGCTAATGGCAATAGACTTCCTTTTAGTGGTTATACTGAACTAGAATTATCCCTACCATTCTAGTCAGATTGTACATTTTGTGTGCCAGTTCTAGTTACACCTGTTACATAGTATGAGCAGGACGTTCCCGTAATTGTGGGTACTAATGTTATCAGAATTTGTCAAAGTATTCAACAAAGTCAAGTTATAGTTGAATTCCCCCCAGCATTAAAATTTAAATGATAGTCATATTATACCATTGAAAACAACAAATAGATGTGCTATAACTGTAAAACCATGTGAGGTTAAAACAGTGCAGGGAGTTGTTAGGAACCCTGGGATTATTGATACGGCTGTTACAGACCATATGGATACTAACCAGTCTGGAAGTCTTACAGTATGTCCAAGAGTAGTATCTTTAACTAAAGATAGTAAGATTTCTCGTGTACCTGTGAGAATTTGCAATATGTCATAAAATGTAGTGAAGATACTTCCAAAATCTTTCTTATGTTCATTGAATGAAGTAAAAGTATTAGACGCTTGGCCTCCCCGATGAACATGTACATGAAAATAATATTTCTCATACAAACAGTACAGAGTTTGATATAGATGTCAAAATCAATTCTCAACATATGAGTAAAAACTGAAATTTTACAAACAAAACAGTTGTTGTCAAAATGGAAACATATTTTTTCTACTTCTTTTGAGGACTTGGGCAATGCTGATTTGGTGAAACATGTGATTAAAGAACATGATGAAGTCCCATTTCGAGAGTCTTATCGTAGAATACGCCCAGGAATGTATGAGGAAGTAATGCAACATCTTAAAGAAATGTTAGAGGCAGGTGCTATACGAAAGTCAAATAGTCCATTTTGTTCTAATGTAGTACTTGTAAGAAAAAGTGATGGTTTTTTAAGGTTTTGTATAGATTTACGCTAACTCAATAGTAAAACCATCAAAGATGCCTATACCCTACCTAGAGTTGATGATACTTTAGAGTCATTGATATGGGCTAAATATTTTACCAAGTTAGATCTCAGATCAGGATATTGGCAGGTGGAAATAAAAGAGGAAGACAAACATAAGACTGCATTTACAGTATGTCCTTTAGGGTTTGATGAATGCAATCGCATGGCATTTGGTTAACAGACGCTCCAGACACTTTTCAAAGGCTTATGGAGGCATGCATGGGTGAACTCCATCTAACGGAATGTTTAATTTTTCTAGATGATATTTTAGTTTTTTCTAGAACGTTTGAAGAACATATTAACCGTCTTGATGGTGTGTTTCAGAAACTTGAGAAGCATAATCTTAAACTCAAGCCAACCAAGTGTGAATTTTTATGACTGAAATAAAATATTTAGGACACATTGTGTCGGAAAAAGGTATCCAAACTGATCCTGAAAAGATTGAAGCTTTGAAAACTTGGCCTGTACCATGTTAAGAAATTAAGATCTTTTCTTGGATTCACTGGATATTATCGGAGGTTTATAGAAAATTATGCAAGTATTGTAAACCCTCTAAATGATCTTTTGGTTGGCCATTCTACTATAAAGTCTACCAAAAAGCATAGAAAAACTCCTTGGCAATGGGATTCTTTACAACAGTCAGCTTTTGAATTAATTATCCAGAAGTTAACATCCCCTCCAATTTTAGCTTACGCCGATTTTACAAAACCCTTTATAGTGACAATTGATGCTTTTGTTGAAGGGTTAGGAGCAATTCTATATCAAGAACAACATGGTCTTAAAAAGTCATTGCTTATGCCAGTAGAGGTCTTAGACCTAGTGAAAAAAACTATCCAGCTCACAAATTAGAATTTCTCTGTTTAAAATGGGCCTTAACAGACAAGTTTCACGATTACCTTTATGGCAATACATTTGAGGTCCGTACAGATAATAATCCGTTGACCTATATGACAACAACTGCAAAACTTGATGCAACAAGTCCTAGGTGGTTAGCATCATTTTCAAATTATAACTTTAATCTAAAGTACCGCAGTGGTAAATCTAATAGTGATGCTCATGGGTTGTCTTGTAGACCACAGGTTATTCAAGAACTATTTCCTGATGTTGTAAAAGCCATTTCTCAAGCAGGTATTATTAGTAGAGATAACTTTGCTTTAGCAGAAACTGTTGTTATATCAGAAAACTGTACTTTAGAACATTCAAATAAACAAGTGCAAACAGATTTTGAAAAATTTCAATCTATATATTGGTCTTATGAGCGAAGTCAAGATCCTGATATTTCAGTTGTTAGGGATTTGATTCAAAAAAGTAAGCCAAAGGGTGACTCTGTCTAGTTTTTCACAGGGAGTACAAAAATATATACGAGAATGGTCAAAACTCACCCTTGTAGATGATATATTGTATAGGAAATCAAAAGTGGATGGTCAAGAGGTAAAACAACTTGTATTACCCCCAAAATATAGGGACGTTGTATTTAAAGATTTACATGATGACAGTGGACACCAAGGACGTGACAAGACTTTATGGTTATTTAGAAACCGTTTTTATTGGCCAGGGTTAGAAACTTTTGTCCAAAATAGAGTTGAATCTTGCTCAAGATGTATTTGTTGGAAAACAAAAAAGTTGCACCTAAAGCAGAATAAGTTCCTATAAAAACTTCACATCCATTGGAACTTGTATGTATGGATTTCCTACCCTTTGAGAAATGTAAATTAAGTTATGAAAATATTCTAGTGATCACAGATCATTTTACCAGATAGTCTATAGCAATACCAACAAGAAACCAAACAGCTCAAGTTACTGCAAAGGCATTATATGATCATTTTATAACTCATTACATTTTCCCTGAACGCCTCCATAGTGATAAAGGGTGGAACTTTGAAAGTCATGTGATTAAAGAGTTATATAAGTTATCTGGTATTGAAAAGTCACGAACCACCCCTTACCATCCCAAGGGGAATGGCATGATTGAACGTTTCAACCAAACACTTATAAAAATTCTTGGCACTCTTGAGTATCATGCCTAGATTGATTGGAAAAATTACATTAATCCTCTTGTCCATGCTTATAATGCCACTAAACACGAATCTACTGGTTTTTCACCTAACTATCTCATGTTTGGTTGGCATCCAAGATTATCTGTTGATGCATATTTGGGCTTAAACAATAATAAGACAGTAAAATCTAGGGAAACTTATGCCCAGAAATTAAAGAAATGACTTCAGTTTGCATATAAGTTAGCAGAAAGAGAAAGTGAGAAAAAGGGGAAACGTTACAAAGAACTTTATGATTCTAAGATCAGGAATTTAAAACTAGAAGTGGGAGACCGTGTGCTGGTCAGAAATGTTAACATACGTGGGAAAAGCAAACTAAGTGATAAATGCGAGAAGGATCCCTATAAAATACTTGAAATCCCAATTCATGATTTACCTGTTTATAAAGTTCAAAGAGAGAATGGGAAAGGTCCTGTGAAAACATTACATAGAAATATGTTACTTCCATTTATGTATATTCCAACTTCTCATGATATATCTCATACTTCAAATACAGGTACAAAACGTAAATAATCTAATGTGTCGATGAAACCATCTCAAAAATCTGTATCTGAGAGTGATGGTTATTCATCATCTGATTCTGATAAGCCTTCTTATGTAGTTCCCATAAGGCACAATTCTGGCTGCAGACAGAAAAACCTTATAAGTGTTCAAATTTGAGTGAAAATGAAAATTTTCATGATTTCAGGTTTTCAGATGTCACGACAAAGGGAGATAATAATTCAAATTTATATTTTCCACGACAGACACTCCGAGAGGGTCCAGTTAACAGAAACAGCGTTGTGAATTTATATTCTAGTAACAATGATAACAGTATTAGTAGAACTGGTTATAGTAATAACACAAATTCGTCTATCCCACAGCGACCAAAGACACATCGCAGTGCTCCAGATAGATATGGCGATCGGGTCGTGTCTATGACATCATTACCCAATGATGAAATACTTGTATAATATTTTAATTTCAGATAAATATGGCGATTAGGTCATGTCAACAATATCATTTCCAAATGATGAAATAGTTCTATAGTATTTTACGTGATTTTAAATTGTTACAAAGATGTGACTTAACTTTTACATTTATTTTGAATAATTTTGAACCTTTCAGGAATTCATATACAAACCTTCTTTTCAAACGAAAGAAAAGGCTGGATTAATTAGAGTTAGTTCCATTGGAATTTTCTTTTGGATTCCTTTGAGGAATACAAAATAAAATGAAGTCTAATTCCATTGATATTTAATTCTAAAAAATTTGTTATAAAAACAATAAATATATTCAGTTAGATGTATAAACCATAATTGGATGAGAATTCAGTCTAGAAATGTTCATATAATGTTCAATAATCATGTTATGAAGTGTACATAGAAATTTACTTAGATAATTTTATTATGGATCGGTAAAGATATTTTCTCCGTTAAAAGTTATGGTAAAGTGAGCCTACCATATTGATATGGTACATTTTTGCTGACAAGCCAAATTATTGTTAACCTTATTTGATTATGATATCAACATGTCATATTGTGTCAAACTGAATGATTTTGTCAACTTGAAAGACAGTTTGGATAATCTTATTCTGATTATTTTGTCAACTTGAAAGACGGTCACATTGACAAGACTAATAGTAATGACATATCAATTGCTCATTTTAAATAGTCAGATTGTTGTGTCGAATAGCTAGGCGGATTGTCAAATAAAAATTGACAACTGGTTTCAGCATTCCAAGTAAGTTATGTTTTCCCAATAATCTTAAATATTAATCTGAAAAATTAAAAATTCGATTTTGAAACGATTGTTAGCAGTTTAATCCGTTTTAATTTTTTTCTTCAGTAGTACTTTCTTGAATTTAGATAAAGTGATTGATCTGTTATTGATTCATCATCATCTAAAAAAATTCTAAATTCAAAATCGTATGCGATCCTCTCTTGGGCGTTGTTAATCTACCTCAACTGTATAGCTGTAAAATACATTATGGCTGACATAATAACAAAGACATATCTCGTGTATATTATCATACCGTTAACCTAGAAATTTTTAAAACAATAACGGCAATCTTACCATATTTCTTTTCAGATCTTCTTTCCATTTCTCATACAGCACTTGGTTATTCCATTTGTAAAAGATAAAAGAAACAAAATATCTGTCTTTACATTTTGAGAAGCTAACAACATGGCGTCTCTTTGACTAATAATGTGACGCAGGCTAAAGCTATGCCGTCCTGCCTTTGTATATATATCCGCTCAGGATGCAAGCGATTTAAATTTGTCAGGGGACCGGCCATGGAGTATTTCAAATGAAGTGCAGAGATTTCATGTTTGAAGTAGGTTGTGAAGTAACATAGAAAGATGATTTAGCTGGAAGGGAATTAGCTTTTATCTTTTGTCTAAGCCATGATAGCGGCTTTATAGTTGCAAATAAAACTATAATATAAGTGTATCATTGATTTGACCTAGTATACCTCTATAAATATGCAAGGTCGTTTCATACATAAGATATGACAACTAAAAACAGCGTTACGTGGCGAAGATAGATTTACAGATAGCACAGCGTTGACTACAAAACAATAAACAAACGCAATGCAAATTGTACAACCGCTGACCACTGTAATGGAGGGATATGACCGTAACAAATCACATGTTTTACAGTAAAAATGAAGAAGTACCAATGGAATATCGATTCTCTCACTTGAGACTGATTTGTCCGCGAATTTAGATGCCAAAGAAATTGTTATCTCACGTTGCAGGGTAAGATAAGCCCATTCCGGAAGTGCCAGAAATACTGTTTAAAATGTTTTGTCGTCTGCAGATGGATGTAGTATCTCCGTTTTTACTGTTTCATAATAAGCCTCGTCATAGACAAACAAAATTGTGTGCACTCGGATTGAGATTTCGCCATCCCTCCCTCAAATTGATGTAAGATTGTATTAAACTCACAGTCCGTTATAATACGACAAATATGATTGCAAATGGTCTCAACATGATGAACAATTACGAATCCCAAACGGATATTTGATAATTGTTTTTGAATAACATGTTTATTGCATCGAGTGAGGCAGGATATATTATTTATTACATTTTCCAGTTAAGTTTCGTTAGGCCCTAGATTTATCCGATATTCTGTACATTAAGGCTAGTCTACGGCTTGTGAAATGTAAACAAACCACATTTTGACTCAGGGGCTCGGACATCTTTTTAGATCACTTGATGCCTCAAAGATCATGCCAAAGTTATCGATAGACCTGGACAGCAAACTTGCTTCGAAATCGAAGTTAGCCCAATTCGATGTTATTAGCTGTACTACATCTCCAGTGTCACTGGATCTTTCTAAAACTTTTGAAATGTTGACCTAGATAGTGGATACATTTAACATTTCCATTGCCTTTCGACCACTTAAATCCACTCCATCAAAACATAATATCGCCTGCTTTTTAACCGAGACAGAACAAGTCTATGCTGAGCCATTTTGTTTAGCTTCGATACGGCGTTATAAATAGCTTTTGCACGAAAATCCCTTCTTGATACGTCATATCTACAGTGCGTGTTCAAAGGTTTTTACCACGGCATCACCATTTATTGGCATTTATTAGCAAATGTGATCAATTTATATACAAACAATGAATTGAAAATTATCATTGCATCATAGATGGAATTAATTAATCGGATTTTCATTAGTTGCCTGGCACTGTATTTTGACTAGCTTAATGAAAAATATCGTATTTTTATAGAGCCAATAAAAATGTAATACATGTATATATATATATATATATATATATATATATATATATATATATATATATATATATATATATATATATATATATATATATATATATATATTCAAAATGATTCCTTGACGTGGCTTGTAAGATCAAAATTGTATTTACGCGGTAACTTATGTTTTGCGTAATTACTTAGAACAAAATGCATATAGATACCTAAAACATGAATGTTATAGAGTTTAAATTACTTACAGAACGTCGTATATGCTATAGGTCTTTGTTTCATCACTGCAAGTTTTAATTCGAGATGCAACTGTCAACAAGGCATGGCTATTGCGAGTTAATAGAATTGTCCCCTGATATTCCATGATAACGTTGCTATAGTAAAGTTCTTTTAATAACTAACATTTGTAACAGTTTCAAACTTTCAGGTTACAGTATCAAATGTGTTTTTTTAAGCCGTGTGTTCGGATTTAAAATTTCTGTATGTTCTGTGTAAAAACGACTGTTGTCAAGGATGCAACATTATTTTAGTATTGAGAAGTATTCGTCGTCGATATACAATGATGACCTATACAATGATGACCTCTACAATGATGACCTATACAATGATGACCTATACAATGATGACCTATACAATGATGACCTATACAGTGATGACCTGTATGTATGTCGACAAAACTGAGAGGATTAAGATAGGAAATCTCAGTCGAGATTTTAAAAAGGTGAATCCAGCTGGAAAAAAGCTGCTCAATTAAATGTCAGATAAAGTCGACTGCCACATTTAATTCTACATCTTATTGACATCACCAACCAAACAAATTGTTTGATTTAAGTGTTTCAGAGATAGTAAATAAACGATCTAAGATTTTATAATCCAATAGCGTCCACGAAAAAAAAGGAAGGTTTGAACTACGGCTTTCGGTCAGGTTTTTGTATTTATTGTGTGATTACTCGTGATTATGGGCGAAATGTTGATGACGTCATTGTATTAACGTAAACCCATGTCATTCTAAGTGATAAAGTGGTAAAATATTATGAGTTAAAATATGTGTTACCTTTACAGACAATTTTGACTGTATTTCCTCTACAGAAGAGTTCCAAATGTATCCCACTTGGGCGTCATACCTGATTGGTTGTTCAACAGTTAGAGCGTTGGTTTCGCAAAATGGAGACGCCAATTTGATTCCCAACTCAGGCCTTACTTAAGACTGACCGACTGACCAGAAACTAACAAGTGATTGTTCCTTCACAAAAAGACAATACAAAAACATGGGTCATTCGGCTTAGACTACAAATGCATGTTGCGTGGTATTGAAGTCAAAGTACACAAAATACCCTTTTCCTTGAATTGACAATGACCCTTAGCACCGGTAATAATTTATGGTTCTAATTCTATAGCTAATGACGTCCATGTATAAGTAATAAAATCTTGTAAATGCAAAAATAATATAACGGTCAAAGTTAAAGCTTTACCAAACAGAGAAATGTCAATAAAATACGATAATCAAGTCGATCGTTTTTGTGCTTTAGACCTGTCCAATTAAGTTCATACTTTAAAAGATGTATAAATGCAAAGGAAAAACAAAGCATACTGTCTAAATTAACCTGGGGTCCTCTCTTCCTGGTTGAACGTATTACATTACACCTTTATTGTAGTCCTGGTACTTCATACATATTTATCCTCTACTCCATGTAGTGCCTGGTACAATAGGAAATTTAAATATTTCTGTCACGGAAATCTGCATTTTCAAAAAGTATGTACTCTAACTTTTCCCTGTGTCAAACATGAGAGACAACCTTCGTATAATATAACAAAGTATAAATATCGTTAATACATTATAATTACATCATATTTGAGCTAGGGGCTGGGAAAAGGGTCTTTAGGACACTTTGGCGGGACCTTGTTATTTTTATGTTTTCAAAAACTTGAACAAACATTGGATTAAAAAACACTATTAGAATGAGTGCATGTAAGAGCGACTCTTTTTGTGTCTGGCACGAAAAATCTACAAAATAAATTACGTCGAATGAAATTCCTTGTTTCCAGGCATTTCATTGGTTATGTCGTAAGGATCCTTTTCTCAGCCGCTGGCTCATTTACATTTTATGTAAATAAAGATTTAACTCATTCACCCCTAAAGACACATTTCAACTGGTCTAAGTCATTGATTTGCAGAAGAGTCCAATATTTATCAGGGGTTTATGAGTTAAGAAAGATATGATTGAACCGTTGTTGAGTCGTCTGCACAAATAGTGACGACGATTTATACCTCTTTTATTTCATTTAATCTTGACTTTGGTTGTCAACCAGGGATGCTTACTCCTCCCTGACACCTGATCCCATATCTGGATATCCAGAGGTCCGTGTTTGTCCGGTATTCACCAGAACCCAAAGTCACCAAATTTACGAAATACTCAAGTTCAACTTTAATCTCATTCTTTTTACTGTATAATAGTTTTTAAAACTTTAAGGTCTGCGTGTGTCATCATTCACATTTATAAATTTAAGTGTCATACTTAGGATTTTCTTGCAATAATGAATAATTAGGTTGAGTTTGGTACTAAAAATTTGAGTACGTACAATAATATTGATCATTATTTACAAATGGATGCCATCAATTTACAAACATGTCCAGTAACGTATTTTGCGTGTTTTACCTTAAAATCATGAAAAATTAGTTCAGCTTGAGTACTGAGTACATTTTGTGTTTTCGGACCAATGTTTTGATATTGCCCCTATGTATCTACGATCTTTATATTCTTTATTGAATTTTGAGAAAATGTAGTTAGCAAGACTACTTTTGATATGATGTAATAAGTAGCCACTTATATCACCTTGAATGCTTAACTTTGATCTCTTTGAAAATCTGATATTTTGGATCCACACATAATATTAAACTCGTAACGCTGGAACAATTTACTTGGTGTGATGAGTGTTACATGTTAACAGGGGACACGCACTCCTTCCGGGACACCCTGTACCATCCCGTTTGGGATTCACAATAAATTCCTTATGTTGTGACCATTTGTATATCGGTGACCTCCGTGGCCGAGTGGGTAGAGCATTGCGCTTTAAATCACAAGGCCTCTCACCTCTGGTTCGAATCCCGCTAGGGTCATTTCGAATTAAGTGAGAAAGTTTGCCAGTTTTCTTGCGGAAGGTCGGTGGTCTTTACCCGGGTAACCGGGGTTTCTCCTCAACCAATAAAAACTGGACGCCATCATATGACTGAAAGATTGTTGAGTATGGCGTAAAACAAAAAAATCAAAATCAAAAATCAAATCAAACATGTATGTATTTGTATATCAGATTTGTCGTATAATAATGAACTTGAGTTTTGATTATCCATTGGTACATCTTCATTTTTACTTTGAGCAGTAATTAATTAATTAAACTTTTAGTTTTATATGTTGTATTACTAGTACGTTTATGTGAAGCTGATTAAACATGTTAAAACGTTTATGAGACGATGACGATTTATATACATCTGTATTGCTTTTGTCAAATTACATGCTTTAATTCGAATTGTATTACATAAGTGTATCGATAAAAGCTGAATGGAAAGAATATGTAGAAAGAAGTAACACATATTCCATGGCAACAGAGCCATTTCATAAAAAATAAAAAAAAATAAACGACTGTATTATTTTAGGAGTTCATCTTGCAGTAGGGAAAAATTAACAAGTAATATTTGTGCCAAGTACAAATGAGCAATAGGAATATATGGTTGAGTGTTCCTTCTCATAATTTTGAATGTTTTAACTTTACGAATTTTATAGGGGCATTAACTGTGTTGACCAATATTTCGAGTTTTTCTACTTTTAGGACCTTACACTTGATGTACAATAACAAATAAGAGCTATACACAGTCATAAACAATCTTATATTTGTATATATATTTTGTGAAAATAAGGTATGGACTAGTGTGGAATTTATATGCAAAAAGAAATGTTGAGTATTTCAAATGCAATTGAAAAAGTGCCAAACCTCGGTTTCTCAAGCAATTTTACAAAATATATCGGAATTGAAGAATTGTTTTGTCTGTTATTGAATCCAATTCAAGTAAGGGGGGAGGGGGGGTGGGGGTAGGGAGTGGGGGGGGGGGGGGAAGGGGGGGGGGGGGGGGGGGGGGGAGTAGGGGGGGGGGGTGGGGGGGGGGGAGGGCGGGGGGGGTGGTTGTTGGGGGGGGGGGGGGGGGGGAGGAGGGTTAGGGGGGGGGTGGGGGTAGGGGGAGGGGGGGGGGTAAGGGTGGGGGAAGGGGGGGAGGGGGGGGGTGAGGGGGGTGGGGGGGGGGGGGGGGGGGGGGGGGAGGGGGGTGAGGGGGGGGGGAGGGAGGGGGGTGGGTGGGGAGGGTGGGGGGAAGGGGAGGGGTAGGGGGGGGGGGGGGGGTTGTGGGGGGGGGGGGGGGGAGGGTGGAGGGGGTAAGGGGGGGGTTAGGGTAGGGGGGGAGGGGGAGGGGGGGAGGGGTGAGGGGGGGGGGAGGGAGGGTAGGGAGGGAGGTGGTGGGAGGGGGGGGGAGGGGGGGGGGAGGGGGAGGGGGGGGGGGGGGGGGTGGGGGGAGGGGGGGGGGGGAGTGGGGGTAGGGAGAGGGGGGGGCAGGTGTTTATCTCTTTTTGTTATTGTATATCAATTCAAGTAGTAAAAACGACTTTTGAAAAAAAACACAGTTAATGCCCCTTTAAGTTAATTTAAGCACTAATTACATGTATGAAAGATTGTGACCTTATATATCTTATATGGTTTTGAAGCAGTCAGTATACACCGTGTATAACCCCTGATATCACAAATTGTAAGGTACCTGGTTACCTTTTACGAGTATAAATATATCGAACTTCTCAAAATGACCACTGGAACTTCGAGTCCTCAAAGTTTCATTTTATATAATTTGGGGGGATTATGTGACTTTTACGTTTTCAGAAATTTTTGGGTTTAAAGAATGAGAGCAGTCAAGAGCGCGAAAAATCTACAAAATTTGAGTGTTTTTTTTTTTATCTTTTTATGTTGTGGTGTGTTTTCTTTTTGTGCCTTTGTGTTCTATGTCTGCCTTTAGTTTTTTTGCGTTTTTGTGCTGGGTTGGAGTGCGCGTTGTTTTTTTATGATATTTGTTTTTTTTTTTTACTTTGTGTTTTTTTTTTTTGTCTTACTGTGTTGGTTGTTTCTTGGTCGTGTGGTGGGGTCTGTTCTTTGTGTGTTTTTTTTCTTTTTGTTTTTCGTTAGTTTGTTTGTGTTTAGTGTTTTTTTTTTTTTTTTTGCTCTGTTCTACTTTTGTCTTGTGTTGTTTTTTTTTGTTTTTTTTTTTTTTTGTCTTGTATTTTGTTTTTTAGTGTATGCCTGCGTTCGTTTTATTTTTGTTTCTATTTTTTCTTGTTTTGCGTACTTGTTTTTCTTTTCCTTTCTTCTTTTTTTTTTTGTTGATGTACTCTTTGTTTTTTATTGTCTCGTTTTTCTTATTTTTTTTGTTGTTGGTTGTGTTCTTTGTGTCTTGGTTTGCTTTTGTCGGTTGTCTTATGTTTATGTGTGCATCGGTGGGGTTTGTTGAATTCTTTTTTCTACTTTTTCGTCCTTTCTTTTTTCTTTTTCTTGTTCTGTGGTTGTGATTTTTTGGTTTGTTGTTGTATTGTCGGGTGATGTGAGTTATTTTTTTTTTTTTTGCTTCTACTTGAATTTTGTTTTTTATTGTTTGTATGTTACTTCTTAGGTTGGGGTTGTTGGGGTTTTTTTTCCTTACCTTTGTTTTGTTTGTTTTGTAGTCATTTTATTTTTTATTTTTTTTCGGTGTTTTTGGTGTTGAAATGGTCGTTTGTCCGTGCTTTTCTTTGTTGTGTGTAATGGGATGCGGAGGACTTGTTGTTGTGGTCTTGAGCTTTGTTTTTATTTTTTTTTTCCGTACCTTTGTTTGCGTTTGTGGTTGTTTCTCTTTTTGTTTGTTTGGCTTGGGGGTGGGGTGTTGGGCGTTGTGACGGTGGGTTCTTTTGGTTTTTAGTTTTTGCTTTGTACTGACTCGTTTTGTTTCTTTTACTTCGATTTTTTTCTTTTTTTTTGCAGGTGTGGCCGTCCTTCTTGTTGTTTTTTAAATTGGTCTTTGGTTTTTTGGTATGATGCTTGTATTTTTTGTGATTTTTGTGTGTCTTTAATGGGGCTATTTTTTTACTTTGTTGTATTGTTTCTTTTGTTTGTTTGTTGTGCTTTTGTTTTTTTTGGGTGGACGTGTGTGTTGTTTGGTTTTGTTGGGTAGTTGTGATGTGTCTTGGTTTTTGAGTTTTTTGGTCTTTTTTTTTTTTTTGGTTTGGCATCTGTTTTTGTTGGGTTATTGTTTGTTTTAGACGTGTGTGTTGTTTGTTGGACTTTGGTAGTTGTGCGTACGTAATGTGACGGTGTGGGCTGTTGTTGGGCTCGGTTGGGGGCGGTGGTGTCTACTGTATGCTGCGTCTCTGTTTAATTGTTTTTTTTTTTATGACTTTTTTTCTGTTCTGTGTTGTTATTCTTGTACTGGGTAGTTGTGTTGGGGTGTGAGCTTTTTTGTGCTTTCTGTCTTAGGCTCTTTTTTTTCGTCGGTTTTGCTTGTAACTTGTTCTTGGGTTTTTTCTGTTTTTTTTTTTTGCGATTTTGTTTTGGTTGTGCCTTTGTTCTGTGTTGTGGGCTGAAGGTTGTCTTTGGTTTTGTCTTTGTTTGTAGTTTTGTGGTTCGCTTTATTTTTTTGTGTGCGAGGGGTTTGTTTATTTATTTTTTTTGTTATCTTTGTCTTTGTTTATTTTTTCTTAGCGTGCGTTGTTTTTGACTTTCTGTATTTGTTTTTTTTGTTTGCTGTGTAGTGGTCTTTCTTCTGTTTACGATTTCTTTGTGTGGTGGTTTGTGTTTCTTCTTTTGCAGTTTTTTTCTTGTCTTTTTCCTTTGCGCCTAACATTGTTTGCCTTATTTGCCCGTGGGTTTTTTGCGTTTTCTGTTACCCGTTGGTTGTGGTTGTGTAGTGCTTTTTTTGTTTTATTTGCTTGTTCGTGAGGAATGGTGGTCTTGTTTTTGTTTTTCTTGTTTTTTTTTTTGCGGTCGTTGTTTTTGTGTTTTTGGCTTTATTCGGTGCATCGTTTCTGTCCTTTGTTCTTTTTCGTTTTGGTTTTCTTGTTGTCTTTATGGTAGTTTTTGTTGGACTTTGTTCTTTTTTTTTGTCGTTACTTTCTCTTTTGGTTTTGCCTATGTTTTGTTGTGGTGGTTTCGTTTCTTTTTCTTTGTTTTGTTGTTTGGGTTATGTTGTTGCTTTCTCTTTTTGTGATGGTCCTGTGTTCTAGTCTTTTCTTTTGAACGGTGTCTGTTTTTTGTGGTTGTTTTTTTTTGTCTATTTGTGTGTTTTTTTTTCTCTTTCTTTTTTTATTTTGTGTGGTTTTGGCGTAGGTGTCGCCGTTCTTTTTTCGTGTTGTTTATTAGTTGGTTTCGTCTTCTTGTTCCTGTGTTCCGTTGTCCTGTTTAGTACTTTTTGTTTAGGTCTGTTGTTGCTGCTTTGTGTGGTTTGTCTTTTTTTTTTCCTTTATTGTGTTCGTAGTTATTTTTTTTTTTTTTTTTTGTTTTTGGTGTTGTGTGTTCTGGTTTTGTTATTCTTTGTAAGTTTTTACTTGTTTATTTGCTCTTGTACTCTGTCTTGTTTGGTTTTTTGTGGGTTTTGAATTTTTTTTTTGGTTTGTTTGTTTTTTTTGTTGTTTTTGGTGCGCTGGGTGGGCTCTGCCGTTTCTTTTTTTCTTTGGTTGGATTGCTGATTTTAGATTTTGTTTTACCTTGCTTTTGTTCTACACCCGGTTGGTTTTGTTTTTTGTCATTGCTTTTGAGTCACTCTTTTTTTTACTGTTGTGTTGACGTTTTTTTGTTTATTTTCTTCGTCTATCTTCTATTCGTGTAATGTCTTTTTTTGAGTTGTGTTGTGACAGTTGTTCTCACAAGGCTTGTTTTTCTTTTTTTTGCGGTGTCGGGCGCGGAGCTCTCGTATTGGCTCGTTGTTTATTTTTCGGCCGCTTTTTTTGTGGTACGTTTTGCCTCTTTAATTTTTGACTTTTCTTGTTTTCCTTGTTTATTTGTTTTACCGTATCTGACGTTCCTGTTTCTGGTTTATTTTTTTGTTGCTTGGTGTTGCTTTTGTCTTGTTTTTGTTCTTGTTTTGGTGTTGTGCTCTTTGCGTTTGCTTTCGTTTTTTCTTTTTTGATTTGCTCTTGAGGTTTAGGTCTTGGGTTTTTGTGTGTGTTTGTTTCGCTTTTCTTTCTTTGCTACTTGTTTGGTTCTATCCTGTGTGTGTACGGTCCTTGTTGTTCGTTTTTCTATGATTTTGTTACGTTTTGTCTTCGTATTTGTTTTTGTTTCTTGTGTTACTGTTGGTTTTGTCGCTTTTTTAAAGTGTGCCTGTTGTCGAAGCGTTTGTTACTTTGATTGAGTTTTGTGTTTCTTTTGTGTCTTTTGGTTTCGAGTTTTCTTGTCCTTTCTTGGTGTTGTTTTTTTTTTGCTGTTCTTGCGTTTTCTTTGTTGTGGGTGTCTCTTGAACCTTTTTTTTTGTTTGTTTGTTCTTGTTCCTTTGTTTTAGTTTGTTCTTGGTGTTGTGGGGAGTTGTTTTTTTTTTGTTGGTGGGGTTGTTGTGTGCCTCTGTTTGGCGTTTTATACGTTTAGTTTTGTTTTTTTTTTTTTATTTTGTTTCGGTTAGTGGGTGTGTTGTGGATGCTTGGGGTTGGTTGGCGTGGGTTTCATTACGTTGTTCGTGTGTCGTTTGGGAGCTCTTTTGGCTATTGTTTGGGTTTAGTTTTTTTGTCTTATGCTTTTTTTTATCTTTTTTCTTTGTTTTTAGTTCTTTGTAGGTGTGCTGTGTGATTCTTTTCTTGGGCTTGTGTTTTTTTTTTTTTCTTTCGCCTTGTTTTTTTTGTTTTTTTTGGTCTGGTTTATTGTTGGTTGTTGGTTTTTTATTGGGTGTGTGTTTGTGGTTTGGTGGGTAGGGTGTGGTGTTCGTGGTGTGCGGGTTGGTGTTTGGTGCACCGACGTGGTTGCTTTTGTTTAGGTTTGTTACATGTTTTCTTGTTTGTCTTTTATTGGTTTGATTGTTCTGCGTTTTTTGTTTCGTACCAGTGGACTTGTGTGGTGGTGTTGTTGTGCGTTTTTATTTCCTTTTTTTGTTTTTACGTTTATGTCTGAGTTATTTTTGTTGGTAGTTTGGTACCATGTAATATCTTTGTTTTTTTTGTTGTTTTTTCTGTTTTTGATTCTTTGTTTACTCTGTTTAGACTTGGGTCCGGTGTCTTTTGGTGCTGTGGGTTGCGGACTTGTTAGAGTTTTTAGCGGATCTTTTTCTTTTGTTTTGTTGGTTTTTTTTATCTTTTTTTGTTATTCTTTTCTTGTTCTTTTTGTATTTCCGTTCTTATGTTGCGTTTTTGGCTGTGGCTTTTCTGTGTTTCTTTGTTTTTTTTATTTATTCCTTGGGGTGGTTGGTGTTTCCGTAGTATTTCTGTCATTGTGAGTGTTTTTATTTTTTGTTTGGTGGCAGTTCGATTGTTTGCTTGGTTCGTTTGCGAGATTTTGTTTGATTTTTGTATTTTGGTGTGGTTTATTTGTGTTGCCTTTTGTTGGTTGTAACTTTTTTTTTTTTTTTTTTGTGTTTTCCTGTTCTTGTGTTTTTTTCTGTTTGCTTTTTATTTTTTTTTCTGTGTCCCGTGCTGTGTTTGGCTTTATGTTCTTTTCTTGTTTTTTCATCTTAATTGTGTCCTTTTTTCTTTTACCTCTTTTGGGTTCGTTAGTTTTTTGGGTTTGGTGTTGTAACCCGCTTTTTGGTAGTTGTGTGGTTGTGTGTCTCTTTGGTTTTTGTCCTGTTTTTGTGTCTTTTGTGCTCCTATTTTGGGGTTATCTTGTTACGTCGTCTGTCTATCGTTTTCGCCTGCGTTACTTTTTCTGATTTTTGTTTTACTGGCTAAAGCTATTTTGTTTCGGGTGTTTGTTTGTGTGGTTTTTTTTTGCTCTGTTTGTTTTTCCTGTTAGTTCTGCTTTCTAACTTTTTTGCAACCTTTTTGTTTTATTTTTCGTTTTTCTTCTTTGTCGGCTCGACTTTGCGGTGTGTGTTTTTTTTCTTTTGTTTCCTTGTGGTTTGTGTTGGCTTGGTTTATTTGCTTTTGTTGTACGCTGGCTGTTGGTGTACTCCTAGGTGTCTGTTTATTTTTTTTGTTATGTTTTTTGTTCTTTGATTTTGGGGTCCTAATGTGTTTGCTTTTCTTTCTATTTGTTGTATTTGGTTTGTTGAGTTTTTGTGCTTTTTATTTTTGTTACTTTTTCATTTGTTTCGTGTGAGTTTGATTTGTTTCCTTTGTGGTCTTTGGTTTTTTGGTTATGGTGTGGGAGTAGTTTGTTTCTTTTTTTTTTTGTTATTTGGTGGGTTTGTGTCGTTTGTGGGTTTTGTTTCTGTTTTCTGGTTTTTATTTTACTTTTATTGTTTTTCTTTGTGTTTTTTTTGCTTTTTGATTTTTCTTTTTTCGCTTTCGTTGTTTCTAATTTTTTGCTTCCTCAGTTTGGTTCTTTGTTGTTTCTTTTTTACTTAACCTTCTTTTTTTCGTTTTGTTCTGTGGTGTGTCTTATATTTCTTTTCTTGGTCTTCTGGGTGTTCGTTGTTTTCTTTGTTGGTATTGTTCTTTGGTTTTTATTTGTAATTTAATTCTTTTTTTACCTTGGGTCTTTTTTGGTTTATGGTCTGGCTTTTTGGGATTTTTTTGTTTATTTTTTTTTTTTTATTTTTTGCGTTTGTTCGACATGGGTGTTTTTACCTCTGTTTCTTAACTGCGTTGAATGCTCTCTTATCGCTCTCTTTTTTTGACCTGGTGTGTTAGTTTTTGCTGTTCTGTTGTGTTCGTTTATTTTGTTTGTCGTCTTTTTCTTTTAATGCTTTTCATTACGTACTTAGTTCATGGCTGTTTGGTTTAGTGGTGTTTTGGTTGTTTGTGGTGGTTTGTGCGTTGTGTTGTTTTTTTTTTTTCTTTTGTGGGTATCGTTGCTTTTGTTGTATTCGTGTTCTCGTGTTCCTCGTTTTTCTTCTTTTTTTGGTCCTTTTGGCTGTCTGGTGTGTTGCGTCTGCTTTTTGTTCTTTTCTCGTTTATGTGTTTATCTTGTGTTTGTTTGTTGGAGTTTGGAGTTTTGTGTGTCTTGTTTTCTCTTTTCGTTAGGGACGTGTGTTTGTTGTTTTATGTGTTTTTCTCCTTTTGTTTTTGTGACGTAAATGTTGGGGTGCTCCTTTTACTTTTTCTTTTTGTGACGTGTTTTTTTTTAGTTTTGGTTTGTTTTTTTTGTGTAATCCGTTGTGTGTGTTATTGTTTTTTTATTTTTTTTCTTGGTTTTTTTGTGTTTTGTTTTTTTTTTTGTGTGCGGGTTGTGTGTTTTTTAGTGTGTTTTTTGGTTTTATTTTTTTTTTTATTTAGTTGTTTTTGCTTTGGTGTTTGTGAGTTCTGTTTTGTTTTTTGGTTGTTGCCGTCTTTGCTTCTTTTTTTATGTCTTGTTGTTTTTTGGTGTGTGGACGTTTATTTATTTCGGTGTTTCTTTACTTTGTCCTTGTCTTTGTGTACTTTTAGTTTTTCCTTTTTTAATTTCTTGTTGGTTTGGGTTTTTGTTGGTCGTGTTTTTTTTGATTTTTTTCGTTTTTTGCTTGTTATTTGCGGTTTTTTTTTTCTTTTCATATGTTGTTTTTTTTTTTTTTTACCCAACTCGCACCCCCCCCCGCCTGTGGTTGTTTTGTTTTTAGTTTTTGAGTGCTTTTTTTTCCTTTTTTATTTTTTATTTGTTTTGCGTGTTTTCCATGTGCGTGCTTTTTTGTGTTGTTTTTTGTGTTTTTTCTTGTTTTGTTTTTTTTCTTTTGTTCTGTTTTAGTTGCAAGCGTTTTTTTTTGTTTCCTTTGTTGATCTGTTGATTTTTGTTCTTTCGTTTGTTTCCTTTTTTTTTTTTGTGCTTGTGTTGCCTGGTGGCTGTTGTCTGTTGTTTTTTTGTTTCGCTGTTTGTTGTTTGTTTGTTTTTTTGTTGGTTTTTAGTTTTTTTTTGTTCTTTTTTTTTTTGGTTTTTTCTTTGTGTCTCTGCTTGTTTGTGTTTGAATTCCTGTGTTTCTGTTTGTGTCGGTTTATTGGTTGTCTATGCTACCTTCTTATTTTTTGCGTTTCGTTATTTTTTTATTAATTCTTGTGAGTGTTCTTGGTTCATTTGTTCTACGACGGCTTTCGGTTCTTGTGTGGTATTGTCTGGTTTTGGGTTTGTTGATTTGTTAGTGGTTTCTGTGCTTTTCGTATTCTCGGGTGGGGTCTGTGGTCTGTGTTGTCTGGTCTTGCTCTTTTCACGTCTCGTTCCTATTTTTTTTGTTATGTATGTTCCGAGTGGGTTGGTTTTTGGTTCGTTTTTCTATTAGGGTCTGCGTTTAGGCGGCTGTTTGTGTTAATATTTGTTTGTTTGTATTTGTTTGTGTGTTTTTTTTTTGTTTTAAGGTGTATCTGTATCCTCTGTCGTGTTTGGTTTGTCACTTATCTCGTTGTTTTTTGTGCTGACTTTTATTTGTGGCTTTTGTTGATTTTTTTTTTTGTGGTTGGTCGTTTTCTGTATTTGATCATGTATGTTCTTTCGTGTTTTTTTGACTTTTGTCTGTGTGTGTGTCTGTTTTTGTATTTTGGTGTCTTGTCGGTGTGTGCGTGGCGTGGCTCTTTTGCTTTTTTTTAAGTTCTTGAGTTTTTTTTGTTAGTTTTTTTGTCTTGTGTTGTTTGTTTTTTTTTTTTTTTTATGATGTTTTTTTGCTTCTGTAACGTGCGTTTTTTGGTTTTCTTCCTTTTTCTTTTATTAGTTTGTGACTATTCTATTGTCTTTTTTTTGCTTTTTCTGTTGTGTTTTGTTAACTTGGGTTTGATATTATGCGTGTTTTCAGTTGTGTTTTTCTGTTTGCTTTTTTTTTTTCCTTTTTTTTTTTTTTTTGTGCCTGTTCCTGTTACTGTTCTGCTTTGCGTGTTTGTGGTGAATTGTCTTTGGCCGTCTGGCGTTATTTTTGTTTGTTACTTGTTTTTTTTGGTCTAGTGAGTGCTTTGTGTTTTGGTGGATTCTACTGTGTTGTTTTGGTGTGGTTTTTTTGTTTTTTTGTTTTTTTTGTTTCGTCTAGTTTTTTTCTTGTATGTTTTGCCGTTTATACTTGGGACTTTCTTTTTTATTTTTTTTTGGCATTTTTTTCTCTTTTCGTCTTTTTTTTGTTCTTTTGTTTTTTATATTTTTTTTTTTTCTACGTATTTTTTGTTTTGTTTTGTTGTTTCTATTTGTTGTTTGTTTTTTTTTTTTTTTCTTTTTCCTTTGTTTTTGTTTTGTTTTTTCTTTGTGTTTTCGTCGTTGTAGTTTACTTTTTCTTCTGTGTTTTCAGTATGGTTTTTTGGCGTTGGTGGTATTGTGGCTATTTTTTGTTTTTTGGTTTTGTCGTGTTGGTGTGCTGGTGTTTGCTGCTAGTTTTTGGTCTTTTTTTTTTTATTGTCGTGCTTTGAGCTGCTTTTCTCGTCTGTTTTGTTTGTGGGTCCGTACTTTTGTTTTTTGATTTTTATTCGTTTTGCTAAGCGTGTTGTGGTCGTGGGTTTTACGGGGGGGGTGTCTGGACTACGTGTCTTTTTTTGTTCCCTACCTTCGTCTGACTTTTGAGATTGTTAGTTTGTTTCTGTAGTGTGTTCTTTGCGTTTTTTTTGGTTGGAGCTTGTCTACTTTTTTTTATTGTTTTTTTTTGTTTGCATGTTGTTGTTTAGATTTTTGTTGAGTCTTTTATGTTAGTTTGTTCCGTTTGCTCGGTTGTCGTTTGTGTTTTTGTTCTCTTGGACGTGGTGTATTTTTAGTTATTCATGTCATTTTTTTATTTTGTGTTTTATTTACTTTGTTGTTTTTTGTGTTAGTTTTTTGTTTTATTTTTATGTGAGAGTGTTAGGGTTTGGCTTAGTTCTTCTTTCGTCTTTGATCTGCGAAAATGTTTTGTTGTTTTTTACGTTTTGGGGTGTTGTTGTTTTGTGTGATGCGGCTTGTTGTGTGGGGAGTGTTTTTGTTTGTTTTTCTTTGTTGTGCCTGTTAGTTGATTAGTGTTTTTGCCTCTGCCTGTGTGTTTGCTTTGCTTTTTTTTTGGTGTCTGGGGTTTTCGTGTGCGTTGGATGGGTGTATAATTCGTGCGGATTTGCTGTGTTCGTGGTGCGTGCGGTTGTGTTGTGATGTTTGGGTCCTTGTATGTGGGAATTTTGTGCCTTTTTTGTTTTTTTTTCCTTATTTGTGCTCCTACTTCCTGTGACAGTAGTTTGCTATGTGTAACTGTTACTGCTGTATTGGGTTGTATGTGCTCTTTGGTTGTTGTTTTGGTTTTTGTTTATTTTTTTTTGTCTTTTTTCATTTGTTTTGTTGGTTATTTGTTTTTTTTTTCGTACTACTTTTCTTTGGCATTGGGAGTTTTTTTTGTCTCCTGGCTGGTACTTTTTGTGACATGGGCGTTGCTGTTTTTTTGTTTGTTTTTTTGCTGGTTTTTCTCTCTCTTGTGTGGGGCCAGGGGGCGTTGTTTCTTCCTTTTTGCGCGGTTTTTCTTTTGTTTTGTGGTTTCGTTTTTTTTTTTGACTCCTTTTTACTCTTTTCTTTGTGTATTGTTTCTGTGTTTTATTTTTTTTTTACCGTTTTTTTTAAATTTGTGGGGGGTTGGTGTGAGGGATTGGTCTCGCTCTTTTTTACTCTGTTGTGGTTCGTTGTATTTGTGTGTTTTGTACTACTGTTTGTGTGATGTTTTTACCCTTCTTTTTAGCTACGGTTTTTTATATTTGTTCTTTTTGGTTATTTATTTTGTGATGTTTCGTTGGTGTTATTCGTTTTTTTCTTCTCTGGAACGTGATGTTGTCTCTTTCTTTTCTTTGAAGCTTTTATTCTTGTGTTCAAAATTTTTTTTGCGGTGAGTTTTTGTGTTTTTTGTTTTCTTTGTTTTCCTTTTTTTTTACTTGACTTTGTGCGTTCTTTGATTGTTCTTTTTTCGTTTTTTCTTTTTTTGTTTGTTTTGTTATTCTTTGTGTGTAGTCGTTTGTGGTCGAGTATTGTTTCTTTTTTTTTTTTGGTTTGTTTTGTTGTTTTCGTGTCGTTTTTTTTAAGCGGTTGGTTTTGTACGTTTGTTTTTTGTGTTGTGTTCCTCTTTGTTAGCGTATGGTGTGTGTGTTGTTTTTTTCGGGCGTTGCTTGTACGTGTCTCTTTTTTTCTTTTTGTATGTTTTTTTTTGGGTCTCGGGTTGGTTTTTTGCTTTTCGTGATGTTTTTTTTCTGGACTTTTTGGGGCCGTTTTTTTTTTGAGTTTTTGGTTTTGTTCCTGTGTTTGTTTTTCTTGCCGTTTTTTGTTATGCGTCATCTGTTGTTTTTGTTGCTGTTGACTTACTTATGTTGTGCTACTTTCTGATTTTTTTTTTGGTTGCTGTTCTCGTTTGGTTGGTGTTTTTGTTTCGTTGGGTGCTTGTTATTTTTCTTTTGTTTCTCTGTTGTGGTGTGTGTTGTGTGTGTATATTTATCCTTTACTTTTTTCTTGTGTGTTGTTTGTATACTTATTTTAAGTGTTTTTTTTTCGTATCTTTTTTTTTTTTTGTTCTTTTAGTGTTGCTTGTTTTGCCTTTTGTTGTCGGTTGTGTGGTTTTGTGTGTGCCTTTTTACCTGTTTTTACTTGGCGCTTTGTTTTTTTTTTTGTTTTTGTTTTTGTTACTGGTTGCTAAGTTTCCTTTTTTTGGTGTTTGATCTTTTACTTTTTTTGTGATTTACTTTGTTTTCTTTTTGTTGTTTTTCTCTTGTGATTCTTGTGTTATGCTTTTCGTAGTTTTTTGTTCGACTTGTGGTTGTGGCTTGTCTTTGGTAGGTGGTTTGTTTGTTATGTTTTGACTGAAAGTTTGTTTACTGTGTTATTTTTTTTTTTTTACTGGTATTTTGCGAGTTTTCCCTTTTTGCGTGTTTGTCGTCTGGAGTGTTTTTTGTGGTTCTGTTGTCCTTTTGGCTCGTTTGTTTGTGTGTCCTTGTTTTTTTTTTCTGGCTTTTTGTTTGTTTGTGTTTTTTTTTGTTCTGGATCTGTTTGTAGTATGGTACTTCCTTTTCTTTGTGTTTTTTTGGTTCTGGATCTTTTGTAGTTTGTTTTTTAGGTTGCATGGTTTTTTGTTGTTTTTTTTTACTTTCTTGTTCTTATTGTGTTACCTAGGGTACTTGAGAGTTTTTACAGTTCGGTTTCTTCTTTTTATGTTTTTGTTTTTTTTTTTTTTTTTTTTTTTTATTTTGTGTTTCTGTGGGGGGTTGTGGTTTGGTGGTTTGGTTGACGCTGGTCGTTTGTGTCTCGATATTATAGGTTGTCTTTTCGTTTTAGTTACTTTTCTTTTTTCTTTCTTTTAAGTTTTTTTTGTTACTCTTTATGTGTTGATGCGAGTCTGGTATTTATTCTTTTGTCTTGTTTAGACTGTGTATTTGATTACTCTTTTTTTTCCTTTCTTTTAGTTTTGAGCGGCGTGCTTCGACTTCTTGTTTTTTATGTATCCTGTTTTTGTTTGTTCCTTTTTTTTTCTCTTTTTCTTGTGGTTTGTTTTTTAAATAGTTTTTTCGTTCTGTTTCGTTTTTTTTTCTTTGTTTGTGTTGTTGTTGGTTTTGTTGGTATCGAGTCCTGTTTTGTTGTCTGTTTGTCTAATTTTCGTTCGTTTTGTTTTATCGTGTTATTTGTGTTTTGTGTGTGTGTGCTTTGTTGTAGTGGAGTCCTTGTTCCATGTGTTGCCCTTTTTATTTGTGCTTGTAACTGTTGGGGAGTGGTGGGATTGTTTAATTTTTGCTTAATCGGAGCGTCGAAGTGTCTTGTTTTTTGTCTTTTTATTTTTCTGCTGTGGTGTTGTGTTCTGTTGTTGTGTTTTTGTTTTTTTTTATCGTGGTGTTCTTTGTGTGTTTAGGGTTTGTTTGCGTTTGTTGGTTTTCCTTTTTTTTTTCTTTGGTTGTTTTAGGTTTTGTGTGTTGTTTTCCAATCTACTTTCTTGTCTCTATTGTTTCTTTTTGTGTCTTGTTTTTTCGTTCTCTTTTTGTTTAGTTTTCGTTTGTTTTTTTTTTTACGATTGTTCTTGTTTTTTTATCTATGTAGGTTTGTGGATTGGAGTGTTTTCTTTTCTGAGGTGATCATCGCTGTGCGGACGTTATGTTTTCTCGGTGCCTGGATTTTTGTTTTTTTTTTTCTGTTTGTGGTTTTATCTGGTCTCTTCTTATTTTTGGGGTTTGTGCCTCTGATGTTCTTCTGGGGCCTGGTCCCTGGTGTTGCTGTGTGGGTATGATGGGTCTGCTTTTTTTTTGTTTGTTGAATTGTTTGACCTTGTTGTTAGGGTCTGGTTGTGCTTTTTTCTGCGTGTTGTTTTGACTTCTTTTTTTCTTGGTAGTCTCTGTCATGCCTTCTTTTTATTTGCTTTCTGTTTCATTGTGTTTTTAACCTGCTCTTTTGTTGTGTTCTTTTTGTTGTTTTGTTTTCTGTTTTTGTTTGTGTTTTGTGTGCGTTTTTCTTTCTTTTTTTTAGTCACTTTGGGTGTTCGTCTTTCTTTTGTTTTATCTTTATATTCGTTGTGTTTGTTTTGTTTGTCCTGATTTTTGTGTATTTTTCTTTTTCTTTTCCATCTATTTTCCCGTTTTTCTTTTTTGTTTGGCGTTTTTTGCTCCTAGTATTTTTTTTTTTGTACCGGTTGTTTTTTTTTGCTGTTTGGTGCTGTTTGTAGTTTTTTGTTTAGTGTGATGTGTTTTACGAGCTGTTTGTTTTGTATTTTTGTACGTATGGTCATCTGTTTGTTTTTTTCTTTCTTTTTTTATTTTGTTGCGTCTGTGATTGTTGTTCTCTTCTATTTTTCCTCTGTTTTTTGTGTCTGTTTTTTATTTTTGGTTTTTTGTGTTTGTTCTTCTGTTTTGTGTTTTCTCTTTTTGGTTTGCGTGCCTTTTTTACTTATTGTCCTGTTTTGTGTGGTGTTGGTTTTTATTGATTTTTGTTTGTTGTTTGTTTTTTCTTTTTTTTTTTTTTTGTCTTTGAACCCCCTTGTACTTATTTGTGTTGTTCTGTTTCTCCGTTTGGTCGCTTGGTTGTTTTGTTTTAGTGTGGTTCTTGTTTTTTTCGTAGGTTAGTCTTTTTGTTTGCTTTGTTGGTTCGTGTTTGTTGTCCTGTAAGCTAGTTTTTGTTTTTCTTTGATGTTTTTTTTTTTACTGTCTGTGATGTCGTGGTGTTTGATTGGCACTGTTGTTTTTGACCTGTTAGTTTCTGTTTTGTGGGGTGTACGTGGTCGTTTTGATTGTTGTATTCTTGATTTTCTTAGTTTGTTTATTGTGGTTTTTTGTTGTGTTCTACTGTTGGTGTTTTCGTGTGAGTTATGGCTTTTGTGTCCTGTGAGTGGTTTTTCTGTGCTAATGTGTTCTTTGAAGGCTGTTCTCTAAAAACTTTGTTCTTTGTTCTTTTTAAATGTGGGTTGTTAGGCTTTGGTTTTTTCGTTTTGCTTTTTGTGTTACTTTGTGTGGGCACCTTTTTACGTGTTTGTTGGATTGTTGGCGGTTTGTTCTACTGTCGTTTATTTTGTCCTGTCGTGTATTTGGGCTGGCTGTCTGTCTTTTGTTTTTTGTTCGTACTTCTGTATTGTGTGGTACTTTTGTTTGTGTGTGGAGTTTCGGTCGTTATGTCTTAATTTTTTTTCTTGAATATGTTCTTCTTCGTTCCTGGTCTGCATGGTTCGTCTTATTGTGGTGTTTGGCTGGTGTTTGGTTTTCTTGTGGTGCGTTTTTGGGTTTTGTTTCCTTTCTGTTCTCGGCCCTGTTTCTCGCCCTGTTGATTGTCTGTTCAGTTGTTCGGGATCTGGTTTATTTTTTTTTTTTTTTTGTTTTTACATTTACCTTGTGTTCTAGCCGCTCTGTTTTGTTGTCGGTTTGGTTGATTTGTTGTTGTGGCTTGGGTCTAGACGTTCTTGTTTTCTTTGTTTTTTTTTGTTTTCTTCGTAGTTGTTTTTCTGGTTTCTAGTTGCGCTTTCTTTTTTCCTTTGTTTGTTGTTTGTGCGTTTGGATGGGTGACTTGATCGTTTTTTAGGAGATTTTCTTTTTCCGGTTGATTAACTTCGGCTGGTTACTTAGGTTGGTCCGCTTGTGTTTTGGTTGTTGGGTTGTTCTTGTTGGGTCCTTCGTCTGTGTTCGTCGTGAGGTTTATTTTATATCGTTTTTTGTGTGTTTTTTGTTGTTTCTTTTGTTTTATTTTTTTAACTTATTTATAACCCTTATTGTGTTTTGAGTTTTGGTGTGTTTACTTTGTTTGACTTTTTTTTTTTGGTCGTTGGTGTCCTTTAGCTGCTGGTAGTGTGCTCTTTTGATTTTGGTTCCTTTCCTTCTGTTCTTTTTTTCTTTTTTTTTTTGTTGTTTTGTCCTGTTTTGGGTGCGGTGATATTGCTTTTTTTGGTTTTGGTTAGTTGTTTTTTCTTTTTGTTTATACTATTCTTGGGAATATCCTGTTTTTTGGGGGTGATTTAGTTGTTTTTTTTTTTTTGCAGCCTTTTGTCTTTGGTTTTCTTGTTTGTTGGTCGTGAGGTGACCTTTTGTGTTATTGTTTTGGGTTTGTTTTTTGTGTGGGGTGTGTCATGTGTTCTTCGTGTGTTTTTTCCTTTATAGTTTGGTTTGTGGTCAACAGTGTTGGTTCTGTTTGCTTTTTGTCGTATGTTTGTTTGTTGGGTGGTTTTCACGTTCGTTGCTGATCGTTTCTGTTTCTAGTTGTTTTTTTTTTAGTATGTTTCTTTTTGTTTTCGTCGTTTATTTTTTGTGGTGCGGCTTGTCTTTGTGTGATGTGGGTTCGTGTTGTATTTGGTGTGTTGTAGTTGTTGTTGTTTGTTATTTGGTTTCTTTTACTCGTCTTTTTTTTTTTACCTTGTTAATTTGCTACTTTGTTTTTTTTGTTTTTTGTTTTGTTTGTCCGGTTTGTGTTTTTACTTTTCTTTTTTTTTTTTTTTTTCGTTTTTTTTATTTTTTGTTGTTGTTTTCTGTTTTTTCCTTTTTTTTGTCCGGTTTTTGGTTTTGTCTATGTTGTTCTTCTATAACTTTGTGTAGAATTCTATCTACTTTTCGTTTTTGTTTTGTTTTTCTCTTGTTTTGTTTTTTGCTCATGTCTTGTTTTGTTGTGTTATTGTTATCGTTTGCGGTTCTTTATGGTTTTGGGTGTCTATCTTTTGTTCCCTTCTTTTCTCTTGTTGTATGACCTTTTTTTTTGAGTGTTTTTCTGTTGTTTTGGACCTTCTGGTTGTTTTTTTTTTGGTTTGCGTTATATACTTTCTTAGTTTATTCCTCTGACCCGCTTTTGTTTAGTCCTGATGGTTTTGTTTTGGTGCATTTTGTTTATGCGTTCTTCTTTATTTGTTCTTGTTATTGTTGTTTTTTCTTAATTTTGGTTTTTTTTTTGGCACGTTATTTGTTGTTTTGTGGTTTTATGATTGTGGTTACTTGTTTCTTTTGTTTTATGTTTGTTACTCTTTTGTGTTGTTTTGGTTTATTTTGTTGTTTTGTTTTTGTTTTTTTTTTTTTTTTTTGTCTTTGTTTGGTTTTAACGTTTATTTTTTTTGTTTGCGCTTGGTATTGTCCTTGGTTTTTGTTTTGTTGTTCTTGTCGAGGTGTGCCTTGTGTTTTTTTGTGTGTATGGTGGCTTTCTTTTGTGTGTTGGTTTCTTTGGGTTTGTTGTTACTTTTTTTGTGTTATGCTTTGTCTGTTGTTATTGTTTTCCTACTTGTTTCTTTTAAATTGGGTGGTTGTTTGTAGGCGTTGGTTTATGCCTGGTTTTTTATTTCTCTGTTTTTTTTTTTGTTCGTTCTTCTCCTGCTTTTTTGTGTGCTTTTATGTTGTTGAACGTCTGGTTTCGATTGTGTTTGGGTTTGTGTGGTTAGTTGTTTTTTTTTTTCTTTTATTCCTCTTACCTTTGTTTTTTTTCTTCCTTATGTTTTGTTTTTTTCATTTTTTTCTTAACCTTGTCGTGTTTGTTTTGTTTTTGTTTTTGTCGTCGTTTTTTGGGTGTTGTTTTACTCCTGCTTTTCTTTTTTGTGCTCGAGGTGGATTTTTGTTTTGGGTAGTTTTTCATTTATTTCTTTTTGTTTGCCTGGGTTGTTGTTTGTTAGTTTGCTTGGGCGGCCGTTTTAAAGTGTTTTGGGTTGTTTGTTGTTCGTTATGGTTTTTGTGGTTCGTTGGTTTACTTTTGTTTTTTTTGGTTGTTACTAGTTGTGTACTTGGTTTTTTGTTCAGTTATTTAGTGTTTCTTTGTCGTTGTTTTTTGGTTACTCTCTTTTTTGTTTTATTGTTTTTCGTGTTACTTTGTTGTATTTTTTTTTTGTTTCTAACTTGCTGTCCGTTTTTTTTGTTTGTACTTTGTTCTTTTTTATTTTGTTTTGTATTTTTTGCATTCTTACGTTTTTTCTTTTTCTGCTGTGTCTTTCGCGTTTTTTCCTGTTTTTTTTGAAGTTTCTTATTTTTTTTTTTTTATTCTTTTCTTTATATTTTCTCTATTTTTTGTTTGTTGTGTGTGTGCTGTCGTTTTCTTTTTTTTTTTTCGTTTTTTGTTCTTCTTGTGTGGTTTGTTGGATTTTTTCTATTTTTTTTTGTTTTTCTTCCTTGTGTGTTACTCTCTGTGACTGTTCTTTTGGTTTGGGTGTTTTGTGTTTGTTGTTGTTGTTGGGTTCCGCTCGGTGCTTTGGGAGTTGGACGGGGTAGTTGGTGGACCCTATTTTGGGTGTTTTTGTGCCTACTGGTGGTCCTTCGGTTTTTTTCGCTCCGCTCCTTTTACGTTCTCTATTGTCTTACTGGTGGTCTGCCTTTTTGTTTGTGGTTATTTTGTATTTTTTTTATTGTCGTTCTATCTTTTACAGGTTTCGTTACAGTCCGTTCGTTGGGATTCCGTGGTGTGTTCTTCTTTTATTTTTGTACTTGGGATTTGGATTAACTTCTTTCCTTTTTGCTTTTTTTTTTGGTGGTGGTGTGTGTGTTTGCCTTTCGTGTGTGTTTTACGTCTGTCGCCTTTACGTTTTTGGTTCGTGGTTTTTGTGTTGAGGCGGGCTTTTTGCTGGTTTTTTTTGTTTTTTTGTTTTTTGCTGGTCTTTCGATGTTCTTATTTTTTGTTGGTCTTAGTGGTTTTTCTTTGTTTGATGTTTGTTTTTTTGGCTGTATGATTTTTTCTTGTTTTTTAAACTATTTTACTCTGGTTGATTTTCCTGTCTTTTGGCGTGACCTGTTGTGTGTTTTTTGTGGTAAACGTTCTTTCTGCTTTGTTCTTTGTGCTTTTTGTATGTTTGATTTCCCTTTTCTTACGTTTGGTGTTTTCTATTTTGATTTTGTTGGTTGCTTTCTTTTTCTTCTTGTCTTTTTCCTGCCTTTGGGTCTCCGTTATTCTTTTTTTTACTTTTTTACCATTTTTTGTTTCTTGGTTCTGTTTTTGTTTTGTGCGACCTTTTGTTCTGTGTTTGTTGTTTTCTGGTGGATTTGTTGGCTTTTTTGGTGTTTTTTTTTATGGTTTCCTGTTGGTGATTTTGGGGCTGCGTCTTTATTTTGTCTGGTATTTGTGTAGTTTGCGTTGCCGTGGTGTTTAGAAGTTTGTTTTTTCTTTTTTCTTGTTGTTTTTCCTGTGTGGTATTTTTTATTTACGGTTGTGTGAACGTTGTTCTGCTACTTGTTTTGTTGTTCCCTACAGGGCTTTTTTTTTGGTTCTTTGTTTGGACTTTAGCTTCTTTTATTTGTTTTATGTGTTATATGTACTTTTGTTGCCTGTTGGGAGTTTGGCGTTGTTTTTATTACTATTTTTTTTTGGACTCTGTGTTTTGTGTTTCGTGGTTGTGTTTTTTTTTTTTCGAGGGTATTTCTGTTTATTTTTGGTTGACTCTTGCTCGTTGGTGGTTCTCTGTTCGTGTCTTTTTCCTTCTTTCTTTTTTTTCATCATTCCTGATTTGGTGTTGTTGTGTGTTTAGTCTTTGTGCGGTTTGGGTGTTGCTTTTTGGTGTTTTGCCTATTTTTGTTTATTTTGTTGTTGTTTTTTGGTTACTTTTTTGGTTTGTATTGTGGGTCCCCGTTGTGGTGCAGTTGGGCTTCCTTGTTTTTTTGCGTGTTTGTGGCTACCGTAGTGTTGGGCCCGTGCTGGTGTTGCTGTGTGGTTCCTTGCGTTTCGCACCCTTCTCGTGTGTGTTTGGTGTGTGTTTTTGTTTTTTATTGTTTTTTCTTTTGTATGTTTCGTTTTGTGGTTTTTTTTTGTGTTTTTTTTATTTTTTTTTTTTTTGTCCCGTTGTCTTCTATTTTTGTCTGTGTAGACTCTTTTGGTCCTGTTGGTTTTGTGTGTTGTTTGCTCCTATCTCGGTTGTGCGCGTTTGGTGTGTTTTGTTCGTTTGTTCTTTATTTTGTGTGTTTGTTGTACCCCATGGTTTTCCTTTTGTTTTTTTTTTTTGTTGAGTGGCTTTTGGTGTGTGCTTTTTTGGTTTCTGTGGTGATTTTCGTCTTTTGTTTTTTTTTATTCTTGGTGTATTCTCTCTGGTCTTTGACGGGTGTTGTGTTTTATTTTTTTTACATTTACTGTTGTTCTTTATTTTGGTATTGCTTTTTTGGTTGTTTGGCTTTCTTTTCTATTGTTCTTTTGTGAGTGGGTCCTGGTCCTGTGGTTGTTGTTGGTTCTTGTGCGTTTTTTTTTGTTTTGCTTTTTTTGTTTTTGGCTTTTTTGTTTTGGCTCTGGGGTTCAACTTGTTCTGCTTGTTGATTCGTTTTTTCTTCTTTTTTTTTGTTTTTTTACATTTATTTTCCTTGTCTTTGTTTTGGTGTTCGATTGCTTGTTCGTGGGCTCCCCCCCCCCATTTATTCTTTTTTTGAGTTTGGTTTTTTCTGTATTGCCGTATAGTGTTCCGTTATTTTTTTGGCGTTTTATTTCCTGCTAACTCTGTGGGTCGACGAGTCTGTACCGGTTTGTGTCTTTGCTGTTTACATGATTTTTTCTTTTCTTTTTTGTTTTTTTTTGATTTTTTTTTTCTTTCTTTTTTGTTTTTCCTCTATTAGGTGTGTTTGGTTTTTGCCCGTTTGTGTGGGGCGTGGTGAGTTTACGGTTGTGGTTTTTGTCCCTGTGTCTTTTTGTCGGTTGTTTGTTTTTTCTTTTTTTTTTGTTTTTACTTTTCCTTTTTTAGTGTTTTTTTGCTTCTTTTGTTCTTGTGTAGTGATTGTGTTGGTGTGTTTTTTTTTTTTTTATTTTTTTTTTATTTTCGTTTTTTTATTTTGTTTTTGTGTTTGTTTTTATTATTTATTGTTTTTGTTTTTTAGGTTGGGTCCGCCTTGGTGTTAGGACCACTGTTTTTTCTTTTTTGTCTTTGTTGTTCTTGTTTTTTATGTTTTTGTGTTGTTTTACTCGTTTTTTGTTTGGTGTTTTTTTTTTGTTTGTTGTCGTGACTGTGTCCGTTATTTTTTATTTTTCGTCTTTTTTTGTTTCCCTTTGTTTTAAACTTTACGTTTTGTTGGTTTTTTTTGTTGTTTTTTTTTTTTTTTTCTGTTTTTTTTTTGTTTCTGTATTTCGTGTTTGGTGGTTGGGTCTAGTTGTTTTGTCGCTTTAGGTCTTTGTTGGGTGGTGCGGATTACCTGCCTTTTCTTGATTTTGGGGTACGTCTTCAGCTTGATTTTCTGTTTTTGAGGTTTTCTTCCGTGTTTGCTGTGTCAGGTTTCTCGTTTATTTATTTTTTTTCCTGTTTGTTTGTTTTGTGTTATTTTTTTTTTGGTCTATTTGTGATCGTACTTCTTTTTTACCTTGTTCGTGTGATTGTCGTTTTGTGTACGGGTCGTGTATACTCTTGAACGTTTTGTGTGTGTTCCCTAGTCGATTTGTGGTTTTCCTCTTTCTTTTGTTTTTGTGTTGTTGATCCATTATTTTTCTTGTCTGTGGTAGTCTTTTTTGTTTGTTCTGGTTTTCGAGCTGTGGGTGTGGGATTTTGGTGTTTGATCATTATGTGTAGGTTTTTTTTTTATTCTCTGTGCTCCTTGTTTTTACGCTTTTAGGTATACCTTGTGTTTTTCGTTTGTTTTTTGTTTTTTTTTATTTTTCGTGTTACTTTGTCTGTTTTGTTTTTATTTTTTATTCTATTTTTTTTTTGGTGTTTCTACTGTTTTGTGAGTTCTAGGTTGTCTGTTTTTGAGGTTGTTTTTATGTGATTATTTTGTTTTGATTTTTTTTATTTTTTTTTCCGTCTTCTTTCGGTGAGTTGTGTTCTTGTTATATCTACGTTTTTGGTTGTTTTGCTCTTTTTCCACTTGGTTTGTTTTTGTTTTTGTATGTTTGAAGTACTTGTGTCTTTTTGTGTTTCCGCTGTTTTGTCTTTGTTGTCTTTTTTTGTTACTGTGTATTTTGTTGTGTTTTGTCCTTTTTCGTAATGTACTTACTTCTGTTTTGTCGCGTGTTTTTTTTTTTTGTTGTTTTTTTTTTTTCCGTCTTTTTTTGGTGTGTTTTTGTTTTTTTTTGGTGTTTTACTTTTGTATTTTTTTTTTATTGTCTTTGCTTTTTCTTTTTTCTTGTTTGTTCTTTTGTTCGGTTGTGTGGTATGCTTTCTTTGGTTATTCTTTTCCCTTGTTTTGAGTTTACTGTGTTGTGTGGTTGGTTCGCTTGGTTTCGTTTTTTCTGCTGTGTCGGGTTCGTGCGTTCCTGCGGTATAGGTTTATTGTTCGCCTCTTGTTGTTCTTTACTTTTTTTGTTGTTGTTCTTTGTTTTCGTCTTTTTTATTTGGTTTTCGTGTGTGTTGCCTTGGGTTGTTTGTGTACCCTGTTGGCCTCCTCTGTTTTGTTTCTATTGCTTTTTCGGTATTGTGTGTGTGCTTGTTTTGTTTGGTTTCTATTCCTCTCGGTTGTTTTTTCGTGCTTGTCTGTTCTTTTTTTTTTCTTTATTCCTCTCATTTTTTTTTCTATAGTTTGCCTTCTTTTTTTTTATTTGTGTTTTCGTTTGGTTGAATTTTTTTTTTGGACCTTTATGTTTTGTTCGCGTTCTTGTCTTTTCCCTGTTTGTCTGTGTTTTTATTTTTTGTTTTTCTTTTTTGTCCTTGCGTATGGTTGTGGGGCTTTGGGTGGGTTTTTGATGTTTTTTATGTGTTGTAGCTTGCGGAATGTCGTCGGTTTGTATTTTGAATGCCCATTAAATTGTACTTTTTTTTTTGACTCGTTTTTTTGTGCTGTTTATTTATTTTTTATGTTTTGTTTACTTTTGTTGTTTGTTGTCTTTTTTGCTCTGTTTTCGTTTTTTTGTATCTTAGGTTTGTCTTGTTCGTTTTTCTGCTCTTTTTAGTTTTATGTTTCCTTATTTATTTTATTTTTTTTTTTGTATTCTGGGGTACTTTTATCGTGTTTGTGTTGATGTGTTGGCTTTCTCTTTGTTGGTTTGTACGTCTGCGTATTTTGTGGTTTCCTGCTTTTTTTTGTGCTTCTGTACTTTTTTTGGTGGGTGTATTGTGTACGTCTCTTGTGGGTTTGTTGGTGTGTTTTTTTTTTATTGTTTTTTTTTTGTTTTATTTTTTTTGTTTTTTTAGTTTTTGGGTTTCTTGTTGCTGGTGTGTTTTGGTTGTCTAGTGTTGTGGGTTGTGTGACTTTAGGTAGATGTACCATTCGTGTGTCTTTTTTGTTTACGTTGTGTGTTTGCTGGTACCTTTTGGTGGGTTTTTGTGTTTTTTTTTGTGGGGTTTTTCGTTGCTAGTGTTAGAGTTTTGAGTTGGTTTTTTTTGTATGTTTTTTTTTTGCCGTTTTTTTTTGTTTACTGTTAATATTTCTTATTCTGTTTGCGGTTGTTTGTTCGTAGTTTTGTTCTTTTGTTTGTTTAATTTTTGTTAATTTCTCTTGTTGTTTGTTACTTCGTGGTTGCGGCGGGGGTTTGTGTTGTTTCTTTGTTCCGTTCCTTTGCGTTTGTGTTTTTTTTTGTTTTTTGTGTTGGGGTTACTTTTTTTTTTTTACGTTCTTCCTTAGTTTTAGTTCTGTGTGTTGGTGGGTTTTACCTGTTGTTTTTTGTCTCTTCCGGCTTTCTTTTTCTTTCTTTCGTTTTGCTTCTTACTGTTGGTGTTTCTTTATTTTTGGACTTTTATTTGTTGTTTTTGTGTTGTGGTTCTGGTGTATGTTCTTCCTGGTTTGCTAGCGTTTCTATTTTCTACCCCAGCTTCCGTTTTCTCTACGTTTTCTTTTTTTATTTTGTTTGGATTGACTGTTTTTTTTTTCCCGTTTTCTTGTTCTGTTGCTGTGACTACATTGTGTTTCTTGTGTTTTTGTCTTTTGTTTGCTACTTCCTGAGACTTTTTGTGTTTTTTTTTTACCCCTTTTATGTTGTTTGGCTTTGCTTTGTTGTTTTTTTGGTCGTTTGTTGTTTACTTTTTTTGTTTGTCGTTTTGTTGGTGTCTTTTTTGCGTCTTGGTTACTTCTTTTACTTTTTTTTATTTTTGGTCTTTTTTTGCTGCTGCTGTTCGGTGGTTTTTTTAGGCTGTTGGGGCTTTCTGATATTGTTTGTGTTTTAAATATGGTGTGGTGTTGTCTTTTTATTTCCCTACTTTAAGTGTGTTGGTGTTTTCTTGTTGGTTTTCTGTGCTGTGTTTATTTGCGTGGTCTAGGTGTTTTGTATGGCCGCTACTTGTGGTTCTTGTTTACTTTTATTGATTTTTTTCTTCTTTTTTTGGTTGAATTGGGTTTTATATTTTCTGTTTTTGTTTTTTTTTGATTTTTTTTGTTTTTATTTCTTTTTTTGTTGGTGACCCCCCCTTTTTTTTTTGGTACTGTATTTTTCTTCTCTGGGTGAGCTCCTGGTATCTTGTGTGGGGTCTGACCTGTTGTTTTTTCTTTTTTATTTTCGTATGGTGGAGTTGTCCGTGTTGTCTTTGTTTTATACCTTTTGTTTTTTTTTTTTTTTTTTTTTTGTGCTTTCGTGTTGTTATGTGTTACGCTGTGCATGTTGTGTTTTATCCTTTTTAATATGTTTTGCCTTTTTTCGTTTCTTACTATCTTTTTTTTTTGTGTTTTGCTGTTTGTTTACTTTTGGTTGACGTTGGCTGGTTAACGTGTCTGTTATTGTGTGTTGCTTTTTCTTGCATGGGGTTTTGTGAGTCTTGTGTTCGGGTTTTATTGTTTTATTGTGTTTGCTTATTTTTGCTTTTTTTATTTTCTTTTTTTTTGTATGTCTTTTTTGTGTTTTTTTCTGTAGGTTGTCTTTTTTTTTTGTGGGTTTCGGGTCGTTTGGTACTTTTTGGTGGTGTGTTAGGATGTGTTTTTTTTTTTTTGTATTCCTATTTTGCTGTCTTTCCTTTTTCTCTACCTTTGTTCTTTTGCGGTTTCTGTGGTTTTTTTGTTTTTTTTCGTGTTTGTTGCTTCGGTTGAATGTGCGTGTGGGATTGTTCCTTGCCCCCTAGGTTGTGGGTTTCTGTTTTCTCGTACGTGGTTATGTAGATTTTTTCTTTGGTTGTTTTATTTTTTTTTTGTGTTTTGTCCGTTTTTTTTTGGTTGTTGTGTTGTTTCTTCTTGTTTCTTTTTGTTTTGGTGGTGTGGTTCTGGTCGGGTGGGTTGGTTTAGGTTTTTTACGTGGTTGTTGTTAATTGTTTCTTTTTCTTTTATTAGTCTCTCTACTTGGTTTGTGGTTGTGTTGCTCGTTGTTGTTTGACTCGTTGTGCTTTGTTTGGAGGAGGTGTGTTTGGGTTTGTGTTTCTTGTGTTTGTCTTTGATAGGTGGTGTTTAATCTCTTTTGTGCCTTCTGTTTGTGGGTTGACCTGTTTATAGTTACTTTTATTTTTACTTGTTTGTTTCTTGTAGTTTCTTGTTGTTCTTCCGTGTATCTATTGTCTTTTCGTTCTTTTGATCTGTTTTGATTATCTTTAACGTAGTTTGTTTTACTTGGTTTGTGTTGTAGTTGTGTATCCGTTTTGTTTGCGTTTTTGTTTTTTGTGTCTTATATTTTTTTTTGTTTTTTTGGGTTTTTAGCTTTGTGTTTTTTTTTTTGCGTGTCTTTGTTGTTGTTTTGTGTATTTGTTTTGTTTTTTGTACCGATTGTTTGGGTTTTTCCTCTTTTTTGTTTCTTTATTTTTTTTTCTAGTCTTTCGTATTGTTTCTCGTGTTTATGGTGCTCTTACCCCTGTTTTTGTCTTCTTGTTTTTTATGCTCTTTCTTTTTTGTTGCTTTTTTTTTTCTGTATTATTTATTTTATTCTTGCTTCTTTTTGATATCGTTTTAGTTTTTTCCTTTATTCTGTTGTCGGTCTTTATTGTGTTGTATTTACGGTTAGGACTTTCAGTTTTTTTTGTGTTTTTTTTCGTTGTTACCTTTTTTTTGTTTTTTTTATGTGGTTTCTTCTACCTTTTGTTGCTTGTTTTTTTATATTATTTCTTCTTTTTTTATTTTCTACTTTATTTGTTTGGTCTAGTGTTGTTTGATTTTTTATTTTTTTTGTGTTGTTGCCGACCGTGTTTATGGTGCGGTTTCTTGTTTTTGTTTTGTTGGGAGGGTCGTTCCTTGTCTGTTTTGTCTTTTTCTTACTTGCGTGTTTTGTTGTGTTCAGTGGTCCTTTTGTTCTTGTTTTTATTTTTACTTGTTTTACTTCTGTGTTGTGCTTTGGGTGTGACTTTCGTTCATCTTGAGAGAGTTGCTTTACTTGGGTTATGGTTTCTTTCCGTTATTGCGTTTGTCGATGTTTTTTTTTTTTTTGTGTTTGTGTTCTTCTTGTTTTCGTTTTTTTGTTTTTTTTTCTGGGGTAGTGGTTCGTGTTGCTTTTTTTTTGTTTTTGTTTTGTTTCTATGTCCGTTTCGGTTTTTTTGTTTTAGTGTTCCTTGTTCTTTGTTTACCTTTGTGCCTTAGGTTCCTTTCTTGTCCACAACTGGTTTCTTTAGTTCCCCCCCCCTTTTTTTTGGCTGATTGTTGAGTATTTTACCCTTTTTTTGTATGTTTTTTTGTTCTTGTTGCTTCTACTTTCTCGTTTTCTTTTTGGGTTCGTTGTTGGTTTTTGTTCCTTTCTTGTTTGTCGTTTAGGGCTATTCTTTATTTCCTTTCATGTGGTTGTTTTTGTGTTTTTTGTTTTCCCTTTACGTTACTTTCTATACTGTGTCAAGCTGTTTCGTTAGGAGAGTCTGTTTCTGGATGTTCTTTCGTGGGTTGGGTGTAGTGGCATTTCGTTGTTTAACTGTTTTGTTTTGTGGTTTACCGTGTGTTGTCTGCTTGTTTTTTGACGTCCTTATCGTTCACTGTGTGTGGGTGCTTGTTGTTTCTTTGTGGATGATTTATATTTTTTTCTTGTTGTGTTTTTTTGTCTGTTTGGTGGGTTTTGGTTTCTTGCTGGTGTGTTGATTCTGTTGTTTGTGGCGTGTACCCTTGTTTGTGTTTGTTCTGTGGTTTGTTTCTTGGTTCTTTTTTATTTGACTCTTTTGCTCTATTCAAGCACCAACCCTACGCTTTTGTGTTTTTCTACTTACTGTTGTAAGGTCGTTTTTGTGTTGGGCCGTGGATCGTTCTTATACTTGTTGCCCCGGTAGGGGTGGTGGAGCTGACTGAGGTGTGGGGACTTTTTTTTTTACGTTCGTTTGTTCGTTCCATCTTTTTTGTTCTGTGACGTTTGACGGTACTTCTGGTCTTGTTTTTACCTTTTTTTTCATTGCTTCGATTTTTAGTTTTGTTTGTTTATATTCTTTTTTTTGGTTTTTTATTTTCTGTCTCTTTTTTCTATGAGTTTGGCGGTTGATGTTGGGTGTTGATTCCGGTACTGTTTGTGTTTTCTTGTTATTTCTGTTTCTTTTTTCACCTTGGTTTTTTTTTTTGTGTGTGTGGGTTGTGTAGTGTATTTTCTTTTATCGTTTCTGGTATTTTTCTTTTGTTCGTAGTTTTGTTACTTAATTTTGGTTTTTTTTGGTCGTGTTTATCGGTGTTTGCTTTTTGTTTTTTTCTGTTGTGCTTTTTATTTTGTGTTCTGCTGTTTTTGTTTGTTCTATGTCTATGTGTGTTGTTGTTTTGTGTGTCTGCCCCCCCCACACCTTTTTAACTAATTCTCGTTGGTTGGTGGTTTGTTGCTGGATTGCTGGTTTTGGTTTTTATTTTTTTTTGTTTCTTACTGTTTATTCTGGTGTTTGTGGTCTGTCTTGTTATCTGGTTTTTTTTGTTTACGTCTGCTTGTGGTCGGGCTTATGTTTTTTTATTTTGTCTTTTGTTTTTATTTTTTTTTCTGTCTTGTATTTTGTCTTTTTTAGCTTTCGTGTGTTTTATTGTTTGTGGTGTTGGTTCGGTAGTTGTGGGTTGGTCTCCTCTCCACGTTTGTTTAGTTTTTGGTTTTGTTGTCTTTTGTTTTCTTGCGGTGGCACTGTGTATATTTTTTTTTTTTTTTTTTCTCGTTTCTTGGGTTTTTTTTGCTTTATGTTAGTTCTTTACTTTGTGCTTATGCTTGGTGTCCCTTTTTTTTTTTCTTTGTTGTTTCTGCTTGTGTTTTTTTTTATTATTCTTTATGGTTGTCGGTTTTATGTTCTGTTTTGTTGGTTGGTGACCCTGTTACTGGATTGTTTTTGTTTGGCTGTGATTAAAGTGTTCTTAACTTTATTTTTATTTTTTGTTTTGTCGTTGTTTTGTTGTTCCCGTTTTGTTGTTGCTTTCCCTTTTCTTCTTTTTGTTTCTTTTTTTTACTTTTTTTTTTTGTTTTTGTCTGTGTGTGTTTTGTTTTATTCGTTGTTTTGTATTTTACTTTTTCTGTTGCTGCTTTATGTGATCCTGATTTCTTTTTTCGTGCTTGGGGCTGTTTTGTTGTGGTTGTGTGTTTGGTTTTATTTTATTATTTTACATTTCTGTAATTCTTTTTTTTCTTTCTTTTTTGCTTTTTTAGTTTTTACCTTTCCTTTGGTTTTGTCCGGTTTGCTATACGTATCTCCTTTTTGTTTTGTGTTTTTTTTTTTGTATCTGTCCTTGTGTTGTGTTTCTGTGGTGTAGTGTTGTATGTTGCTTTTTATTGTGCTGTTTGATGCTTTTTTATTTCTTTGGTGTGGTGTTCTTCTCGATGACGGGTTTGGTTGTTTTTCTTCGAGTTGGCTTTCTTCTTGTGGTAGTGGTTAGTGGATTATTTTGTGTGGCGTTTTATTTTCTTTTTTCTGTTCTTGGCCTTCTTTTTCTTTCGTCTTTATGTTGTAGGGAGGTGTTTTTTGGTATTTCTCTTGAGTGATGTTTGTGTTGGGGTTTTGATTTCTCCTTTTTCGTTTTTTGGTCGTTTGGTTTGTTTAATCTTGTTTGAAAACGGGTGTTTGGTCTTTTTTTGTTTTTTTTTTCTCCCCCTCGCACACCGCCCCCCCCCCCACCCCCCCCCTTTACTGGTTCTTCTCTTTTCTGTTTTTGTGGTTGTACTTTTTTTGTTTGCGTTGGGGAGTTGTTCGTTTTGGGTTTTATTTGTTTGTCTTTTTGGGGTCTCTTTTGTTTTGTTTTTTGTTATTGGTTGTTTTTTATCCTTTCCTTTTTTTGATTTGTTGTTATTTTTGTTTAGGTTGGGTTTCTTGTCTTGTTGTTTGTTGTTCTTTCCTTAGTGTTACGTTTTTTCTTTTCTCTTTTGTTTTTTGTGTCCTTTTGTCGGTACCTTTTTTTACTTTTTTGTGTGACGTTTGTTCTGTTTTCCTCCTTTTTTTGTTTTGGTTGTGTACTGGCTTATATTGTTTTTTGGTCTGTTATGTTTTGTTATGAACTTTCTTTTTTTGTTTTTTTTTTTTTTTTGGTGTTTTTTTTTTTTTTTTGGGTTGCTTTGTGGGTGGTGCTTTTTTTTATTTTTACTTGCTGTGGTTTCTTCTAGTTGTTTCTTTTGGAGTGTGGGCTTTGGTGATTTCCTGTTTCGGTGCTTGTTCTTTTTGTTTTTCCTTTTGTTAGGTTTTTTTTTGTTTGTCTGTGATTTTGCCTTTGTGTGGTTTTGTTTTTTCCCGTAGTTTTTTTTTTTTTCGGGTGACTTTTTTTTTTTGGTGCTCTGTTTGTTGAACTTTTCTGCTTTTTCGTGTTCGTTTTGTTTGTGTTTATTTGTTTGAGTTGTTTGTGTTTTCTTGTTTGTGTTTGTTTCTTATTGTAAGGGTTTTGTTGTTTTTTACTTTTTGCTTTTGGTGTTTTTTACATTTCTTTTTTTGTGTTCCTCTGTTCTTTGGTGTGGTGTTTCCTGTACCTCTTCTTTGTTGTTGTGGACTTACGTGGATTATGAGTTTCTTGGTTCGTTTTGTGTAATTTGTTTTTGTGTCTTACGGCTTACTTTTTTTTGTTTGTTCCTGTTGTGGACATAGTTTGTAGTGGTGTATGTTTGGGCTTTTTTTTCTGATTTTGTGTCTTTAGGTTCTGTTTGGGTGTTGAGGATCCGTTTCCTCTGAGTATTCTTTACTGTTGTTAGTGATTTTATTTTCTTTCTTAGGTTTTTTCTTTAGGTTTTTTACTGTATGTACCACGTTGTGTTCGTGGTGTAGTGGTTTGTTGTCCTTTGTCTCGGTGTTTGTTGTTTACGGTTGTAGTTTTTTGGAGGGTGGTTCTTTTACCGGCTAGTGTTTGTTGTGTTGTTTTGACGGTTTACGTCGCCTCGCAGGGTTTACTCGTGTTTGTTTGTGGTGGTGGTAGTTGGACTGTGTTTTGGAGCTATTGTTTTTGTCTGTCTTTTTGGGCTTATTTGCTATCTTTCTTTTTTTCTATTTTGGGTTTTGTCTCTTTGTTTGTTTGTCTTTGCTTTTTTCCTTGTTGTTTGTGGTGTGGTCTTGGCGTGGGGGTTGTGTGTTTTCCGTTGTTGCTGTGTGTGTTTTGTTTAGTGCCTTCTGTTTGTGTAGGGAAGTGTGTTTTTGTGTGTTGCCGGGGTGGAGTCGTGGGAATATGTTGACGTTGTGTTTTCTTGTATTTCTTAGTATTGTCTTTTCTTTTCTTACTTTCCTTTGTTTTGTTTTTTTATTTGGTTTTTGTAATCTTTTTTTTTTTTTTTTTTTTTGTTTTTCTTCTTATTCTTTGTCTTAACATTTTTTTGTTTGTTTATGTGTTGTCTGGGTGGTTTTTTTTTTTTCCGTTTTGTGAGTTTGGTCTGTTTCTTTTTTGACGTTTGTTTTTCCTTTTTTGTTTATTGTGTTTTGCGTGTTTTGTTGTGTTTTCGGTGTGTTTTCTGTACCGCTTCTTGTCTTTTTGTTTTGTCGTTTGTTGTTCTTGTTGGTTGTTCTGCTCTGGGTGTGTGTTTTATGTTTATTGGTGTTTGTGTTTTTTTTTATCTTGTGGTGTGGTTTCGTTTTTACGGTCTATTTCGTTTTTTGTTGTTGTTGCGTTTTCTGCTCTGTACCACGGAGGGGGCTGGTTTTGGTGATTTTTCGTGTTGTTTGTTTGTGTGGGTTTGTTGGTCGTTTTGGTGTTTTCTATGAACGTCTTTCTGGTTGTTCTTTTTAGTTACCTGTGTTTACCCTCTCGGTTTTCTTCTCTGTTCTGGTTGTTTGTTTTGTCCGGTAACCTTATATTGTTGGGTTTTGTGATGTGTTTTTTTGTCAGTTTGTGTTTCGCTCCATTATTATCTATTTTGTTTTCTATTTGTTAGTTTTTATTTCTGCTGGTTTTTTTTTATTATTTTAATACTCTACTTTTTAACTGTGTTTTTTTTTTTCTTGTTTTGATTTTTTTATCTTTTTACTATCCTTTTTTTTTTTTTTTTTGTTCTGTGTCCTTAGTGATTTGTTGTTTGATTTTTGGTTTTTTACTTTTTTGTGAGTACTGTGTGGTGTTGCTTGTTGTGTGAGTTGTTGTTTTTGTTTTTCCTGTGGTATTGGGTTTTGATGTGTTCTGTATGTCTGGTTTGTTTTCAACTCTTTTTTTTTATTATTTTTTTTCTACTGTGCCGCTCGGTTTCCCTTTGTATGTTGTCTTCTAACGTGTGTGTGTCTGTCTTACTATCCGTTGGTTTGTCTTTTTATTTATTTTTTTGTTTGTTCATACTTTTTTTTGTTATGCTTGTTTCTTGTGTGATTAGTGACTGTGTTTCTTCGATTTTAATTGTTGTGCTATTTTTACTTCTTTTCTTGTTGTGTGTGACCGGACTCTTTCGCTGGTAACTTTTCTTGTTACTTTTTTTTTTTTTTTTTCGTGTTTGTTTGTTTTTTGTTTGGTTTTTTTTTATTGACCTTTCTTCTCTACGTTAGTGTTGGGTGATTGTTGTAGTTGTCGTTGTGTCTATGGTTTTTCTAATATGTTCCGCTATGTTTTTTTTATTTGGTCTGGTGTTCTTGTTTCTCTGTGGGTGGTGGCGGTTGGACTGTGTGGTCTAATTTTGTTTCATTTCTTTTTGGGGTGTTTTAGTTTTTTTTTCTTTGTATGGGTTATGGGTTTGTTCTCTGTTTCTTACTGTTTTGGGTTTGTTTTTTTTTCGTTGCTTGTTGATACTGTGTTTTGTTTTTTGTTTATACTTTTTTTTATGTTACTAGTTTTTTTTTTTACTTACCGCGTTGTTTTATTTTTTTTAGTATTGTTTTTCTTTTTCTTTTCGTTTTTTTTTTTTGTTTGTGGAGTTGTTTTTTTTTTTGTTGTTTGTGTTTTGTTTCTACCCTGCGCTCTTTTTTTTTGATTTTTGTTTTTTTCTTTGTTTGTTTTTGTTCTCTTTTTGTTTGTGTTCCGCTGTTCCGTTGTCTCGTTTTGAGTGTGGTTTTTGTTAGGTTTACCCGGTTGATTTGGATTTGAATTTGCGGTGTTTTGTTTGTTTTTTTTTTTTTTTGTTTTTTTTTTTTTTGTGTATGTTGCCTGTTTTTTGTTTTACTTTTTGTTCCTTTATGTAAATCGTGTTTTGTTCTCGTTTTATTTTGACCTCCTGTTGTTCGTTGGCTAGCGTTTACTATTTTTTCGTTATTCTTTTGTATTTTGTGTTTTTTGTTTTCCTTGACGTTCTGCGTTGTTGGAGTTGGTGTTGTTTCCTGTCCTGTGTTTTTTCGTTCTTTGTGTTTGGTTTTGCTGTTTTTCTTAGTTCTTGTACTTTTTTCCTGCTGTTTTTTTATTTGTTGTGTTAGATTGTTTTTTCTGTTTATTGTTTCTGCTGTGCGTGTCTTGTCTGGTTGTTCGGTGTTTGGGGGGGATTTAATGTATTGGTTTGTACTTGTTTTTTTTTTTTTTTGTTTGTTGGTTGTTTGCGGTCTTTTTTGTGTGTTTTTTATTACCTTTTGTGGTTTGTTTTTTTGTTTTGTTGTTGTTTGTTTGTGGGTATCTTGATCTGGGTGGGTTTTTTTGTTTTGTTTTTGTTTTGCTATACATTTTCTTTTTTTTTTTGTAGTTCTTATTCGTGTGGTTTTGTTGTGTTTCTTGTTTGGGATTTTGTTGCTCCGGTTTTTGTACGGTTGGTGGGGTGTTTTTATTTTGTTTTTATGTGTTGTGGTCTTTCTTGTTTTTTTTCATTTTCCTGTTTTATGTTTCTGCGCGTTTGTTTTGTTTGTCTTTTTTTTTTTTTTGATTTTTTTGTTGTGACTTTTGTTTGTTTCTTGTTTTACGTTTTTTTTCTTTTTTTACTTTTTTACCCCTCGACGGTTTTTTTGTGTGTACCTGTTTTACTTCTAGTGTGGGTGTGACTGTTGATAGGTTGTTGACCTTCCTTTTTTTTTTTTTTTTTTTTCTTTTTGTTCGGTTTTCGTTTGTTGTTCTTTTTTTACTTTGTGCTTTTCCTTGGTTGTTTGTCTTGTTCTTTTTATCTGGTTTGTTTGGCTTATGGTTTGTGTTAGAGTAACTTGTTTTGTTATTTCTTTACTTTTTGTTTTTTTATTTATTTTTTATACTTTGCTGGGTTGTTCCGTTTTTTGGTTTTTTGACTTTTTTTTACGTTAGTTTTTACTTTTTTTTGGAGGTGTTTGTTTGTGTTTGTTATTGGTTTTTGTTTCTGTCGATGGGTTGGTTTGTTTTTTTGCTGCTTTTTTTGGTTTTGTGTTGTTTTTTCTACGTTTGTTAGCGCCTTTGTGTTTATGGGTGTTTGTTTTTTGTTGTTTTTTTTCTTTTGGTTGTCTTGTTCGTTTATGACTGTCTTCGCTTTCTTTTTGCTTTTCTTGGTGATTCTCCGGGTTTTTGGTTTCTTTTTACTTTGTTTTTGTTCCTTCTGTTTGGTGTGGTGTGTTATGTTGTATTATTTCTTTTTTTTTTTTATGTTGTTGTTTTACCGATGGGTTTGTTTATGTGCTTTTGCTTGTTACTTGGTTCTTTTGTGTGTTTTGTTATCGTTCGGGTTTCTTTGTGTGTTTTGTTTTTTTGTTGGTTTTTCTGTGTCTGTTGTGAGTAAACTCATTGTGGGTTGGTTTGATGGTGTTGCGTTTTGTATATTTGTATTTTTTGTTGTCCCGGTTTTTACCCCTGTGGTGGTGTGTTATTTTGGGAGTTTGTTGTTGCTGTTGGTTTTTTGTGTTTGTCTGTTTATGAGTTGGTTTTGGTTGATTTATTTCTTTGGGCCGTTCGTTTACGTGACCTGTTCGTTTTGTTGGGTTTGGTTTTTGCTTTGCTTTTTTGTGCGCTTGTTTTTGTAGTGTATGTTTCACCTTGTGTGTTGGGCTACTTTATTTTGTTTTTGTATTTTTTTTTTTTTTTACCCTTTGTCTGTCTTTTCTTTGATTTTCTTGTTGATTGCTCTGTTTGTGTTTTTCTTTGTTTTTTTTTTATTTTTCAGTTGTTGTACTTGGTGCGTGTCGCGGTGTGTGTTGTGGTTTACTTTGTTTTTCTGTTTTGTTGTTTTTGTTGTGTGTGTCTGGTTGGGCGTGACGTACGTTCCGCTTTGTTTGTCGTTTTTTGTCCTTTAGTTTGTTTTTTTTTTTTTGTGACTTTGTTTTATTTTTGTCTTTAGGGTGCGTTTTTTTTATTGTTTGTTTACTGGCTTTTGCTTTATGTGTAGTTTAACGTTTTTTTACGGGTTTGCCGTTGTTGTTGAGTTTGGGCTTTGTGTTGGTTTTTACGTTTAACTTTTTTCTTTATTGTTTGTTTTGCGTTGCTAGTTGTTTTTTTTCTTTATGTTTTTTGTTTTTCCTTTATTTTAGTAGGTTTGTCCAGTCGTGCGTGTTTTTTTTCTTTTTCTGATATTTTTCCCTTATATTTGTCTGTGGTGTTTGGTTTTTTCTGTTTTATTTGTTCTTTTTTTTTTTTTATTAGTTTTCTCTCGTTTGTTTTTTTTTGTTTTGTTGTCTATTAGTGTCCTGGGGTTCCTTTTCTGCTTGACCGTTTGTGTTTTTCGTTTTTATATTTATTTTAATTTGGTGGTGAGCTTTCTTGGCATTGGTTGTTGTACTTTATGTGTGTGTTGAGTGTGCTGATCTTTAACTCTTTTTTCTTTTTTTTTTGGGTGTCTTATTTTTTGTTTGTATTTTCTCTGTTTAATTTTGTTGTGTTTTGGTTCCGTATTTGTTCCGTTTTTTTTCTGACAACTGTTTGAACCCTTCGTTTTTTGTGTTTGTCCCAGAGGTTGTTGGATTTTGTTGTGTTTTATTCTCTACCTATTTTATTCTCTCTTGTGTTTTGTAATGCTTCTTGCCGTGTGTTTGCCTTTTTTTGTCTCGACATTTCGTTTTTTTGTTGTTTGTTTTTTTTTTTTCTGCGTTTGTCTTTTGTTTTGCCTGTGGTGAGTTTCGTTTTGTGTTGACTGTGGGTGTGGTTATGCCTGTTACTTGATTGTCGAGTGGGGTTTGGGGTTTTTGTTGGTGGTGCTATTTTTTTGTGTTGTAGTTTTTGTTTACCCCTCTGTATTCTGTCTGGTTGTTTGTTTGTGTTTTGTGTCGTTGTTGATGTTCCTTCTTTTTTTATTGTTTTTCTCTGTGTTCTGGTTTTTTTTTTCTTTTTTGTTTTGTGTGTTTTGTCTGTTTTTTGGTGTTTTCTTTTCTTTTGGCCTTTGGTGTGTTTCTACCGTGTTTTACTGTGTTTTGTTTGTTTATTTCTGTTGTTTTTATTTTGCTTTGGTCTTTTCTTTTTCTTGGTTTTCTGTTGCTTTCATATGGTACCGGCTGTTTTTTTTGTTTTTTTGGTTTTTTTGTTGTTGGTTCTGTGTTGTTTTGTTTTTTTTACCTTTTTTGTTGTTTCTTTTTTTGATGCCGTGTACTTTTGTGTTTGTTTTTTTGTTTTTTTTTTTTCTTTTTTTCTTCCGTATTTTTGTTTTTCTAGTTTTTTTTTTGGGTTGTCCTTTTTCTTTTTTGGTTTTGTTCTTTTTGTTCCTTGCTTGGTCATTTTGTGGCCTTTTTCTTGTTTTTTTTGTTTTGGTTATTGTATCTTTCTTGTTTAGTGTTTTTTTTTTTTTTTTTGTTAACATTATGCCTTCCGATTTCAGATAGTCTTATTGTTCGAAGTAATTCTTTTGTTTTTTTTTGTCTTTAAGTTTGAATGTTTTTTTTATGTGGTTGTGCTTTTGTTTTTTAATTATTTGTCCGTTTTGTTACTTTTGGGTATTTTGTATGTGTACGTCGGACCTTTGTTGTTGACCTCTTTCTCTGTGTTTCCTGGTTCTTGGTGTTCATTTTACCCTCTTTTTTTTCCTTGTCTTTTTGTCTTGGTCGGTTTACATATATTGCGTTTTTTTTTGTTCTTTGGGTTTTTTCGTTTTGAGTGGTGTCGTTTCTTACTGTTGGTCCTTGTGTGGTTGTTTTTCTTTTTGTTTTATTCTTTGCTTTGTTTATTTTTTTAGGGTTCTGGTGGGTTGTCTGTTTTTTGTCCTTAATTATAGGTTTGTTTTTGTTGCTGTTCTTTCGTTTTGTCTGTTTTCGCTTTTTTGTTTGCTTGTTATTTGGTTCTTTTTTGGGGGTTGAGTCCTTGTATTGTCTGTTTGTTTGTTCTTCTAGTTGCCTTTTTTTTCTATTTTGACTATGTTTTTTTTCTTTTTTTGTGTATTTTTTGTTGTTTCGTTTATCTGTTGGTTTTTTTGTGGTTGCGTTGTGTTTGTGTGAGTCCTGGTGTATTTTTTTTTGGTTTTTGGTAAGATTTTTTTTGCTACCTCTTTTTATTTTTTCCTTTTTTATTGTGTTCTTTTTGTCTTTGTTCGTTTATTTTCTGTCTTGTTCTGCTTTTGCTTTTATTGTCGTCGTTCCAGGTTGATTGCTTGTTTCACTTTCTGGTGTTGTCCTTGTTTTCTTTTTGTTGTCGTTCTGTCGCTCGTGTTTAGCTTTCTTTACTTGTCTTGTTTTTCTTTTTTGTTTTTACGCTTTGTTTTTTTCTGAACTTCGTCTTGTTGCGCTGTGTTCGTTTTTTTTTCTTGGCTTGGCTTCGTTTACCTGTTTTTTTTTTTTCTCTATGTCTTTTTTGTTTTCACTTCTCTTGAGCTTTCCTTTTTTTTTTGTTTGTATGTTGTTGTTCTTGTTTGGTTTCCGTTGTGGGATGGGTTGTGGTGTTTTGTTGGTTTTTTTTGTATCTTTTTTTTCTTTGTTTTTGTTTTGCTGGCTTCTATTTTTATGTTATGTTTTTGTTGGTTTGTTTTTTTTTGCTATATTTTGTTTTCTTTTTTTTTTCTGTCATTAAGTGCGGTTTTCCTTGGCTTGTTATGTTTTTTGCGTTTTCTTTGTTTTTTTTTCTATTTTCCCCTCTTTTATCTCTTTTTTTTATTTTTTTTTTTCTATTTCGTATTGGTACTCTTTTTTTTTTTTTTTCTTTTCTTTTCCTTTTTGTGTTCTCTATCGGTGTATTTGGTTGTATTGTGGTTGTTTATTCTTTCCTTTCGTGTTCTTCTTAATTGCGGGTGTTGTTTCTTTTGTGTTGGGTGGTGTTGTGTTTCGTTGCTGTCGTTTTTTTTACGTTATTGTCCCGTTTTTGTTTGTATTCTTTTGTTTTCTTTACTTTTGTGTGTTGTTTAGTGGTGGTTGGTTTCTTCTGACTGTTGGTTTTCTTGCTTACCTCGTATGTTTTACTCTTGTTTTGGGTGTTGGTTTCTTGGTTCCCCTCCCCCCCCTCCAACCACCCCACCCTCTACTTTATTCTTTATTTGTGCCAGGGCCGGGGTGTTCGTGTTAAGTGTGCTTTGTCGTTAGTATTGCTTGTTTGTTCTTTGTTTCGTGTTTGTCTTTGGTTGTGATTTGTTTTTTATTTTTTGTTTGGCTGGTCTTTTCTTCGCTGTTTTTAGTTTGTCTTTTTCTTCGCTGTTTTGGTTCTGGACGCTTACGATTTTTTGTGTGGTGTTGTTTTTGTGTGTTGATTTTTGTTACTCTTGTCTTTAGATTCGTACGGTCTGTGTGCTCTGTTACTTTCGTACTTATTCGTTTATGTTTTTTTCAGTCTTTCGTTCTTTTTCTTTTTTTTGTTTATGGTTTTGGTATTGGTTTTGTTTTTGGTCTCCTCGGCCTTTTTTTTTTGATTTTTGTTTGTTGGTGGTTGTGTGTTGTTTTTGTTTCTTCTTGCTCCTTTTAGTTTCTTTGTGGCTTGTTGCTTTTTTTTAGTTTAGGTGTTTCTTTTTAACCTTGTTTGGGGTGTTTTTTTTTGTCGTTTTGTTTTTCTTCTTACCTTGGCTTTGTACTGTTCTTTTGTTTATTGTTGTGCTTTTTTTCTGTGTGTTTTTTTTTTGTTTTTTTGTTTTTTTGTTGGTTGTTTGGTTTTTTTATCTAGTTTGCTGTTGTTTTTTTTTTGGGTTTTTTGTTTGTGTTGGTTACTTTTCTGTTTTTTGTTTAGTACTTGTGTTTGTCTTGTTCTTCGTTCTGGTTTTGGTTGGGCTGTAGTGTGTGTCTTGTTTTACGTTTTTTTTTTTGTTTTTTCTTGTCTAGACTAGTATGTACTTTTTCGTCTTTTTTGTTTGTTTTATATCGGCTTGGTTTTTTTTTGTTTGGTTTTCTTGTTTTTAGACCTTTTTTGTTCTTTTGGGTTTCTGGATTTTGTTTTTCGTTTTTAATTTGTGGTGTTTTTGGTTTGTTGTGCTTTTGTTACTTGGGTTCTTTTACGTTTGGTTTTGTTTTGCTTTGTGTTTGCTGTATTTATTGTGTTCCGTTTTTTTTTTGTTTTGCTTTCTGCCCTATATTTTGCCTTGTTCTCTTTGTTTTTTGGTCGTGGTTTTTTTCTTTTTTCTGGGTTTTTTTCGGTGTTTTTGTTTTTTTTGTTGGTTTTTGATTTTTTTTAGTTTTTTTCTTTTGCTTGTATTTTTTATATTTCTATTGATTAAGTTGTTTGTGGGTTAGTTTGGGTGTTTGAGTTTTCTTTTTCTTGTTTGATTTTATTTCTATGTTGTGTATTGTGGTTTTGTTGTAACCTTTTTTGGGTCGTTTTGTTTTGCTTCTTAGCTTTTTTGATTTTTTGTTTTGTTATTTTTTTATTGTGTACTGTTGTATTTCTTTATGTCATGCTCTTTTTTTTTTTCGTCTTGTGTTGTGTTGACTTTTATTTTTGTTTTTTCCTATATCTTTTTGTTGTTTTTTTGTTTCTTTTTTGTTCTTTTTTTCTTGTCTTTTTTCTGGTGGTTGTATTTTTTTTGTGTTTTGTTTCTGTCTTTTTTTGTTGTCTACTTTTTTTCTTCCTTGGTTTTTTTTTTTGTTGTGTCTTTTTGTTGTTTGTGTGTGCTAGAGTTACAATTTTATTCTGTTTTGTGTTTTCGGGTGGTCGTACTTTTTCGTGTTGTGGTGGTTATTTCTTTTTTGTGTTTCTTTTTTTTTTGTCCTTGTTTCTTAATTTTTTGTGGTTTTTGTTTTGGTTTTTAGTGTGTTAGATTGGTGTTTTGGGTTTTGGTCCCTCGTCTTTTTTTCTCATTTTTTGTTGTTGGTGTTGGTCGTTGTTATTTCTTGTTGTGTGTTGTCTTTTTTCGTCGTTGTGTTTTTTTGGGTGGTTTGTGGGGTTTGTTTGGGGTTTGTTAACACGAGTGTTCTTGTGTGCGGGACTGGTTTTGTTTTTTTTTTTTTTCGGTCTTCGTTTGTATAACTTTCTTTTGTTTATTGTGTTTTTTATTCTAATTCCGGTCCATTGACGGTGTTAGTTTTTTTGGTCTTCATTTCTATGTGTTTTATTTTTTCTGTTTTGGTTCTGTTCTTCTGTTTTCTGGTGGGTTGGTTCTTCTGGTGCCGTTTGGTGTGCCGGTTGTTGTGTTTTGATTATCTTTTTGCCGTTTTTGGTTGTTGTGTGGGCCTTATTGTGTTGGTATGTTGGGATTTGGTTTGCTGTGTGATTTTTGTTTGTCCGTTTGTTTGCGTTTTTTTCTTTTTCCTATTGGGGTGTGTACTTTGCTGTTATTTCCTTATTTTCTTTTTTTTTGTTTCTCCGTTTTTAGTGCGTGGTGTCCCGTTAGTTTTAGTTGTTCGGGGTGGTGGAGTGCTTTGTCCTATTGTGTGGTTTTTTTGAGTTGTTTGTTTTGTTGGCTTCTTTTTTTTGTACGTGGTTTGTTGTGCGTGTGTTTTGTAATCTGTTTTTTTGTCACGTTCCTGTGGGGGCTGCTGTGAGTTAGTCGTGTGTGTATTTGGTAGGTTTGTTTCCTTTGCGTGTGTGTGGTTAGTGTGTCGTGCCTGGTTGGCGGTTGTCTTGTTTCTTTCTTGGTGTGGGTGGACTTGGTGTTGACTGGCTTTGTGTTGTGGTTGTTATATGTCCTCCGTATTTCGAGGTTTGGGTTTGGGTGGTGGTGATCTAGTGTATAATTGGTTGTTTGGTTTGTGTTTGTGTTCTGTGTTTGCGGCCTAGGTTGTTTTTGGGGTTAGTCTTGTGGTTTGGGGAGGGTGGTTTTCTGTTTTGTGTGGTGGGTGGTTGTGTGTGTTGTAGTGTTGATTTCTTACTGAGCTGGTTTGTGTTTTGTTTCGTACTTACTTTGGTAATTTGTTTTTTTTTGTGTCTTTTTTTTTTGTTTTTCGGTGGTGCTTCTTTTCGTCTTTCTTTCTTTTTTCTTGTATATTTTTCTTTCTGTGTCGTTTTTTTTCCGATGTGCGTGTTTTGATCTGCTTTATTGTTTTTATACTTTTGTATTTTTGTCCGTTTTTTGGTTTTTTTTTTTTTTTGTGTGTGTTGATGTTAGTTTGTTTTGTTTAATTTCCTTGTGGTATCTCTTTTTTTGTCATAGTCTTTTTTTGTTTTTGTGTTGTGTTTTTTTTTCTGTGTTGTCTTTTGTCGTTGGTTTTTTTGTTCGACCTTGTGTGTTGTGGTTTCTTCTTTGGTTGTTGTGTTCTTTGTACTGTTTCTTTTGTTTGTTGTTTGTTTTATTCGTTGTATTGGTTTATTTTGGACCGCTTTGTTGTTTTTTGTGTTTTGGTTTGTGTTTTCGGGTTGTTCTCCTACTTTGTGTATTTTGGTTCTAACGTTGTTCCAGTATGTGGTTATCGCGTCTTCTTTCCTTGTTCTTTTGTGTTTTGTTCTTGTTTGTTTTCGTTTTTTCTTTTTTGTGTTTCTTTGTTCCTGTTATCTTGTACTTTTTCTGTTTTCCCTAATTTTTACTGTTTTGTCGGTGTAATCTTTACTTGTTCCTTTTATTGTCCTCGTGTCTAGTCTGTACTCTTTGTGTTTGTTTTTAGTGTGGTTATTCTTTTTTTGATTTGTTTTTTTTTTTGTCCTTTGTTTGTTTGGTTTTCTTCGTGTAATTCTTGTTCTTTTTTTATTTTTTTAGTTATCTTGTCCTTTTTTTTTTTGGATGGTGTTTTTTTTTTGCGGTGTTGTATGAGTTGTGCCTTTGTGGTGCTGGTGTTTGTTGTTTTTTTTATTTTTGTCTATCTTTGTTGTTTATTTTCTGGTGGTAGTGTGTGCATTTTTTCTTGTGTTCCTTTGTTTTTAGTTTCTTTAGTTTTTTTCCTTGTTTCGTTTGCTTTTTTATCTCTCGGTGGTTAGGGTGTGATGAGTCTGCTGTTAGCAACTGTGTTAATGTCTTTTTATCTTTTCTTCTGTCTTTTTTCTTGTTTTCTCTTTTTGTTTTCTTTTGCTGTTTTTTTGTTTTAGTTGTTTCGTTTTTCTTTTTTTGTAGTTGTGGTGGGGGTCCGTGTATTTGTCTGCTTTTGGTTGTTGTTTTGTTTTTTGTTTTTTTGTTCGGCTTGTTTTGTGTTTTTTGTACATTGTATTTTATCTTGTTTTGTGGTTTTTTTTTGTTCGTTTCGTTTTTTGACGTTTACTTTAATTTTGGTTGTATTACATTGCTTGCTAGTGTGTGTGTTTGTTGTTTTTTCTCTTGTTGCTTTTTTGTTCTTCTTTTATTTTTTGGTATTTGTTGTTTGTTTTTTCTTCTTTGCTTTTTGTTTGTGTGGTGGTTTTGTTTGTTTGTTCATTGTTCTGTTTCTTTTTTTGGTGTTGTGTTGTGGTAGGTGTGTGGGTTGGGTGTTTTTTTTGTACTTTTGTTCGTAGATCTGTGTTTCTTACTTGTTTGGTTATTGAAACTCCCTTGGAGTGGGTTATGGACTTGGAGTGTTGTTTAGTTGTGGTGGGTCGCTGTTTTTGTGTTTTTGTGTCTCTGGGTGCTGTGGCTTTTTTTGTACTGTGTGTGTTACTGGGGTTGTTTTCGTTTTGGGACGTGTTTAGGTTTTGGTGATTGTTGTCTGGTGTTTAGTTCGTTCCTTGTGTGGTGCTGGACTCGTCTTTTCTGGTGGTTTTATTTTTGGTTTTTTGTTGTCGGGTTTGTTTTTCTGTCTTTTGTCCTCTCTGTTTGGGTTGGTTGTCTTATGCGGTGGTCTTTTCTTCCTGGTTCTCTGTCGTTCTCGTTTTTGCGTGGGGTTGTTTTGGGGTACCCCTGTGCTCTAGTCTTGTTTGTTGATTTGTTATTGGTACCGATTTTTCTGTTCGTGTCTGTGCTGCCTGTGATCCTTTCCGTGTCTTGGAGGTTGATGGGTTGTGCTTTTCTTGATTTTGTCGGGTGTCGTTCGTGTTTGTGCCGGTCGTATGCCTTTGACAGTGCGGAGTGAGTTTTTTTATTTGGATTGGTTTTTGGGTCTGCTATACCGGGCTTGGGATCGTTCGGACACGTGAAGGTTGTACTTGTTTGGGTTTTTTTTTTTTTGTTCTTGTTTTTTTTTTTCCTCTTTTTTGCGTTTGGTGAGATGCTGGGTTTGGGGGGTGTGTTTGTGTTGGGGTTCCTAGGGTTTATTTATGTGTTGTGCTTGTGGTTTTTGCTTGTTTTTGCGTCTGGTTTGTGTCTACTTGTCTTGTTTTTGGGTACGTTTTGTGTATGTGATTGTTTCTTTTTTCTTGTTTGTGATTGCTGTTTTATTCCCGTTTTTTTGGTTGTGTTGTGTTTTTTTTGTATTTAGTTTTTTTCGTTTTACTTTTTCTTTTTTTGATTTTTTTTTTTGTTGTTTTTTTTAGTGTTGTTTACGTTGCTTTTTTTCTTTTTACTTGCCCCGTGTTGTTCTGTTTTGGTCTTTATTTTTTTTTTGGGCTTTTTTTCCTATTTTTTTTTTTGTTTTTTGTGTTTTTTGTAGTGATGTTGGATGTTGTGTTTGATTTTTGTACTTGTTTGTGTTTGGTGTGCGCTTTGCGTGTCTTCGTCTGGTATGTGTTTGTTTTTCTTTTTTTCCTTGTTGTTGATTTCTTTTGTTCTGTGGTGATGTTTTTGTTGTTTGTTTGGTCACAATTTTGTGTCTTTTTTTTACTATTTTTTTCTTTTGCCTATGTTTTTTTCTTACTGTTTTGGTTCTTGTTTAGTGTTCTTGTTGAGTTTTCTTTTTTGTTGTGTTTTTGTGTTGTTCGTGTTGGGTGTAGGGTTTTTTTGTGTCGGTTTCTGTGTGTGGTTGATTGTGTTCGTCTTTGCTTATGGGTGTTTCCGCCTATTTGTTTTTGTTTTGTCTGCTTTACCATTTAGTATGTTTGTAGCTATTTTAATTTTTTTGGGTTTCATTGATCTTTTCTCTCGTTGTTCTGTTTGATGTGTTCGTGTGTTTTACCGGTGTTTTTCTTGGTTTCCTTTGGTTTTATTTTTGTTTTTTGATTTTTTTGCATTTGTTTCTTGTGTGCGACCGTTGTTGCCTTGGTGGTGTTCGGTTGTCTCTTGTGTTGCTTGGTGGTGTATTTTTCGTTTTTTTGTCCTATGTTTTTTGTAGTTTGGTACTTCTGGGTAGCGTGACCTGTTGTTTCGGTGATTGGGGTTAGGTGTGTTTTGTGTGGCTTGTATTTGTTCCCTTTTGTTTCTTTTGTTTTTATTGGTTTTTTTTTTTTACGGTTCGTGTACCTCGTTTGTTGTGTTTGGTGTTGGGGTGTTGGGTGGTTTGTATTTTTGTTTTTTTTTTTTTTTCGTATTCTTTCGTGGTTCTGTTTGTGTGTTTATGTGTTTTGGTTGCTTGGTTGGATCAGTACGGTGTGGTTACCGTTTACGTTTGCGTATTTGTCTTTGTTTGTTATTTTGGTGTTTCTTTTTTTTTTCGTTTTGTTCTTTTTTTTTTTGTTGTTTTTAGTTAGTGTTGCGTGGTGTGTTGTTTTCCTGGGTTTTGTTCTGTTTGTTGTGTCTGTTCGACCCTTTTGTTCTTTTTACGTTTCTTTATTGTCTTTTTTCCGTTTGTTTTTTGCTTTTTCCTTTTTTATGTACTTTGTTTTGGTGCTGGGACGGTATGTGGAACTGTGGGTTTTATTGTTTTTGTGTTGGCTGTTCCATTTTGTTTTTGGTGTTGTGTGTTTATTCTTTCTTTGTGGTTACTCTTTTGTGTGGTTGTCTTTTTTTGCGTTTATCTTTTTCCTTTTGTAGTTTTTTTTCTTTTTTTATCTGTGTTATTTTGTTTTGGTTTTGTGTATTCTGAGTTACTATAGGTGCCACTTGGTTTTTGCTGATTTGTTTTCTTTCTTTTTTTCTTGTTTTCTTTGTCTTTCCTGTGCGAGGTTTTTTTTTCCTGTGTGTGTTTTTTGGTTTATTGCTGCTTTGCTTCTCTTATTGGTTCCTTATATATTTTTACTTACTTTTTTGTCTTTTTGTGTTTTTTTTTGTTGTTTTTTTCCTTTGTGGTTTGTCTTGATGTGTGGGTTACTTTCCCTGCTACGCTGTGTTTTTCGTATTTTGTCTTTGTTTTTCGTTCCATTTGTTTTTTTTTCGGCTCGTTGGTGTGTGGTGTTTCTTCTTACTTTTTGTAGGTGTTTTTTTCCTTGTTTTTTTTTGATCTACGTTTGTCGTATTTTGTGTTATTTGTTTTTTTTTTTGTTCTTTTTTTTCTCCGGTTGGGTTTGTCTGATTTTTATCTTGTGTACCTATTTGATCTTGTGGTTTTTTTGAATTTTTGTTTATTTTTATTTTAGTAGACTTGTTCTGCCTTTCTGTGGTTGTGTGTTTGTTAGTATTATGAGTTTTACTAGTTTTTACGGTTGTTTTTAAACCTGTGGTTTTGTGTTGTGTAGTCTTATTCTTTTTATTCGGTCGTTTTTAACTTTTTTGTCGTTTTATGTCTTTGAGGTTTTTTTGTTTTTTCTTTTTTTTCCCTTATTTTTTTTGTCGTGTTATTTTTGTCTACTTTTTATCTTTATGTTTTTTTTGTTTTTTGGTTTTTCTTTATTTTTCTTTTGTTGGTTCTTTTGTGTTTCTATTGTTTTGGTGTGTCGTGGCTGTTGTGATTGGCTTTGTTTTCTTTGTTTTTCTTTTCGGTTTACCTTGTCTTTTGTGTTTTCGGTACGTTTTTTTTGGTATTTCCCTTGATGTTGTATTTCTACTTTGACTTCTTGTTTCGTTTTTTCTCTATTCTTTTTTTCTTTATTTGTTTGTTTCTTTGGTGTGTTCTTTTCCTTTTTGTCTGTTTTTGCCTGTTTTTTTGTTATTTTTGTGTTTGTTTTTGTTTTTTTTTTTTTTTTTTTTTTGTTTTTTTTTATTGTTCTGCTACTTTTGTTTTGACTTTTTCTTTTTTTCTGTTTTAGTTCCCTGTTTGTTCTGGTGTTATTTGTTTTTTTTTTTTTTTACTTTTTTTGTTTTTGTTTGTTTTTGTGAGTTACGTTCCTGTCTGTTTGGTGGGGTTGATGTTGTTTTTTTCTTGCTCTTCCTTTTGCTTTGAGCGGTGTTACTGTTTTAACTTGGTTTTGTTGTCGTTTGTTCCGTTTGGGTTTTGGTTTTTGTTTGTTTGTGACTTTTATGTGTTTGTTGTTCGCGTACTGTGTCTTTGTTTTTTGTTGTGTCTTTTTATTTATTTTGTGCTTATTGTTAGTTTTTCTATCTTTTACGTTTAATTTGTTAAACTTCTTTTTTTTCGTGCTTGTAACTACTTTTTTTTGGTCGTTGTAGCTGTGCCGGCTTCCTACTTTGTGTCTGTTTTTTTTCTTTTGGATTTTTTTTGTTCCCGTGTCCTTTGTTGTTTTAGTTTAGGTTTGTAGGTCGGGTTGTTTTTGTTTGTTTGGGCTTTGGTGTAGTTTTTTCGGTGTGACCTTTGTGTTGGTAGTATTATTTTTTCTGGTCTTATGTACGTTGATTTGTTTAGTTCTGTGTTGTGTATGCTTGGTTGATTGCTTGGTTGTGTTTTTTTCTGTTGTTTTGGTTTTTGACTACTTTCTTGATTTGATCTCCGGATGTTTTTGTTTGGGGTTTTTGTGTGTGTGGTTCTTGTTTGTTTTTTTTGTTAGTCTGTCTGTTTGTGCCTTATTGTCTGTGCTAGTCTCTCGTGGTCTTTGGGTTTCCTTTTTTTTTTTTTTTTTTTGCTCTTGTTTATCGGTTGAATTTTTTTGCTTGGTTTTTATTACGTTTGCTTTCTGTCTTGTGGTCGTGCTTTGTTTGTTAATTACCTGAGTTGCTGTGTTACTTTCTTTTGTTGGTTTTGCCTTTTAGTGTTCTGTTTGTGTGGATTTATGTGGTCGTCTATGTTTTTAGTGTTTTATTCTTTTTCTTGTTTTGTTTGTACTATGTTGTTCCTTTTTTTTTTTGTTTTTTTTTTGTGTTTTGTTCCTATGTTTTTTACATATTCTTTGACTCTTTTTTGATCTGTGTCTATATCAGTGTTGTTGGTTTTTCTTAGTTTTTACTTCTCTTTAGTTTCTTTTCTTTTGCGTCTTTTTCTGTGTTTCTTTGTTGACGTTTGTTTTTTCCTGGGTTTTTGATCACCCCCCAACCCCCCTGTTTTCGTCCTGTTGTATTTTGAAGTGGTTTGGTTGTGTTTAACCGTGTTGGCTGGTTGGCCTGCTTCGTGGTTTCTTTTGGTTTCTGGGTTTGTTGTGTTGTCGACGGGTGTTGTGTGTCTTTTGGTCCTTTTTTCCGCTTGGTGTGTTCGGTGTCCGTTTTCTGCTTGACGCGTTTTTTGCTGCGTGGGGATCTTGGTTCTGTCGTTTTTGCCCTTATCGGTGGTTTGTTTCCGTTGTGTTTCGGTTTTTTGGTTACCCAGTGAGTTTTTGGGGGTGGCGCGGTTTTTGTGTTTTTTTTTTTGGGGTGTTTGTGTCCTAGTCTTTGTGTTTTACCTGCTGTCTTCTGTTTTGGGTGTTGATGTACTGTTCTTCTTCTATATTGACTTTTTATTCTTTTTTGTTTTTTTTTACTTTGTTAGGTTGCCTTCGCCGTGTCTCTTCTTGTGTTAATTTCTTTTTGTGTTGTCTTCTTCTTTTTTCCTTTGTGTGTTCTGGTTTTTGTTGTTTATGTTTGTCTGTGATTCCTTTTGACGAATTATGAGAGTTGTGTGGGACGTTGCTTGTGTGTTATGGTTTTTTATTTTTTTGGTTATGTTTTTTTTTTTTTTTGTTTCTTTTTTTTGTTTTGTTGTAGTTCCCCGTTATTCGTTTTTGGATTCTATCTTGTTTAGGGGTTACTCTTGTTTGTTTTTCTCCTCTTTTGTGACTGTTGTTTATGATTTTCTTGGTTCGTTCTGTGCGCTGCTGGCTCAGTTGCTTGTTTTGTTTTTCCCGTGGTTGGTTTTTGTTTCTTGTTTTTCTGGTTTTGGGGTTTTGTCTTTGTTTGTTCTCTATATGCTATTTTTGTTTATATGGACTCCTACTTATTTTGTTGGCTATGTTGGGTGGTATTTTTGTTTTTATGTTGCGGTGGTGTTTTCTTCTTTTCGTGATGTTTGGTGTCGTGTTTTTTTCCTTTGTTTTCTATTTTTGTGTGTTTGGCTCCTTTGGTGCTTGTTGTGTCTGGTGAGTTTCCGGTTGGTTTTGTTGTTTTACTCTTGTTTTTGTCTGTGTGTCTCGTTATTGGATGTGGTGGACGTCGTTTTGCGCTTTTGGGCTTTGTTGTCGTACTGTCTTTGTGTGTATATTCTTCTTTTTTTCTTTTTTTCCTTTTTTCTACACTGTTTCCTTCTTTTCGTTTTTGATTTTCTTTTGGGTAGCGCTTTTGTCCTTTTTTTGTTGTGTTTGTTGGTGGCTGGGGTCTTTTTTATTTTCTGTTACATTTTTTTTGGGTGTGACGTTTGTTTGTGTTTTTTTTTTCTGTTTCTTTTTGGTTGGTGCTGTGTTTGTGATTCCTCTGTTTGTTTTGTGTCGTGGATGTGCGTGTATATGTGTGTTTGCGTTGTTTGGTTTGTGTGGTTGTTGTCTTTTTTGTTTTACTTGGTGACCGTCTAGTGTTTGTTAACTGCCTAGTTTGTCGTGGGTGTTTTTCTCGACTAGTTTGTTGCTTTGTTTTTTCTTTGTTTTTTGTGTTCTGTTTTTTTTGTTTTTAGTTTTTTTTTTTATTAGGCTTTGTTTTTGCTGTTTTTTTTGTTTTTGTTTTTGTTGCTCTTCTACTGTCGTTTTTACTTTTTTTTTTCGTTTTGTCTTCTTTATGATTTCGCGAGTTCGAACTGACCTTTTCTTATGTTTTTCGTTTTTCCGTTTTGTGTTAGGTGTGTCGTGGGTTCGTATAGGGTGTTTTTTAAGGGTGTTGGTGTGTTATTCCTCCTTTGTTGTTTGGGTGGGTTTTTAGTTTTTTCGCTGTCGGTGTGGTCTTATCGGGCTTGGTCACTTATTGTGTTTTTGGTCGGTTGTTGTATCGTGTGTTGTCCCTCCCTTGTTACTACGCGGGTGGTCTAGTGGGTTTTATAAGTTTTCTTGGTCTGAGTGATTGCTGGTTTTTGGTTTTTATGGGTGTGGGTTGTGTGGCCCCGTTTGCGGTGCTTTATGGTGGGGAGGTTGTTTTTCTTTTTTTCCTTTTTTTTGCGTGTGGGTGCTGTGTCTATATTGTTGAGCGTGAGTATTTGTGTGTGTCTGCTTTTTTGTTGTGGTGTTGTGTTGCTGTTTGTTTGTTTTTTTTTGCTTTTATGTCCTTTTGTCCGCGTATTTTTCGTTTTTGTTCTGTATCTGTGTTTGCGTTTCTTTTTTTTATCTGTTATGTTTTTATTGTTTCTTTTTTTTGATTGTGTGTTTTATTTAGGTTTGTATTTTTGTGTCTTCTTCTTGGACTTCGTTGAATTGCCTTATTTTTTTTTGTTTTGTTTTGTTTGTTTTGGGTTATGTGGGCTTTTTGTACCTTTATTTTACTTATTTCTCCTGGCGCTGTCTTGTTTGTTTTTTGTTCGGCCTTGTTTTGTCTGTGTCCCGTGTTTTTTTTGGGCGGATAGTTTACTGTGATGGGTAGTCTGTTTTTGTTCCTTGTGGTTTTTTTTTTTTTCTTGTTTGTATTTTTTTTGTTGGTTGTTACTTTTTGTTTTTTTTTTTTTTCTAGTTGTTTGTTCTTTTCTCTTTGTTACTGTGTTTGTCTATCTTACTTTTTGTTCGTTGTTATTGTTTTTGTCTTTTGTGTTTATTTTTGTTTTTTTTTTTGTTTTTGTTTGTTGTCCTTTTATGTTTTTTTCTTTTGGGTTTTTTTTGATTTTGAGTGTTTTTTGGTGTATGTTGTTTCTCTGCGGTTGTCTTTCTTATTTTTTCTTATAGTTTTTTTTTTGTTTTCTCTGGGTTGTTCTTTGGTTTTTGGTAGTTGTTCCCTTTATTATCTTTCTTCTCTTTTTTTTTCTGTCTACCCCGTTGGTTTCTTTTGTTCTTGGGTTGGTTTACTGGATCTTTTATTTTTTTTTTGGTGTTCTCTTGTTTGTTGTGTATTTTTTGTTTTTATTTTTTTTTTTTTTTAATTGTTTTTGTTGTTTTTTTTTTTTCTTTATGTTTGGTTGTTTTTTGTTGGTGTTGTGCTTACTGTTCTTTGTTTTCTCTTTCTTCGTGTTTTTTAGTTGTGGGTGTTTTTCGCTGTTGTTTTTTTGGTTTTTCGTTTGTATGTGTGCCTTGGACCTGCCCGGTGGGTTCGTTGTTTCCTGTATGCTTTTTTTTGTTTTTTTATCTTTTTTTTTGTTAGATGTGTCTTTTGCTTTTTGTTGTTTTCGTGTTTGTTCCTTTTTTTTGTTTGCGGGTTACTTCTTTTTTCTTTTGCCTCCATGCTTATCTCTTCTTTTTACTTTGATGTGTTCACTTTTTTCTTTTTTGTTTTATGTGATTGTGTTTTTTTGTTGGTATTTGGTCTTTGGTTGTGTGTGTTTTGTTATTTGTCTTGTTTACTTTTTTCGGTGTTTACCGTGTTGTTTTGTTGTTGTTCTCTTTTGTTTTTGGTCTTCGCTTTTTTTTGTTCGTTCTTTGTCTGTGTTGTTCCGCCTTACTTTTTTGTTTTGTTTAGTTGTGGGTGTTGAGATGTGCTTTTTTGCTGTGCTGTGTTCGGGAGTTCTTGTTTTCGTTTGTATCGTTGTCGTACGAAACTATTATTGATGTTAGTTTGTTTTAGATTGATGTTCCTGTGTGTTTATCGGTACTGTTTTTTTTTGTCTGGTTTTGTTTTCGTGTAGTTTTTGTTTTTGTCGTTTCTTTGGAGCCGTGTTTACTGTTGTTCTACTGTTCTGTGGTTAAGTATTTGTTGCTTGAGGTTTTGGTTGCGCCCTACACTAGTTCTGTTATCTTTGGTTTTTTCTTGGACTTTTTTCTTTTTTTTGTGGTGGTGGTGTCGTTTGTGGTTGGTCGGGGTTTTGTTTGTCGAGTTTTTATGTTTTCGGTGCGTTTTTCTACTTTGTCTGTCTTGAGGGTGTTTTGGTTGGTGAGGAGTTTTTTTGATTGTTTTTTGTTTATTGTTTTTTCTGTTGTGTTCTTGGTCTTGTGGTACTGTCTTTTTAGTCTCACTATTTGCTTTTGTGTCGTGTGAAAGGGCTGTTCTTTGGAGGTATGTTCTTGTGTTGAGGTTTCTTTTTGTTTTTTTTTTTCTTGGTTGGTTCTTGGTTGGCTTCTGGTTGGGTTTGTGGTTCTTTATTGGTGTGGTTGTGGGTTCTACGGATTTGCTTTTTTTGTCTTTTCTTGTGCTTGATGGTCGTTTTGCTTTCCTGACTATTATGCTTTATTTTTTTTATTTTTGGTCTTTTTTTTTTCTTCGTTGGTGTTGCTTTTTGTTGTTTTTTGCTTTGTTTTTCCGTTTATTTAGTTTTGCTCTTTTTGTGTGTGGTTTCTTATTGTTGTTGGGTTTCCTTTTTTTTTTCTGTATTTTTGTTGGTTTATCTCGACTCTGGACGTGGTGTTGATTGTCGTATGTGGGTTTTTGGACTTGTGTTGTAGTCTTGTTTTTTTGTTTTTTATTGTTAAATTCTGTGTTCTGCCGTTTTCCTTTAGGTTTTCCTTTTTTTCTTGTTTCTTTCTTTTTATGTATTTTCTTTTTTAGTTGTGTGTATGTAGTTTGTCTGCGTTTGTTTCTTTTGTCTTTTTTTTGTTGTTTGTGCGGTTTGTTTTTATGTTGTTTTTTTTTGGTTTTTTCTGTGTTTACGTTTTCCGTTGTTGGATTCTTTTTTTGTCTGTAGTTCTTTTCCCTTGTTTTGCGTTGTGTTGTGTTTTTTTGTTTCTTTTTGGTGTGTTGTTTTTTTGTTTGGTTGTTTTTTTGTATTTCTGGCTTGTGGTTTTCTGATGGTGTACATTTTGGTGTGTTTTGTTTATGTTGTTTGTGGTCAGCTTGTTGTTCTGAATTGGTTTTTTATGTTCTGTTGTTTGGGGTTTGTTCGGGTTTGTTTGTTGCTGTTTTTGATTCTGTTTATGGGCTGTCTCTGTTTTCCGTTTTTGGTTTTTTGTACGTGTGTTTTCTTTTTGTACTTGATCTTAGTTCTTGTTTTCTTGTTTTTCGTCTTATTAATGTTGGACTTTTGCTTTATTTTTGTAAGTCTTTTGTTGTCTCTTGTGGTTTTAGTTTTCGCTTTTTTTGGTTGCTTTGTTGTCTTGATTTTTGGTGTTGTTTGTTTTACTTTCTTTTTATGCTTTTTCTTCGCTGTTTTCATTATTATTATGTGTTTGTGTTGATTCTTGTGGTTATTATTTTCGTTTTTTGTATATTTGTTCCTTTTTTCCATACTCTCGTTGTATTCTTTTTTGGTCGTTTTTGATTTGTGATTTTCGTTAATTATATGGGTTGTTTCTTCCTGCTCTTCTTTTTTTTAATGGTTTTTGTGTCTTTTAGTGTTTTGGCTGCTTTCGTGGTGATTATTTTTATTTAACGTGTTTCTTGTAGGTTTAGTTGTACTTTTTTTTTGACATTTATTGCTTGTTTGGTTGTTGTTGGATTTCTTGTTTTCGAGTTTGTGCTTATGACCTGCTTTTGATGCGTATATGATGTTTGTTTTTTTGTTTTTCTTCTTTTTTTCTTTCTTTTTATTTTTTGTCTTTTTATTTTCTGTTCTCCTTATGTTTTTGTTACTTAGTGTTTCGCTTGTTTTTTTGACCTACGGTCCGTTTTTTATGTTCTATTTTTTTCGTAGTTTTTTTGTTTTTCTTTTTTGTCGTGTTGTTTTGTTTTTGTTGTTTTTGTGTGTTACTTTATCTCTTTTCTTATTTGTAGTGTTGGTTTGTTTAGTTCTTTTTTTTCTTTTTTCTCTTCCTTTTCTTTTTGGTGTTTTATTTTGTATTTTGTGTTTTTTGTTTTTTCTTTTTTTGTTTCTTTGTTTTTTGTAATTTTGGTTTATGTTTCTATGGTGTTACTTCCTGTTGGGTCGTATTTTTTTTGTTTTTTGGTTTGTTGTGTTGTTCCGGTTTCGCGGTTCGGTCGTGTCCCTTACACTGCTCCTTACATTTTCCCGTGTTTTTTTTTTTTCGGTTCTTTTATTTGTTGTATTTGTATACTTTCTTTCGTTTTTGTAATCTGGCGTTGTTTGTCGTTGTTTTTTTTGGTGCTTTTCATGTGGTTGTTGGTTGTTTTTTTGTAGTGCTTTGTGGTGTCTGTTTTCTTGCGGGTGGTGTGTCTTTTTCTTTTTGGTGTTTTGTTGTTGTTTCGCTTTTGACCTACTTCGTTTTTTATTGTGTGTTGTTGAGTGTTTGTCTTGTGGTGTTTTGGTGGTTTGTTTTGCCTTGCTTTGTACTATTTTGGTATTTATTTTCTTCTTTTTGGTTCGACCGTGTGTTTTGTGGTTTGGTGCTTTGTTTGTTATTATGTTTTGTTCTGTTTTCCGGCTTGGGAGTATACTTTGGTGTGTCGTTGTCGACCGATTTTTCATTTCTATTTTACCTGTCTGTTTAGCTTCTTGTCTCTTATATATTTTGTGGATTTGTGTGTGTCTCTTTGTTTCTTTGTGTGTTCTTTTACTCTTTTTTTGTTTTTCTCTCTGTTTATTGTTTCTCTTTTTGCGTTCTTGTTTTGTTTGGTGTGTGTTTGATTCATTTTCTTTGGTCTTTGTTTTTGTTTTTGTTGAGTACGTCCTTTTTGCTGTTGTTGTGGATTTTTTTGTCTTTGGTGTCCTCTTCTTTGTTTTGTTTTTTGGTTTTTTGGTTGATGTGCTGTTTTTGTTACCTTTTTGGGGTTTGCTCGTTTTTGTTGTTGGTTTGTCTTTTCCCTGGTTCTGTTTTCGTGTGTTTTTTCTTTCGGTTATTTTTTTGTCTCTTCGCTTCTTTGTACTTGTCTTTTTGTTCTTGCCTTTGTTTTATGGTTCTGGTTCGTTTGTTATGCTGTGACCGTCTTCCTTAGGGTTCCGTTTTTGAATGTTCGTTTTTTATGTGTTTTTTGTTTTTTGTGTTGCTGTTTACTTTGTTTTTTCTTGTCCTGTTTGTTTTTATTGTTTGTTTGTTCTGTTTCTGAATTTTCGTGCTGAGTCCCCCCTGTGTGGCGGTCTTGTGTTTGTTTTTGTCTGTTTTTTTGTTTGTTTTTTTTGTGGGTTGTTTGTTTTTTGTTTCTTTGGTCTTATTTTTTTTATTTATTGAACTCTTATTTGTGCTTTTTGGTAGTCGTTTTTGTGTTATTTTTTTTTGTCTGCGTTTCGTTTTGGCTGTTCTTTTTTTGTGTGTTTTGCTTGTTGTTACTTCTTTGTGTGTTACTTTCTTTTATTGGTTTCTTCTTTTTTCCTGGTTTTTTTGTTATTATTTACTACTTTTCTGAGTTTGTGGTTTTATGCCCGTTTGTGTTTGTATTTTATGGTTTATTGTGCTTCGTTTTGTTTCTTTTTCTTGTTTCTTCGGTCTGTGTTGTTTTTGGCGTTGGCGTGGTTTGGGTTGCTTGTGCTTTTGTGCTGTTTTGTTGGTGTTTCTTTTTGTTTTGCTCTTTTGTTTTCTTTTCTTCCGTATGTTGTTTTTTTTTTTGTAATTTTTTCCTTTGCTTTTGTTTTGTTGTGTGTGCCTTTCTGTTTGCCGCTTTCTTTTGGTTTTCTGCTTGTGGGAGTTGGGTTGTTTCTGTATGTTGTCGAGTGGTTTTTTTGGGCCTTAATTATTTACCGTACGTGGTACTTTGTTTATATTGTTTGTGGGTTTTGTCTTTTTTGACTGTGGTTTATCTGTGTATTCTTATTTTTCTTTTTTTTTTTTTTTTTTTTATGTCTCTGCTTTTTTTGTTGTTGGGTTTGTGTCTTCTTTTGTTATTTTTGTAGTTTTTCTTCTGTTTTTAGTTTAAATCTATTTTTGTTTGTTGTTTGGAGGTTTGTCTTGTTCTTTAGTTTATTTGTGTTGATTTTCTTTTTTTTGTTTTTTATTAGTGTTCGTATTTGCTGTTGTTTTTGAATTCTCTATTTAGTGGTTCTGTCTTCTAGGTTTTTTTATTTTTTGTTTTCTATTTTTATTTTTTTTTTATGTTGGGTGTGTTCGTTGTTTTTTTGAGTATTTATGTCGTTTGTTGTGACTCTTTTCTTGTGTTGTTTTTCCTCTTTTTTTTTTTTTGTTTGTTTGTGTATGTCTTTGCGTGTTTTTGGTTTTGTGTTGGCCTGTCTTGTATTGATTCTTTTCTGCTTTTTTGTTGATTGCTTTTGTTAGTTTTTGTTTTTTTGATTTCCTTGGTTGTTTTTACTTTTTTTTTTCTTTAGATGCCTTTTATGGCTTAATTGTTGTTTTTTTCTATTGTTTGCTTTTCTTTTTGTGTTAGGAGTTTTCTTGTCTCTGTTATTGCTTCTTTTTTTTTTCTGTTTCTTACTTTTTTTCCTTTTTTTGGGTGTATTTGTGGTTCTTTTTGTTTTTTGGGGTTTTTTTTTTGCCGTGTTGATATTTTGTTTTGCTTTTTTTTTTTTCTACGTCTTTGTTGATGTTATTGTTTTCCTTTTTTGTGGTTTTTGTGTGTTTTGACTCTTTTTGCTCTGACTTTTGTTTATGTCTGTTAGTTCTGATTTTGTCTTGATTCTTGTTTTCTTTCTACTTTTGTTTTCTTTTATTCCTTGTTTTATTTGGGCCTGTGAGGGGTTTTTTTTGTTGTTTACTTGTTTTTTGCTTGTTTTTTTTTTGTCTTTGTTTTTTTTTTTTTGGTTTTTGTTTTTGTTCCTTTTGGTTATGTTCTTGTTCTTGGTTGTGTGGTGTGTTTGTTATTATGTTGTGTTTTTGTGGTTCTTTTTTGTTTTTTTTTTTTTTGTCTGTTTTTTGTCTGGTTCTTTTTTTTGTTTTTGTTCGTTAGTTTTTGTTGGTTTCTATTTGTTCTGGTTTGTTTTTGTTTGCGCTTGGTTTTTGGTTGTGCTTGTGTCTGGAGGATTTTGTTTGTGTTTTGTGTTTTGATTCTTCTGGTGTTTTTGTTCGCTGATTTTTTTTGTTTTTTCTTTGTTTTTTTTTTATTTTTTTTCTTTTGTTTCTTTGGTTTTTCGTTGTATGTTCTTGTTTTTTATTGTTTTATGCTTTTTTTTTCGTTTTCTTTGTTTTTCTTGTCTTTGGGTTGGTTTTTTTTTTTGTTGTGGTTTTTTTTTTAGCGGACAGATTTTGTTTGTGGTTGTTTTCTCTCTCTACCCGTGCTTGTTTATTTTTCTTCCTGTTGATTCGCTTTTCCTTGGGTTTTTATGGGTTTTTTTGTACTTTTTCTTTACGGTTGTTGCTTTTGTCGTGTTTTGGTTCTATGTGTTGATCGGTCGTTTGTACCTTGTGTGTCCCTTCTTGTTGTTTTGTTTTCTTCTGGTTTTGCCTTTGTATTGTTTTTTTTTTTTTGCTGTAGCTCTTGTTTGTTTGTGTGTTTTTTGTCTTTGTTGTTTTCGTGTTTTTCTCTGTTTTTTTCTTTGGGTTTGCCTTTTGTGTGTATGTCTGTATGTCTTTAGTGTGGTTCTTTTGGGTTGTTGTTTTTGTACTTGCTGGGGTGTAGTTCCTTTATTTTGTTAGTTGTACTTAAGGTATTTGTTAGTTTAGTATTTTTTTTTTTAGTCTACCCTGTTTGTAGTTTTTTTGTTTTTGTTTTTCGTGTTGCTTCTTTTTTTCCCCTTTTTTTTTGTTTGGTTTTTCCTGGGTTTTTTTTTGTGTTTTTTTTTTTCTTGTCTGTTGTGTTTTCTTTGCTTTGCTTTCGTTGTTTCTCTTTATTCTCTTTTGTCTGTTGTGTGGTTTTTCTGGTTTTTGTTTTGTGTATTCTTTTTGTTGTTTTTCGTTTCTTGTTTTTGTGCGTGTATTTTACTTTTATTCTGTTGTGTGTTTGTTCTTGTTTTTGTTTGTTGTTTTTGCCTTCGTGGTGGACCGGGTCTCGTTCTTTGTTCTTTGTTTTTGTCGTTGTGTTGTTATTTTTGTGGTTGTCTTTGTGCTTATTTCTGTGTGTGTGTGGTGTTGTGCCCTTATTGTGGAGTTTTGTTTTGTTCTCTCGTATATTTGTGCTCTTGGTCTTTTTGTTCTTTGCGTTGATTGTTTTGTGGTTCTGCCTCCTTTTTTGTACTGTTGTGGTTGGTTTTTTGTTTTTTTTTTTGATTGTTGTCCTTTTTGTTTCTGATAAGGTTTGTTTTTGTGTTTTGTTTTGTTGCTGTTTTTTGTTGTTTTGGTTCTTTCGCTACTTATGTTTTTTGGTGGTTTGTGGGGTTTCGTGTTTTTGTTGGAGTTCCTTGTGGTGGGTTTTTTTTTTTTTTTCCCCGCTTCTGTTCTTTTTGTGTTTTCTCTGTGTCTTTTCGATTTCGGTTTTTGTTGAGTGTATTTTTTTCCGTAGTCTTTGATTCTGAGGTTGTCATGTGTCGTGTTTGTGCGTGCTGGTTTTTGTTTTTGTGTTTGTTGGTTTTGGGTGCGTCTTTATGCTTATTTCTGTTTATCCGTTTTTTTATTGGTGTTGTGCCTGGTTGTATCTGGTTTTTATTTTCTTTGTCTTTTTTGGATTGTTTGTGACTTTTTGTGTTGGGTTAGTTTTCCATTTGTTTTTCTTGGCGTATTTTGTGTGTTAGTTTTTTTTTTTCTTTTTGTGTCTTTTTTTTTTTTGCTTTTTCTTTGTTTTGTTTTGTTTTCTTTTTGGTGGTGGTAACTATTTGTTTTTCTTTTTGTTAGTTTTTATATCTTGTTGGTGATAATCTTTCGTCTACTTTCTTTTTCTTTTGTTTTTTGTTTTCTGGTGTCCTTTTTATTTTGGGAGTTCTGGTTAATTCGTTGTGTTTGGTGTGTCTTTTTTATGTTCCGTGTTTTTATTTTTGTTTTTTTCTACCCTTGTTTTTTTTTTCTCTTTTATCCTGTTTTTCCGGGGTGAGCTGAGATTTTTTACTGTTGAGCCTTTGTGGTTTGTCGTGTTGTTTTGTGTTTTATTTATTCTCTTTTTGTTTGTTTTGCCTTTTCGTCTTTTTAATTTTTTCGATTTTTTTTTTTTGTATTTATTTTGTTTCTTCGTTTCTTCGTTTGGGTCTTTTTTGTGTTATCGTGTTGTTTTTGTGGGTTTTTTCTTTTTGTTTTTTCTTCTCTATTTTTTTTTGTGTTTTCGTTTTTTTTCTTGTCTTTGGACGCTTTTTTTGTTTGTGTTTTATTTGTATTTTTGTGTCGTTGTTGTTGTTCTCCGCTACTTTTTGTTTTCGTGTTTGTTGTACTCTGTATTGGTTTTAGGCTTTTGTTTGCCTCTTTGTTTTGTTTTTGCTTTGTTTTTTGTGTCTTTTGGTTTTTGCTGCATTTGTTTTATTTTTTTTTGTGCTTATTGTTTTGTTGTTGTTTTTTCGGTGTTGTTTTGTTGTTTTCTTGCTTTGTTTGTTTGTTGTTTGTTATTTTTCTTTGTGTTCTGTTTTCCTTTTTTTTTTTGGTCCTTGGTACCCGGTTTGTGGTCGTGTGTTTTTTTGGTTTTTCTTGTTGTTTTCTACTTAGTTGTCCTTTTTTTTCTTGTATGTTGTTTAGTATTGTTTTTGAGTTTTTGTTTTTTTACCTTTTTAGTTGCTTTCTCTTTGCTAGAATCTTATTGTGTGAACTCTTCTGTTATTTTTGTACTGTTTTTTTTTTTTTTCTGTTTTACTGTGGTAGACCCCCTTTGCTTCTGTTTTTTGTTGTTTTTACTTTTTTGTTGTTTTGGTTGGTGTTGTTGTCTTTTTTTCTTGTAGGTTATGATTTTTATTTTTTCTTTCGCCTTTTTCTTTTGTGCTGTGATTTTTTGTTCTTTTGTTTGTTGTGACTTTTTTGTTTTTTCTTGTATTTGCCTATGGGTTGGTTTGTTGGTTGTTACGTGTGTCTGGCGGTTTTTTGTTTCGTTGTTGTTTTTTTGGTTTATTTTTTTTTTGTTTCTTTTCTAACTCTTTTTTTTTTATCTTTTTCGGTTTTTTAGTCTTTTTGTTTGTTTGTGGTGGTATTTTCTTTTTTTTTTTTTTTTATTTTTTTTCTTTGGTTCTTCTTTTTCTTTTTTTGCTTTATTTGTTTTGTTGGTTTTTGTTTTTTTTTTTGCTTTTTTTTGTTTTTCTTTTTTTTGCTTTTTTTTTTGTTTTTGTTTTTTTTTCCTTTCCTTTTGTTACTGTTGCACGTACTGTTTGTGGTGTACCGATTTTGTTAAGTTCTTTGTTTTCTCTGTTTTACCGTTGTTTTCTTTTGTAACTGCTTGGTTTCGAGTTTTGGCTTTTGTTTTTTCTGGGAGCTGTTCGTTGGTGCGTTCGTTTTTTTTTTTCACTGTGATTTTTTGGGTGTTGGTAGTTTTTTTTTTGGTTTTCTTTTTATCAGTGTTGTTTTTGTTGTTTGTTTTCGGGTTGTTGTTATGTTTGAGTCTTTTGTTGTTTGTTCTTGTTTCTTTTTCTTGTTCTTTTTATTCTTTATGCTCGTTATTTTTTTTTTTTTGTTCTTTTTGGACTATGGCTTTTTTTGTTTTTTGTGGTGTTTTAGTTTTTTCTTTTTTTTTGTTTGTTTGTTTTTTTTTTTCCTTTTTCGGTACTCTACCCCCTCCTCCCAAAATCCCCCCCCCCCCACCACCGTAACAACCAGTCCCTCAAACCAACCAAACTCGCCCCACCCAATCCCATTCAGCCCCCGCTAGGAGCCCAACACTCTACATACCACTGGTAATATATAGCCGCCGACCGATCCACCCCCGTAGACACCCCCCATCACACCCCCCACTACCGGTGACCCAGTACCCCTAATAACTAGTATACAACTCCTCGACCATCACCACAAGCACCCCCAGGCACATCACAGTCCTCACAGTTTCATCTTTATCACCAAAAGCGGTGGTCATATGCCCTTAATACCGAATTTAACCGCCATTATTATAGGGATTCAAGCATGAGAGCAATATCCGAGAGCGCTAACACACACCAAACATAATGGCAAAATATAGCGCTAGATGGAATACCGTGTTTTCTTTTCTCACATTACATCGGTTATGTTGTAAGGACCCTTTTCCCAGCCGCTGACTCATTAAGGGTTCAGAACATGCCACCCCGCCATGTTATGTATATTTTACTATAGGTACCTAGACGTGAAAAGGTGAAGCATATTCTTCTTACTTTGGGGTACGTAGCAATCAAGCTGGGGACATAGTTATAATCATAGTGATAATCATCGTAGTAAAACCACGGTCCTGGCAGAGCATAGCGACGATGAGTTAAAATGAACGAGTGGGCTTTCAGAAAAATAAATTATGAAATTGATAGCCCTGGGAATTTATGATTGATCAGGAACTCTGGTGACAGGTAATTCTTTTTCACTTTTGTTACAAATAACTGTTGTACAAAAATATAGTTTCGGCACAGAGAGAATAAAAATATGATTTTGTTTGTTAATGCTATACACCCAGACCTTGCATCGTATTGTATGTTGATAATTTTGGATCATCCCTTATAATGAACCGTCGGTCTAATTTACTGTAATTACCGGAAGTGCCGTCTTCAGTTTGTGGTTCGTTCGTTCGATTGTAAATATGGTCGTCTATGTTATCTCGTTCAACAACATCGTTTGTCTTTTCAGATTGTTTGATATCACTTTTGTTGTTTGGTGATGTTCCCTTTTCCAAAACAAAGTATTGGTTTCTGTGTCTTTCGTTCGGTTTGACTTCTGTGTTCACATACTTAATTGTAGGTTTTGAGCCTATTTTCAGAAGGTTAGCATCCTGGTTCGCCATGAGACCGGTATTATTTGTGTCTAAAACAACAGTTTCGTCATGAGGTTCTTCTAAGGTGAAGTAAACGTTAGAGTTGTTGATATCATTTTCTTGTTGAAGTTGTGAATTTGTAATTTGAGTTATATCCACATTGCGATTTGTTGATTCGGCAGGATTGCCAATATCTGTTTCTTCATAAACATGCCCGTTTTCCATATGGCTCAATTCTACTTCTTGTATTACCTGGAATCGGAACGGAAAAAATTAATATTGTGTATACTTATGCAATATAAAAATACCTAAGTATAAATATTAAGGATGTCCAGGATACATATACAAATATGGTGATACGGGACAAACACGAACCTCTGGAAATCCAGAAGTGGAAATAGGTGCCATGGAGGAGTAAACATCCCCTGTTGACTGGTCACACCCGCCGTGAGTCCACAGTCAAATTCAAATGAGGGCCAAATCCTCGTCACAGTTGGTACAGACGACTAAAAACCGCTATCGAACAGGTAACTCAATATTTCATCCACCGAGACAGAGAAATGGCAAACAAAGCTAACATTAAAGTCATAAAATGATAACAGTGGCAAAGTCCATAGAGCAAATTACTATACACGGGAAAATATTCGCCTGGGGCTGGTCTTTGCGAATTACACGATGAGTGAAAATTCATAACCTTTCCCACAGCATGGGGTATTGACATCAACATACCAGTCTTTACAATAATTATCAAAAAATATAGGATCTATGATTTAAACAATATTGTTTAAAATTCAAATTCCGATATTTGCGTTCAGCAAAGTATAACATGATATTGCAAAGAAAAATAGCTCTAATTCTCACTAAAAATTTTTCTTCAACCATTATCTAAATGAGTAGATAAATTCTTAATTAAGTAGAAAAGTGAATAAATCGTAGTTATTGAATAATACGACGATATGTTGTCGTTTGGCCATTGAGCAGTGAGGGTTTTTAACGTGCCGACACCTACTGTGACACAGGATCTCGGTTTATACTGTCTCATCCGAGAGACAGAAAACCATCCTGTCACCAGCTGGACTCGACCTCACGAGTTCGAGTTGAAACTGGGTTTCAAAAGCAAATTTCACAAAATATACAGTAATTTAAGAATCTTTATGACTGTGTATATCTCTTTTTTGTTATTGTATATCAATCTAAGTAGTTATTTTTGGAACAAATCACAGCTTATGCCACTTTCAGCGTGTAGTTCCAAATAAATTGCTGTGTCCAAGCTAGGTGACTAATACAAGAAACACCTATCTCCAAGGTATGACTTATTCCGAGTTAAAAGGGTGTGAAACTTTTGATAAAAGATATATTTATTATGCATAGTACAAAAACATGATATAATTTTTATTTCGATCAGACAGCGAGTATAAAACGTAAGATTGAATGTATAATTTAAAGGCTATGGTACCCAAATATGATATGATTTCGAGTTAAGAGGGTATGGACAAATTTTAGTGAAAGATATGTTTTAATATGTAAAATTTCAAAACATGATATTATTTCAATTAGATTACGTAATACGTAACGGAGCAAGTTAAGTTATATGCTTTTTGAGAAAAAAATGATATAAATTATACCTATATATATTTTGTTAAAATTGCTTGAGAAAACCAGGTTCGGCACTTTTTCACTTGCAATTAACACAAACCTACTATTTGTATATAATTGAAATTAATAAATTTCCTACGATTTCATTGGTTAACAATCCAGAAAATATTCGAGCCATACATCAATGACGTGAACGGTAATGAAGCCACGCCCCCGGACGGCACTACTTTTTGTTGAAATATGTTTATAAATGTGACCGAAATCCCTTACCGGTGATGTGTCAATGTTCACTGCGCTAAAGTATGATGGATTTTGAACGGATTTTTGTTTTCGTCTTTTCTTACGACGCAAGTACACCACAATTACCAATGCGGCTAATACAAAGGCTGCAATTATCGGTACTGCAACAGCGGTTCCATTGACGTTTCTTTCAAGGCTTACTGCATCTACAGAGATACGTTAGAAATAAAATGGTTAGAAATACGCTTGAAAATAATAGCTAAATCGTTAACTACTGTACATTCAGAAAATTGTAAATGAAATGCATTGCTGAACTGAGAGAATTTTGTAGGATTAAAGGGGTGTTAGCTATGTTTATTTACTACGTAGATTGACAATAACAAACAAGAGATATACACAGAGAAATTCTTGATTTCCTATTCATTTTGTGAAAATTGCTTGGAAAACCCACTTTTGCAATTATTCACTTGCATTTAATTAATTCAATATTTGTTATTTGTATATGTATACCGCACTGGACCTAACTTATTCATAAATAAAATATAGATAAATAAAAAAATACATAGATAGGAATATTTGATTTTTAAATTCTTGTGTATAGCTCTTATTTTTTTTTTATTGTACATCAAGTACAAGTTGTAAAAGTAGAAAAATAGAAATATTATTTAGTAAACATAATTAATGCTCCTTTAATGTATTAAGTAAAGGGAAACAACTCGAAGATTTTCACAACACTAAGTGTTGTGATGTGGGAGGTGAGCAGTTGAAAACATTAAACAATTTTTTACTTTTCAACAATAATAAACAAAGAAATAAACAAAATACCACCAAAGAAATTGACCAAAGACACAAGGGAGATAACAAATGGGCCTAAAATACGAACAAGAGTTTAGAATAGAAGATGTTTCACAATTGAAAGATAGGACTATTACCTCCACATGTCGTAGTTAGTGTCTTGGAGTTCATTGTAGTAACTTCGGTTATTGTGACTGTGACACTTGGTCCTGAAATATTGATGGTTTAAGATCATGTACATTACAGTGCTGCCCAGCTAACCAGTTTACAAGTTTTCTAAAAATAGATCATGCGATCAACCATCCTGCTGAAAACAGTGTGACCAAGCATTTTGTAGTGTATAACACTGGCTGTTGGCCGCATTAGACAGGTGGCTGCTGGTTTAGGTATGTTTACATAGTGAAATTGATTGGGGAACAGAAACAGGCTGTGTGCCTTTAATGCAGGTTTGACTTTATATATATATATATATATATATATATATATATATATATATATATATATATATATATATATATATATATATATATATATATATATATATATATATATATATATATATATATATATATAAATTAAGACGTCTAATATTTACTCTCTGTTAAATTTGTCAAATCTTTGAAATAACAAATTAGAAAATCACATCCAAATAATCTATGCAACTTGGAAGGTTTTCTGTTTGGGGATTGAAATTGTATTGAAAACTGTTTTATATGATTATAAATATTATTTTCTTTGAAAAAAAATATGGTTTTATATGAAATTAAAGCCCCGTTCATAAGATAAATGTTTTGTTTGTCAAAGTCCGTCAAAGAAAACTTGGTCAAATGTTTCTCATCTGTTCACACTATCAAAGTTTTTTTAGCAACTTGTACAGGTAAATGCGGGAGCCATGTACTTGTAACATGTAGGTAATGATTACGACATACCGAGTATCTGCTTTGATTGACTGAATTCCGTAAAAAAAACAGGATGAGTTTCTATTCCAACAAAGTCCGTCACATTTCTTTGATAAACTTTGATCAAAGTTTTCTTTGGCCGTTTACTCGATCAAAGTTTGCGTGAAAAAACTTTGACCAAGAAAACTTTGATTGTATGAACGGGGCTTAAAAAACTACAGTGACCGAATACTACTGGTGATCTCTTTCTCTCTCTCTCTCTCTCTCTCTCTCTCATTGAAATATGTCCACGTTAAAAACATTTCGTTCTGGACTACTACGTTGTACTACATCTATCCTATACATTTCGTTGACACGTAGCCTAATTGTGGAAAGCAGTGTTCGAGAGTACCAGAATTCAATCATCCGTAATGACGCAGATTTGTTTCCGTAACCTAGGTCTGACGAATCAGTAAAATAAATACAATATTTATGTAACATTTAATAATATCGTGACTTTTGAATGGTCGCAGCAGATAACCCATACGCTTTCAAGTGTATGTATGTTTAAATGGGCATTTAAATGGTAACATTACAGGTGTCATATTCATCTCCTGTGAAGTGATATCATGTAATCGGGTTATTATTAAACTTGTTGAAACGAATCCTTGGTGCACTACTGCAATTACGTCCACATACGTAGCCTTCTTAATAAAAAGTGTTGACCCTGCTAATGAAATGACAAATGTTATTATTAACCACCATTGTGACAAATCATGTTTGCGGTATCCTAAGTAGCTAGCCAATAGGAACTCAGTACCCAATCTAAATTTAGAATGAAGATTTACTCACCAGTCTCATGACGGACGATTATCCGTTTGTAAGTTTTTTTGTATGCAATACTTCCGGGGAGAAAATTATGACTAATTCTGTATTGTCAAACATTGCTCGAGACAAAATGATATTTATTGCGAGTCGGTTTCAAAAGTAATGTTTACTTTATAATAATCATCGTTGTCACCGTCAGCGTATTAAGTCATTGTCTCCTGTGACAACATTTGAACTCGTCCATCTCAAAGAAAAGCAAGGTCCACTTTCAGGATTTAGGAATGTATGATGTATAAAATAAAATTTCTAATAACTGCACATGCAATATTGACTTGTTTACCCCTGAATTATGACAGTAGATCAAACCATTTACTGTTTCGACGAGTCAAAATATGACTACAGGGGTTGATAAGTTAATATACCTTTTCGTTTATATTTGTCTTTAGATACCGTCTTTTGTGATTTGAGTGTTATTGAACAAATTTAATTGTATATATTATAAAAATAATACCAAAGTTTTGCAAAAATGGGATAAAATCAAGTACTCAAGAGATCTGTCAAAAAGGCTTCATCATTTGAGCTCGAAAATGAGTTCCAAAACAAACAAAAAAATTATCATGAAAGGCCAAAAATAAAAGAAAACGAATTTGCCAACATTTATACGATTATAGTTTCCTTCATCTGCTTCGTCTATTTTTAATACTCTTAACACACCCCACACACTTGGCTAGATAGAGAGAAGGGATTCAGTAAAATAACCGGAGAAAACCATGTTGAAGTTATATTCCAATGTAAAATAAGAGTCAACTTATACATATAAAAAATCTCAGATACCAAAGTATAAATCTTTAGGGTATCCAGGATATAGGTACAAATCTGGTAAAAATGGACAAACACGGACCTCTTACAATCAAGAGGTGGGATCAGGTGCCACGGAGGAGTAAGCATCCCCTGTCGATCGGGATTGATTATGTTGTATCTTCAATTTCTAGTTCGCTGGGATATATCGCATTGATATATGTATGAAAATTGTCATTATTAATTGACAAAACGTCGTCGATATATCTAAATGTCAAATTAAAGGACACCGCTAACTTTTCTTCTTTTGATTCAGCAGTTTCTGAATGAAGTCCTCTTCGTTTGAATAAAGGGACAAGTCCTGGGGTACTTGCCATGCACTGGAATAGGCCCGTTAGTACTAGCCACACTGGCACCTGCTCTGAGTTGGGTTCCTTCCCATGATTCAACAGTATTTGCGTTACAAACACGGTCAAAACTGAATTTACGACTTTGATTTTTCCAGAAACAACATAACGTGGTTAGTACTGGCCTATACGATGTGAATGGTAAGCGCTCCGGATAAGTGACCATCGGCCTTCCGCAAGTATACTGACAGACTTTCTTACAAAATCAGCGGGACTGGAACCTACACTGACTACAGGTGAGAGAGTTCATGGTTTGACCCTTCCAACCCGAAGTATCTAGATGGTTTGTTCTTTTATATTGTTTAGACAAGTCTATTATGGCCTGTAGGGTTTAAAGGGTTAAAGTGAGATGCTCTAACATCTCTAACTTGAACACTAAGGCCACGGCACTGTTTTTATATGTGATGTTTTTATAGTCACGTATAGGTCTACAAAGGTAAAGTGGCACATCCACTTACTCCTCCATGACACCTGATCCCACGTCCGTAATTCTCAGAGGTCCGTGTTCACCAGATTTACATGATGTCTTGTGAACCTTCTAACAATTAATAACTTGGAATTTGTGATTTTAATATTCTTGAAAAAGTTCTTTGCTAATATTACATATTTTTCGGAGTTTTGTGAGATATTCAGCGTTGTGGACCAAAGCTTATATATGTATTAACAAACTGACAATTATGAACTTACGTCTTCGATCGCCTCTCTTTGAATTACCGGATCCCTCTTCTTGTGGAAGTCCTTGTTGTGGAGGACGAGACGGACTTCCCAATTTGCTTCCAACAATATCCATACTCTCTTGTATTTGATCGTACCCTGTTGTCTTATCGACAACAGGGCTACTTAATGAATTACTGATAAAGTCTGTCTTAGCCATCGATGGCATGTTCTGTTCTTTCTATCTTTATATAGTCTGCAGTTTCAATAAACAAAGTGGCGCCCGGAAATAAGTAATAACTGATACAGGGGCCTATAAGTGATCTGTACCTAATGAACGATAGTTTGTTTCGTTTGGATGACGCATTTAATCATTTAAACACAGTTTAATATTTTTCAATTTAACTGTTTTTTTTCCATGTGGTTTGATCTTTTACTCTTTAACGTAGAATAAATATTGTAAAAGAGATTTGATCCCCATAAGAATGAAAACAACCACTGTGTTAGTCATGTCATACATTTATTTATCAAACTTTCTGAAACAATCGATCTTCCGGAAACTGCATTGATTCATATGAAGTACTTAGCTTTTGTGAATACATGCTACTTGGTGTTCGTGACACACATAAATCTTACAACAAGTGGTTATAGGCCCACCTTTATAATTTATAGTTACAAATTTGTTTGTCTGTTTGATTGTTGTTTTGCATCTCGTCATTGTTCACTTACATGACGATGTCACCAGCTATAGATGAATTGCTGCATGTTTTGGTCTGTGCTATGGACAGACTCCAAATGCAGTGTAGGTTCTTTTACGTGCCATGCCTGGCATGAGACGGGACTTCGGTTTTTTAAAGTCTCATCGGAAAGACCCTTGACTCTCCCTTCGTATACCAGCTCATTGGAACAGTCAATATTCAATATCATTGGTATCAGCCATAACCGCAAATATCTCGCAGATAATCCGATATGCTCGATCATGTTCAATATATGAACATTTCATCTACAACGGCAAACTACTCACTGATACCAATGAAATTCATTGTCCTTCGACGGGAAGCACATCCATGGAAAAAAACACAAAAAAAACCCCCAAAAAAACAAACAAACAAAGAAAGAAATTTCGGCCCTTGTCTTTTATCAAATCTGTCACTTGATAAAGCCAAGGGATCGGTGAATATTGAGTGTTAATAATGTTTTTTACTCACTGATAAGTCGTTGTCACAAGGAAATCAGGAATCTTGTTTAATGTCAACATTTCACAAACTTTACGGTCGTTACAATGACCTTGTTTGCAATTGTGTTCCACTTGCCTGTTCGATAGTGGTTGTTAAATCGTATTTATCTATTATAAAGATTCATTCTTCAATTATTTCATTTCAGTTCATCTGTGATCTAACGATGAGGATGCCTTCTCCTCCATGACACCTGATCCCTCCTTTGAATTTCCAGAGGTCCGTGTGTGTCCACTGTTTACCCGATTTGTATATTGTCTGCTTAACCTTAACATTTAAGACCACGTGATCAAATTTTAGGCACACACTTAGAAATCAGTACAGGAATGAAGTAGTCTCTATAACAAAGGTCAACAAGAAGGTCCAAGTGTCTTTTTATAGCAAAAGTATTAGCCGTGTTTACAAATAACAATTATTGCGATTTTTTCTACTCTTACTTCTTGTACTTGATGTACAATAATAAATAAAAGCTAATACACAGGCATAAAAATATTATATTCCTATATATTTTGTGAAAATAAGGTCAGGTCAAGTGTGGTAGTCCTATACTAGTATAAATAGTAAAGTTGAGTTAATAATTTGAAATTGAAAAAGTGCCACACCTGGGCTTCTCAAGAAATTTTCACAAAATATATAGGAATTTGAGAATTTTTATAAATGTTGAAATTTCTTTTTGTTATTGTATATCAATCTAAGTAGTAAAAAGGGGAAAGTTTAAAGGTCATAGGCAACGATTTTTAAGTTTGTCTTTTATTTAAATATCCCAAAAATAACCACCTCAAAGTTGTATAGCCAAATTATCTGAGGTGAAAAATGACAGGACACTTGTTTATTATGCCATCAATGTTCACTTATCGACGTCTCGCTTGTGCGCTTAATGCCCTTGATATAATCCAGTCGCTATTTCGCACACTCAAATCACAGTAACCGACTATGATATCGGTATGTACCTGTGTATTATGAGTGTACCATCCCGACATAGATTTAATATTATCAATTATCTTTGATGGCTCACTTTTTCATAATTTGTGATTTTAAGAGATTGTCATAAATTATAATAAAAATATGTAAATGCAGTTTACAGTGAAAAAATAGTAACTGATGTTCCAGTGTTAAAGGTGGTCTTTGGGTAGGGAGAGATAGGCTTTGTATATAATATCGCTGGTAAAAAGATATTTTCGAAGTTTGTATTTTATTATATATTTTTTTATTATATTGTTATTTCTTGATAACGTGACCATACCTATATCAGCGATATATGGTAGGCTTTATATAATATCGACTTCAAACAATGTAAATAACTAGAAGTATGTAATTCTACAGTCCTCGTCTAGACGATAATGGGGAAGAGTTACCTGTCAATCATTGCATGGATTCATACGTAAGCGGTCACTTGTAAAAACAACTACAATAGTGAATAGATTCATAGAGCTTCGGTACGTAAACGCTCACTATAGACAAGTAGGCCTACGTATACAATGAGAAGTGATGAGAGAGAGAGAGAGAGAGAGAGAGAGAGAGAGAGAGAGAGAGAGAGAGAGAGAGAGAGAGAGAGAGAGAGAGAGAGAGAGAGACCGCCACAATAAACAAAAAGGATATATGAAAATCTTAATTTTAAAATTCATTTTGAAACATAACAAATCTTCATATTTTTTTCTTATATATCAAATATTTTTAATATTGAAAAAATGATAAATTAAAAAAAATATATTTTCAAATATAAAAAATCAGTCGATTAAAGAAATATTTTCTAAAATATATTAGGAAATTATTTTTTAAAATTAAATAAAATATTTTCTAATACGAAAATTTGTCGAATTCTTAATATTAAAAAATCATCCGATTTCTAATATAAAAAAGTATTTTGTAATGTTTAAAAATAATATCAAATTAATATTAGAAAGATCAATCAATGTTTTCATATTAAAAGGTTATTTTCTAATACGTTTATTAAAAACCATTTTTAATATTAAACATTCAATTTATTGATATTAAAAATAATTTTGCAATACATGTATTTAAAAAATAGGCAATAAATTCCCCAATGGCTTGCAAGTCAATGTGGAATTTCTTCCAACTTACGTTTGAAATTACTAGGCTCTGTGTATCGTTTTTTTAATAGAGAAAATTAAGTCTTATCTTCAGAATTTATCAATTTCATATTCTCAAGTTATAAATATTATGTTAACATCTTTTTAAGCATTAGGACTTTGAATATTCGATGTCAACACCTTCACATTTCATCTATCCACAGAACAAAAATAATAAGTAATAGAGAACAAATACATGTATAAAAAGTCCGTTACACCATTTTTATAAATTTTCCGCTGTAAAACCATTAAGCCCCTATATATTAGTCTATTTTCTGTTAACAACCATATGCGATCACTTGTAAATATACAGCGTCAGCGTTACGGGTAATTACATGCTGTGCTAAAACACGCAAATAAAAAAGTAATTATAATTTTCCCAATTTATTAAAACTTTTCTTCTAAATGTTCACTGGCTAATTAGTAAAACAACGGTTAGGTAAGTTATCGATAAGACAACTCATGTATTCACGCTTCAGCAATTTTCACACCTTACCCCGTTCAGATAGATTAAATATGCCGACAAGAGTCTGTATCTTTACATCTATACCACTATCCATTGAATTCTTGTGAGAAATTGTTCTCGAGCAACGTCACAAACAGGCGGGATAACCCGCATACCGTTTCTCGAGGACTGTAGAAACTGTGATATTAAAGGCGAGCAAACAACGGATGCTGGTAAATTTGTCCCATTTCCAATTTGTCCCATTTTTTGTCAATTCGTCCCAAATCCAATTTGTGCCAAAAACCAATTTGTCCCATTTTTTTTGAAATAGTAAACATATATTTCTTATAATAAAAATGAGAACAAATATTTTTTGAAGAGTTATGGATGATTTATGATCATTTTAATGTCTCTTTCACATCAATATAATGCATTTCGTAATTATCTGAATAAGCCATAATCTTGTTTGTTCATAACGTGTTGTCACTTTGAAATCTAACGGTAAACCTAGAGATATAATTATATACAAATGAATTATGCAGTGTACATGTGTATGTGAAAGTTTAATGGAGAGTAATTATAAATTAGACAAGGTTTAGACACTGTAAAGCAGCCATGTTTAGCATTTGATTAAAGTATAGAATTTGATATACAGTATCTTTTATATTATTGTTTTCTATCGCTGTTCTTTTTAAGATTCAAGACATTAAGAATATAAAACTTTTTAGCTAAATTTGTTAATTTTAATGATTAATTTTTGTTATGTCGATAAATAATTAATTGTGCATACAGGTTCTTTTTAATAGTTTCTGTGTAATTCTTTCGTAAACAATAAAAAAGTAGACAGAGTTGACAGATAAACAGCTAACATATTGACAGATTAAATACTTGAATTTACAAAATGTTTCATACTGGAAATAGAATGATAAAAATAATGACACAGGTATCTTATTTATATAAATTAAACGTAATTAAACTTCATATCATTTATGACAATGAGCGCGAGAGGGGCATAGAGAAAGAGGGAGAGATAAAGATTGAAAGATACTTAAAAACAGAGAGAGGGGGATAGAGAGTGAAAGAGACAGCGAGAGATGATATATATATATATTATATATATATATATATATATATATATATATATATAATATATATATATATATATATATATATAGAGAGAGAGAGAGAGATAGAGAGAGAGAGAGAGAGAGAGAGAGAGCAAGAGGATAGAGTGAAAGAAAGAGAGATAATTCCCTTGATTTGTTTGAATTGTATCTTCAGCAAAATATATGTGTAATGTCATTATACAATTATTGCCCTTGTTTTGAGTTGACATGAATATTTGTCTAACCGAGAGGTGTTATATCACCCGATGGCCCTGCCCGAAGGTGACATAACATCTAAAGGGTGGGCAAATATTCATGTCATCCCAAAACAAGGGCAATAATTGTTTTATTATACCGAAAGGCAATAAAACTTACCTAACAAACTGACCTACGTAAGTTCATAACGATTGTAACACATGTCTCTAGCATTATGCCTAAAGTCAACAAATATACATGTGGTCAATACTCAAGCATAATTAACTGTTTTTAATATTACAAGATAAAAACAAACAATTATGCTGCAACTGGACATGTTTGTATATTGAATGCATACAGTTGTAAATAATAATGAAATTATTGCTAATTTGTATAAAACTTAAAAAATATAGAAAAACGTCCATGTAATATACATGTTTTTAGATATTGTATAATTTTTTTATTAGAATGATTGAAATATTATTAAAGTATCCTACTCATATTTGGAGTACCATACCTTGCTTTTACAACAAAATGATAAAATTATCAAATAAAAGCTGAGTATTGAGTAAATTTGGTGACTTTGGACTCAGGTTGGTTATACAAACTAATAATAATTATAGAGGGCGAAGCCCTCATATATGTAAAGAAGCTCAAATTTTTATTCCTACTACATCCGGGGACCCGTACTACTAATGGTAAAATTTTTGCTCACATCGGAAATTTGCGCGTTACATAAATAAAATGTCGGAAATGCAAAGTCATTACTTAAAAGCGCATTGCAAACGAAGTAATAAACGACCACACTAAGAAACGTTTTGTAGACCGAGACTAGGCCATAACGACTATGGATGTACATCGAACCCGATCACGAAGCGCCTCCATTATTCTGGTAATGTGAACTGCACGAAATGATGGATATGCTGGGATAGAGAAAAATATATAGCATAAAAACATATTTGTGCATTTAATTTATGACTAATAAATACCACAAAAATTCTATTGAAGTTTAAGCACCAATGACACAGTCAGCCACTCAATATTTTATTTAAAATAATGAGTGAATGACCGGGACATTTAAGTGATAAAAACACTGAATATTAATCCCTTTGGCAGGGGGCAACACCACGACGGAATCGCCAAAGGCATTAACTGAACATGGAAAACTGTTGATGAATACCTATGTATTTATAACAATAATAATAATAACGACAACAATATATATATATATATATATATATATATATATATATATATATATATATAATATATATATATATATATATATATATATATATATATATATATATATATATATATATTAGTGACATGCCAAAATTGATGCAACTTTGTTATTGTTCTCTATACATTTCATATAAATCAACATTCCATGAAATCAGGGTCCGAAGGCATCAAATTAGTTCAACACTCAAACTCGACTTTTATTTCATTATTTTGACTACATATAATGGTTTGTAAAACTATTGGATTTTTAGTGATTAGGACAAATTTTTAATTATTCATATATAATTTTTTAGACATCACATTTATGAATTTCCTGTAAAGAATGAATAAATACTTTGAGTACATAAAGATTTTTTTTTCAATATTTCTTCAAATACAGGGCGTGCACAACATATGAAGATTTCATATACAGAGGTAAACTACTCACTGACAAATTATTGACACAGGGATATCGAAAACCGCGTTTAATGTCAACTTTCTGCAAATTTTTCGGTCGGTATAATAGTCTTGTTTGCGACTACTCTGTTTCACTAAGTGAAATGTTGAGTTGCCTTTTCGTTGGCGGTTGTTGAGACGTCTGTACCAATTGTGACGAGGATACACTCCTCACTTGTTTCATTGGACTCACGGCGGGTGTGACCGGTGGACAAGGGATGCTTACTCCTCCATGGCACCTGATCCCACCTCTTTGTTTCCAGAGGTCCGTGTTTGTCCATTTTTACCGGATCTGTATCTATGTCCTGGACATTCTATTGATTTATACTTTGGTATCTGAAATTTTTATATTAGCAACGATTTTGATCATTATTTACAATGTCATCAATATACAAATATGTCCAGTTACAGAATTTATTTTGCATGTTTTTACCTTAAAATGGATACAGTTAGTTGAGCTTGAATACTGAGATAAGTTTATATATATACCACTTTCTCTTTAGAAAATACACATAACTTTTAAACTGGAGCTCAACTGATGAAGTCTAATTGACAGAAACGATATCGTCTTGAGCATTATAACTTTGGTAGTATGTTTAATATAATATATATATATATATATATATATATATATATATATATATATATATATATATATATATATATATATATATATATATATGTGTGTGTGTGTGTGTGTGTGTGTGTGTGTGTGTGTGTGTGTGTGTGTGTGTGTGTGTGTGTGTGTGTGTGTGTGATATAAAATTATATAATGTAGCACATTGTCATATCAAGGTTTATACAAACAATATAAGTTTTTGCCTAAAGATTTTTTTCCTTTCTACCGAAAGTTAAAGTTGGGGCAAAATGACCAAAATCCCCAGTAATTTCATTATCTTCTTGTAATTCCAATTAATAAAGAACAGAAAAGTTCAATATTTTGAAAGAAAAATAAAGAAAAAAAAGTTCAAAATTATGTAAAAACATTTTTAAGAATTATGGGACAAATTGGATTTGGGACATATTGACCAAAATAAAAGTTGGGACAAATTTACCAAAGTGGGGAAAATCGGCAAAAAATTGGGACAAATTGGAAATGGGACAAATTGACCAGACCCCGCAAATAACGCTTTATGATGAGATATTTTTTTCAAAAAATTGCACATATCTTTTTAAATGTTTTTTCTTTATATTTTTCCACTTTACAAAAATTTTATAAATTTCGTTTTCTATGACCACTAAAAAAACAGTGAATGCCAATTTAAACTATTAGAAGCAGAATATTTGCTACTTCCGTTTGCAGCTTCGTATTCTTTAAACGACCCTGTTGTTGTATGTTTACCATGATGAAACATGCCTAGGATTTTGTATACATCACGTGCTTTTTGATGTTGAGAAATTTCTACATATTTGAATCGGCCTATTGTTACTTAAATTAACCATGGTTATTTAAAGGGGTATGAGCTTTGTCTACAAAAAATGTTATTAATTTTTTTTTGCTACGTTTACTACTTGTATTTGGTGTACAATAACAAATAAGAGCTACACACAGGCATAAGAAATCTTATACTGTGGATTCCTCTTAATTACATAGCCAAAATGTCAGAGAAAATTATGCAAATAACAGGAATATGCAATAAACAGGAATTGGTGTATTTTTTAGAACAATGGTGAATTATGTTCAATTAGTCTTTTTGATTGTGTGTATAATACTTTTATAAACATCCTAGGTACACTGGTAATGGAATATCATTAAGCTTTCGGGTAAAATGATAAAATAACATTTTCATAAAACTTTATTTAATATGATCTCATTTCTATGTAAATAATATGACCAAACATGACTCTTTTCGAAAATCAGTACATTTCCCCCCATTTGGGGGATATTTTATGCAATTAACAGGAATTCTTGGTTTAACCTATGCAATTAAAATGAATATTTAACATGTAAATGATAGGAATCGGTTTGTGTTTTGAATTCTATATGCAGTTAACAGGAATATGCAATTATCAGGTATGCAATTAAATGGAATCAACTGTATTCCTATATATTGTTTGAAAATAAGGTCATGTCCAGTTTGGTAGGTATGTACATATACAAATAGTAAGGTTGAATTAATCAACTGCAAGTGAAGAAGTTAAGATTTTCACAAAACATATAGAAATTTAAAAAATTTTTATGCATATGTATATTTCTTTTTTTGTTATTGAATATCTCAGTAGTGAAAAAGGAAATAAAAGTTTTGAAAAAAACCACAGGTAATGCCCGTTAATATTAACATTCATTTTACCTAAAAACAAATAAATTTTCACGATCACTCTACGGTCCTATACCTCTGGATACATAATGATACATATTTTGTCGAGAAATGGCGTCAAGAGACAATCATTACCTATGACAACGGTTTTGTTTTTGCGGGAATCTGTGTCATCTTGTCTTCCCAAGTTACAGGACCGGAGTTATCGTGAAAAGGTCTTTGAATAAAAAAAAAACCCCGGAAATTAAGATTTACGTTAGTTTAATATTACTGAAGTTTGTTTCAAAAATATAATTGAATAAAATTATCCATTTCTCTTACTTGATATTGAAGATGATGGGGCATTAGCTGTGTTTTCTTTTAATATTTCCCCCTTTTTACTTCATAGATTGATATACAATGTAACAAAAAAAAAAAGATATTTATACAGAGGCATAACAATTATTAAATTCTTCTATATCATACTTGGCAATTACTCATTTGCTGTTGATTAATTCAACCTTACTATTTGTATATGCATATCATGGTAGACCTGACCTTTTACACAATATAAATAAGAATATTGGATTTCGATGCCGGTGTATAACTCTTGTTTGTTATTGTACATCAGGTAAAAGTAGTAAAAGTAGAAAAAATAATTGGAAATAATATTTTTTATTTTTCAGCTAATGTCCCTTCAATCGACATGTGGATCATCAGAATAAACAAGTGACAAAACGTTTGAAACAAGAAAAAGAATAATGTTTGAATCTTGTATCTTACAATTAATCAATGCGATGTTGACAGCTTTTATTAAAAACCACTTAATAATTAATATTAAGCCGACATGGCTCAGTCGGTGGCGCGCTCGACTCTTGGTCGTGAGGTCATGAGTTCGAGTCCAGACGGCGGTAGGTTGGATTCCTGTCTGTGGGATGAGACAGTAAAAACCGTGGTCCCGTGTCACAGTAGGTGTCGGCACGTTAAAGAACTCTCACTGCTCAATGGCCGTAAGTGCCAAGCATAGGACAAAATCTGAAGCCCTTCATCGGCATTTGGTGCCGTCTCCATATGAGTGAAAGATTCTTGAGTGGGACTTTAAACAACAATAACAAACAAACAAACTAAATAATACAGTTTTGTTAAATGAATATTAAGAATTTCATTTAGATTTCAGTATAATGACAGTGATTGTCATAATCAAGTATCATTAACAGAAATTGTTGAATATCTTCTGTGATAGTGATTGTTTAATCGTTTGTGTACAGCAAATGATTAACACCAGTTGATAATTCCCATTTTTATTGGGACTCGCGTAGGCTGTGATCGGTGATCATCTGAACTTTTTTTCTGTCGAACAATTAATATATTTGTTAATTAGTTTACAGATATACTTATTATCAAAACGATTTGAAAATACAAAACAAGAGATCCCAGAGGGATCTTGGCGCCCACCATGGAAGTTTCTGTGTCTGATCTACGACAGACTGTTCTTTTCTCTTATTTTGTGTCTCAACATTGAATTTGAACTTAAATCCATATTTCTGTGAAATACTTTTTTTACAAGATTATAGCGAAACTGAACTTGAACTGAACATATTACATTTTAAGAGAGAATGGAATTCAACATGGCTGACAGGTGTCCATCTTGGATTTTGATCTCTCTGAAAATGTAATACGCAGATTTAGACCTCAGGTGTAACCTCCATAATCAGTTTCGAAAAGATTCCTTCAGTATATTCTGAGAAATACATACTTCCATTGTCAAAATCCAAGATGGCCACTTGTCAGCCATGTTGGAATCTAATCTCTCTGAAAATGTAATATGCACAACTAGACCTCACGTGGAACCTTCATGTCCAATTTCAAAGAAATTCCCTTCAGTCCCTTCTGAGAAATAGCAATAATAAACTTCCTTTGGTCAAAATCCAAGATGGTCGCCTGTCGGCCATGTTGGATTCCGATCTCTTTGAAAATGTAATTCCACAACTAGACCTCAAGGGGAACCTTCATTTCAAATTTCAAGGAGGTCCTCTCTGTCCTTTCTAAGAAATATCGGTAACAAAATTTGTTCAGGACAGACGGACGGCGGACGGACCACGGATGCAGGGCCATATGAATAGCCATATGTTGATGGTGGGCTAATTAACAAACTGAGTCAAATCGAATACGCCCGTTTTGTCCCAAAACAATTTGAATTAATAAAGGAATAATCAAAACACGCTGGTCAGCGCAGGTTCGAATCTGAACCTCAGCTGAAGTTTGTCCGTTTAGTTGCGGAAGGCCCCTCCACCATTTAAAACTGGCGGCTATCATCTAACTGAAATATTGTTGAGTGTGCTGTCAACACTTTTGAAAATCAAAATTGAAATCAAAAGTATCAAAACCTAAGTATGTGTTTTTTTTTAAATATTGGATATTAATTTGAAAATCTAAAATTCAAACTGGGTTAAATCACGCTCGCATCGTCAATGTGTTTGCCTGCACTCTTACACTGACAAACAAAACAATAGTGAGGTTTTCCTGTTTATCGCTAAAATGTTTATAATGCAAGTCCTGTTTACTATCAATGATAGGCGGAATTTATATCACTCCTTGTGTTTTATCCTAATACGGGTCATCCTCTTAAAACTGTCATTTTTAAATTTGTATTTGAAACTGTGAACATAATATGGAGCAGCAGCAGCAGCAGCAGCTGCGAAAAGAGTCTTTACAACATAACCAATTAAAATTATGCAAGAAAACAAGGAATTCTGTCTATTGTAATTTTCCTAGTTTTAAAAATTGTTCGTGCCAGAAACAAAAAGAGTTACTGTCACATTATATGCTTTTTAAATCACATATGTTTTTAAAAATATAAAAATCACAACTTCCCCTAAAATTGTCCTAAAGACCATTTTCTCAGCCGTTGGATCATAAAAATTTTTTTTTCTTACTGTCGGTCACCTTATATAATCCGCGAAAACATTATTTCGCAAACTCAGGTGTTCAGATATTATCACCATTGCACGAATTCGCTATTCACAATAATAAGTAGAGTCGAACCCACTCACATCGAAAATTTTACATTGAAAACCTGCTTGATTTGAAAAGATTTTCTTTATTACCACTACAACCTGGATATGTTGAAACCCCTATTTATTTGAAAGAAAATTCCCATTCGGTTTTAAAATATCCGGGTTCGACTGTACTTTTCAGTTGCAAACGGCATACCTTAGGTATTAGAGCACGATTTTGATATCTAAAGTATCTACAAATGTGTCCATGGCTATTTTATGTCATTTTGTTTAATAGAGAAAATAATTTGCAGTGCCTTGCAAGCTATAGATATTGAAGAGATGCTTGGCTAACCACCAAGTACATGTCTTATTCGATAACTGAATAAATGGCTATCAACACAAAATTACACAAAATATTCACTTGAAATTCATATTTGCGAAATTTTTGTGATATACGTTATAAAAAGACAAAAAATGACAAAATTTTGCAAATACTCAATATTGATCATAACGAATTTAAGTGATGATTCGTTAGTAACTCTAAAATTGACCAATGATCAACCCACACTACATTTTTATTCTGTTATGTGTATTTACCGTCAGAAAATCAGAAATGAGATCCACAGAAAAAAATCAATATTGTTCATAAATCGAAGGATCAAAATAATAAAAGTTTTGCAATTGTAAGTTTTCGCATTCCAGTTTATATATAAGAGTGTTTATTCTATACTACAAGATCAAGGCAAAACATCTCTTAGCAGAACCCTTAATTGAAAGAAATATTTCTTTTCCTAATCGGAATCCGTTTTACTCGTCTTTTAAGCAAGTTTGAAGGTCCACCATCAGAAGCCTTTGGTCATATCTTGAAAGCCATGTACTTTGTGGTGATGATGACATAAACTGATGCCTCGTGAATTTCATCCTGCTATTTCCAGTGTTATTTTAATTTCTTTTCAGACATGACATTTTTCAATAACAAAGTACACATTTACATCACCGGCACTTTTTCCTGTGGTTTCAATCACAGTTTTCTCTCCTTCCGATGCTAGTTCACTTTCTGACTCTGTTTGTCTTGGCAAATCATTGGCTAATTGTACATTTTTGTCCACGTGATTATTTTCTGTGTCAAGGTCATCACTTTTGATATCTTCTTTCGCGTTAACAATGTCGTCACCTTCACGAGATTCGTTTTCAGTGGCTATATCCGGCTTTTTGAGAACAAAGTAAGGATTGGAATCGTCCGACTTAATTACATCTTTTTCATTCCCGGAACCAAATGGAATATTTAGATTATCATCCTCCTCTGACGATATAAGAGGTCCACGGGGAATGAACCGAGTTGAACTCAGACGACGATCACTGGGGTCTTCAATATCCAGAAATGTTGGGATATGAAGTTCCTCATACTGCCAGCCTTCTACCGACTCCACGTGGTTACCGTCATTACCAGTGGTAGGGTACGCATCAGCGATCGATGGAAGTTTATGTTCATGTGAAGCCTGTGAAAATGCAGAACATTATATATAATGGGCTATTGTGATATAATACTCAATTGAAAGGGTATAGAAATTTGTCCCAGAAAGTTTCTGTTCATCCCTAAAATGGAATAAAATAGAATGAATGAAAGGGTAAAATAAAAAGAATAATATATTGAATTTACCTGTGTAAATAGTTATATTAAAATAAAAAAACTATAAATAAGTTTATTTGTTTCATCTACAGATACCGCCAAGTTTATCATAATCAAGCTATTTAAAGTTTATGACAGTAACGAAGTGAAGACGTAGTAAATGAAGTGCACCTGCAGATTTTCATGAATAATCACACATTCTGTAGTCCCATTCTGGTGACCAATGATGATGACTGTTTTAGAAATTTGAAATACAATTTTGCAAGCATCCCGAATTATTTTTGTTATTTTGGCTTGTTGTTGTTATTTTTATATGTTTGCTTTTTGTTAACTTTTATCTATTTAATTATTATTATTATTATTATTATTATTATTATTATTATTATTGTTATTATACACATGTATGACTATTTGTTTTTTTCACCATCAGGTGATCTATTTCTAATGTACATTTTTGTATATCAGATAAAAAAAAATACAAAATCCGCAAATAAGTTTTGCGCCGACGCACCTCACATTTCTCTAATTTACAAAATTCTACACAAAACTAAAAGTGCTCGATGGTTTATGTTTTACAGCAAAAAAAAAATCAAATAAAAATGTTATCCTTTTAATCTTACATTGCTGCCATCTAGTCAACATCATATTTTTATTTCCTTTTGTTACATGGCCACATGCATTTATATTGGAACATGAATGATATCATTAGTTATAATCATGACATTGAGAATCAATGAATGATAGAAAAGTAATGGATATTTCTGTTCCGTATAATAATACAACCTAACACCACTTTTTGGAGGGTGGCGAAAACTAAACCCGAGTGTACATAATTTTGTTTGTCCATGACTATAGTCTTGGACAGACACTTTTGTGTTCGAGAATCTAATTTCGCCATCCCTCTCTCAAAGCGATGTATAACGTTTTTTTTCTCATGTTGAAACAGTATTATTTTTGTTTAAAGACAGACGATAAAATTATGTTAAAATGTAGCTCCAGCATTTCTGGAATGAGCTTCTCTAATTTCATTTAATTGTCATATAATTTCGTAGATATATCAGTCTCAAATTCTTACCACGCTTTGATCAACTTGTGAATACTGTCTGTACGTTTCTGGACCTCTGCTACCTTTACGATTCTTGTAAAAAACAAAAAGGCACGCTAGGAAAACAATAACCAGCAATCCAGCCAAGCAACCAATGACAATGTTTGTCGTCAGATTCTCTTCATTGACATCAATATTCTGACTGGAATCGGTGTCAGTTTTCTGGGTAGGAAATAAAGCCTCGTTTTCACAATTGGGAAGCACTGGTTTTTTGGTTGGTATCGTGTACATGTATTTCCGGTTAAACTCTATGAAGGAACAATTACAGTTAAAGTATATTGTAACAGAGAATATGATCTAACCAAACAAAATATGATAGGTTGTCTACATCACGACTAGGTTACCAGTCTGTCATAACAATGTTACCTTTTAATTGTCAACAGCACGACTAGGTTACCAGTTTGTCATAAGAAGGATGTCATTTAGTTGTCATTTTCACTAGGTTACCAGTTTGTCATAACAATGTTACCTTTTAATTGTCAATAGCACGATTAGTTTACCAGTTTGTCATAAGAAGGGTGTCATTTAGTTGTCATTTTCACGACTACGTTACCAGTTTGTCAAAACAATGTTACTTTTAAGTTGCCAATATCATGACTAGGTTACAAGTTTATCAGAACAAGGTTACCTTTTCGTTGTCAATAGCACGACTAGGTTACCAGTTTGTCATAATAAGGTTGCTTTTTAGTTGTCAATATCACAACTAGATTACGTCTGAGTAGGCTACCAGTCTGATATAACAAGGTTACCTTAGGTTGTCAATACCACGTCTAGGTTCCCAGCTTGTCATAATATGATTGCTTTTTGATTGTCAATATCACGACTTGGTTACCAGTCTATCATAACAAGGTTACCTTAGGTTGTCAATACCACGCCTAGGTTACCAGTCTATCATAACAAGGTTGCTTTTTGGTTGCCAATATAGTATTAGTAAGCAGTCAATATATCCTTATTATATAGCAGACAAATTATGTGTAAGTTTTCTAGGAAATGCTTACTATTTACATATTAAACTTCGTATTCAATATAAATGTATTATGGAAAATATCCACTTTCTCTCTCATTCATACATACATACATATATATATATATATATATATATATATATATATATATATATATATATATATATATATATATAAATATATATATATATATATATATATATATATATATATATATATATATATATATATATATAGTATTCACCATTATAAACCATTCCTCTTTGACCATCAAAGTTTTTTTTTAAAAGTAATATGTATTCATAGTATAGCTAGCATCATTCCGTATTTAGATACGTTTTGACATCAGCCATGCATCCTCTGTTACGGAGGTATGTATGCCTCTGTTTAGATACCTCTTTAACCCCTTAACTTATTCACCCTTATACTTACTCTATACGTTGTTATACAGAAGAGTCAGCGAAACCATATCTCCGTGAATGTTTGTGAAAGAATGTGAACGCGTAATCATGTATTCGCAAAATAAAATTAAGTTACAGTATATTATTCAAATTGTTATAAGCAGTCAAAAACCTTTAAAAATCTGATTCTGGAGCAAATAACGTTTTGATTACCATACGGATTATTCTACTCACTTTTCGGATTTTACTATAGCATGCATATATCGGTCACCAGTGATGTATTAGAGCTATAGCAAAATTCATATAACCTGATAGGGTGGACAGTCTTGGAACTTTTTAAAATTTAATTTCTTTTTAACTTAAATTTACGTTTTTTAAGTTCAACTTTTAGATAATAAAGCAATACATTAAATCCGCCCAGCCATCTTCACACAGTTCAGTTTCATGATTTTGGATGACACCGAAGGAGTAGACGATGAATGTGCCGGAAAACAATTATACTCGGAATTCATTTTTTTTTTTTTCATTTCTTTGATCGCAATTTAAATACAGAAGTTCCGAACAGGGTGCATTACGAGAATAATTAATGCATGGGAGTGTGACAATATCGCAGACACAAAGTTGTCATATATAGTACAAACATATGATAAACGTAAAAAAATCAACTCTATCTTACCTGTATTGGAGCAATTAATCGTATTTGTTATTTCATCAATCAAAATGACGGGATTTAGTTCTGATAGGTCATTGTATGTAAATACATTTTTGCGAAATTCCACACTGTCTGAAATTTCCTCCCAACCCTTACAGTCTTCAGATTTAGCGTTCAAGGCAACAAGCTTTACTTCATCGGGAATTTTAAGAACACCGCACCTTGTTGTACAAGAAACATCGTCAGAAACAAGCATCACAAGGTTATTTTGCGTCGAGTCAGTATAGTTTTTCAATTGAACAGAAATATCTGACAAACTAAGCAACACTCCGGTTTTGGAGATAGCAATATCGTTATATACTTTTTCTTTTCCATTCCCACTTTTTAAACATTTGATCACTGTTTGTCGAAGACCAGTAAAGAAGAATTCATTTTCTTCTATTATAGACTCAGTCATGAGAATGAAGCTCTCCGCCTTCTGAAAAGTTATTTCTGCAAAAAAAAAAAAAAAATAATATTAATAATAATAATAATAGATAAATGAATAAATAAATAAATAAATAAATAAATAATAATAATAATAATAATAATAATAATAATAATAATAATAATAATAATAATAATAATAATAATAATAAAAGTAAAACAACGAAAAATATGGCATAAAATGTTAATATAATCTTATCATAATCAGTAAAATAAAAACATATGTATATACATGTACATATACCGTCCATGTTGAGGAGTCTCACCTAAGGACCACCTCGTTTAGGAGACCACCTTGCATTTAAAACCGTCAATATTCAGTTACTAGAAAATTTTTGAATAAATATAAAAGATTACAGACCCTCATTTACGAGATCACCTCGTTAATCAGTTAGTTAAGTGGTATTAATGACAAGGTTTCACTGTACGTGTGTCATGGCACATAAAGAATAAGTTTCACAAAAACAAATTGTCAAAGCATGATGAAGAAGTACCATGGATATTCGAAACTATAAGTCCATTTGAAGACGACAAATTAGAAACGCAAAGAGTAATTGCAAACCCCAAACGGATGGGAACAGGTGTCCGGAAGTAGTAGCGTCCCCTATTAGCATGCCACACTCGTCGCAACTGTTCAATGGAAAACTTTCGAATTAAGTGAAAAGGTAAAGTTCGGTGAAAAAGTCAAGCTCGTTGAAAAGGTCAAGTTCGGTGAAAAAGTCAAGCTCGTTGAAAAGGTCATCACTTAGTTTTAGATGTAATTGGCGAAAGGGAGTCATTGTATATGGCCGTGCTCCAGAATACTATCTCACATTCTTGAGAGCGAGGCTCCATATTGTTTTTAAAAAGACCCCCATATCTAACATAAAACTTCTTCAGTGACGATTTCAAGTGTTCTTTAACGTATTCCTGCGTGAATAGTTTATTGGCGAGTCGTTTGGCTCACAGAATAAAACATTCTTCAGAAGGATTATTCCCTGGCATAATGTAAAGGTTGAGAAATGAAAACGCCAGCGGGAGAAGACGGGATATCACTATCATGTCCAGTAGACATGTATTATTTTGCAAATTTATTGTTTATTTCGTTTCTAAGTAGTAATATTCCATCTTCTCTTGCCTATAGCGTTTTCATTTCACAACTTATACGTTATACCTGCTCTTCATCTGAATGTTTTTTTCTGAGAGCTAAACGACTAGCCAATAAACTAATTGCACAAGGTTACGTTGTTGAACGCTTAGAGTCGTCGTTTATGGTCGATACGGGGATATTGTTAAACATTATGAAGTCCCCCTCTCAGAGATATTAAATAGTATTCTGGATCACGGCCACAGACAGTGACTCATCACCAAACTTGACCTTTTTACCGAATTTGACCCCTTCATCGAACTGGAAAGGTTTCCATGGAACATTTGCGACAGGTGTGGCATACCGGCAGAAGACGCTGACTATTTCCGGACACCTAGTCTTATCCCGTTTGGGATTCGTGATTTTTTCTTCATGTTGAGACCATTTGCACATCATCTTATTCGTCGGGTTATAATGAACTTCAGTTTTTGATTATTGATTGGTACTTCTTCAATTTTACTTAAAGACATATTGACGCTCAGTGTACTAAAATATTTATTTCGATTTAAATGTGGTAAAATCAGAAATTTATAAAAAATGTTTAAAAGTATTTTGTCATTAATATCGATTTTCATGGTATGTTTAAGGTCTAAACATGAGAAATCAGGTTGCGCTTATTCCCTCACCAGGACATAACAAAGTAATTTGATCTAGATTTGGTTTAAATTTGATCCGAGGTTCCTCCAGATTGAAGCCAATCGGAGATTTTTTTGTGCTTGATCAACCAGGAAATAATTCGCACCTGTTTTTGTACGTACAATTCCTGGAACAGCCGTTGGCAGTTATGAAATGATGAACAAAAATTCTTTCACAATGGTTATAAGGGGGGGGGGTAATAGACCCTTTTTAGGACAGGGTCCTGTACCCTTCCAATCGGGAATTTTATGTCGCAATGGGCCAAATAAAAGGAAAAGTAACTATGGTCATTTTATTCATAAGAATAAATTTTAATCTAAAGTCTTTGAAGTAGCCATAAGTTCACACTAAATTCTCCTTTTTGGGGTTTTAATACCAAATTTGAATGACACGGCGGACATAATTTGGAAAGTTTTACTCAATTTGGGAAACAAATAGCAGATTTTGGATATGGAATGGGGACTTTTAAGGAATCGCATGCCGATACTGAATCATGTAGTGTCAATGCCTACAGATGATAAATATTGTATTTATGAAACAGCATCTATCAGTACATGATTTGTACCTTTTAGTTTCTGTGTAAAACCAGTATTGTTACTACTGAAAATGAAAATAAATTTGGCCATTATTCATATACATCATTGTACTGTGATGTAGACAGGAAACGACCGACATGTTAATCTTAGCTTATTTTGTATTAAAACTAAAGCATTGTTTTAATCAAAACAAATGTTATATCAAAGTTTTACACTGATTCTAGGAATATAACATAGTTTACAATTCCCTGATTTTAAAAAAATTATCATAACACTAAAACAAACTTTACAATCAATACATGTTTGTTTTAGACTTTAACGATAAAAATTTAGACGTCAAGCGTCTCCCGAACTCCGTATATAAATCGAGTTGACGTGTTTTGCGTATTTACAACAAACTCATAATGATTATTTTATGTTTGACTATAAACTGGTATATGGTGTTATTTCATTTGTATACTAATCCATCTCTCAGATGTTGTCGTCTGAGCATCTGGCATATATTTCCAAATATAAAATAGATGTATAGCATTTTGGAAGATATACATTGTGCTAAAAAGTAAAAAATCTTCAATATTATATAATAAATAAAGGGTAACAAAGCAAACCGACCTGTCTCAGACTTGAGTTGTTTTGACATTATCTTATTCTTTCACTCTAGAGAAAACATCTTTTCATTTAGTTCTTTAATTATTTATTTGTAATGATCATACTTTTAGCAGGCCCTGACATATCTCAAATCATTTTGAGGCATAAACACATAATCAGATGATAAAGTGATTTTAATGATCCGACTGACCTATAAAACCTATAAATAGATTGTATTTATTTATAGACAATATTCTATTTCATCAACTTTAGACCCTTATTGTTTCCCATATATTCATGACCTGGGAACCAAAGTTTGAAATAAAATTTGTATTTTATAATCAGGCTTTTGTATTAATTTTTTGATTTGTGGCTGAGTGATTTTGAGAGACGTCTTCTTTTAATTATTTCCCCTCTGAAGGGACCGTGACTGTCCCTTTGAAGAAATTGTAATCACATTCTCAAATGGATGGTTTGTGCCAGGTTTGTATGTTACTGGTTCAGTGGTTCAGAGGAAGAAGTCGAAAACATTTTAAAACAGTGTTTACAGCGACAACAAAAACAACAGACAATTTCTTATCAGAAAAAGCTCATTTCAGCCTTCTGCTTCTACAACCCTTTTTGAATAATTAATTTCTCATCATTAATGCGACCCAGATTTGATCCTTGGATTGGACAGGGAAGTATGCGAGATGCTATGGCGGATGCCAAGTCGGACACGTGGGTTTCATCTTTGTACTCCCACACGCCAACATCGGAGCCAACGAGAAACATTAACATAAGTTAATGTGTAAAATAAATAAAATTAAACTTTCAAGTTAACGTTTTTATCTGAATGTAAGGCCTTAGTGGCAGAGATGTTGCAGCATCGTGTTGTAAAACCGGGCGTCTTTCGATCTCGAGACGTGGTGAATCAACTGATCACGTGATGACATTTTCTGGTTTACTTACGGAAGGATGGAAGTATTTTCTGGCAACAATCTATAAATACGAAATTCCTGCTCTATTGTTAAAACCTACTGATATTATGCATAACAAAAATTTGTTGAATTTGGTGTTTTGTTTTCAAACACAAATCTGAAAATGATAAAAATTTGTTTCAGTTCATTAATAAATATAACATAGGAAAAGCATACATGATTTATATAAAAAGGAAAAGCACAAAATTATACATCTGAATAATACATACCTCCCATCTTTGTAACACTCCATCAACTCTAAAAGACGTATGTTTTATGTGTAGACTACAATCAGTGCACGTAGATTTGCCCTGTACAGGATATCCTATCAAACCAAATTGAAATTAAGACAATAAGAGTTGACTTCAGTAAATGTCGCTTAGGTTCGCATTTGTAAACCGGCAATGTTTGTATGAAGTATTGTTTTATGTGATCTGTTTGCTGCATCACGTGTGCAACATAGCTTGTTCTCTTGTCTTTTCCATGCTTTATATGAGCCAGCGGATGAGAAAAGGTCCGGGTCCGACTTACAACATAACCAATGAGCTGCAAGAAAACAAAAGATAATGAGTAACGTAATATTTCTAATTTTGTACATTTTTCCCACTGAAAAAGAGTTGCTCTCGTCTGGCTGGATTCATTCTCATAATAATGTGCATCAGCGTCGGAAGCAATTGAAAGTGCCAGGGGGGGGCTAAACCAACTTAAAACACATACACACGCCAGAAACGTCTGGGGGCTAAACCCCAATTTTCAACACCTATGTCTATCTTTGCAAAAATGGGGGGGGGGGGGGGGCTAAGCCCCCCCCCCTAGCCCCCACCTCCCGGTTCCGACGCCTATGATGTGTGTGAAGTTGGTAAAGTATTTGTCAATCATCGATGGACATCCAGTGTCTAGCTAGACGATCATCATTCATCTCCACATTCGAAGATAGGAATATACGGCAAGCATAATAATGAGAAATTCCGAATATCTGAATCATTCATTATTATGCTTGTCATAAATTCCTATCTTCGAATGTCGAGATGAATGTTGATTGTCTAGCTAGACATTCTGCATTATTATGCTTGCCATATAGTCCTTACATCGAATGTCGAGATGAATTTTGATTGTCTAGCTAGACATTGGGAATTATCCATCATTGTGCTTGCCATACATTCCTATCTTTGAATGTTGAGATGAATGTGGATTTTCTAGCTAGACATTCGGAATCATATATTTTTATGCTTGTCATATATTCCTATATTTGAATGTCGAGATGAATGTTGATTGTCTAGCTAGACATTAATTCGGAATCATTCATTATTCTGCTTGCCATAAATTCCTATCTGCGAATGTCGAAATGAATGTTGATTGTCTAGCTAGACATTAATTATTATTATGCTTGCCATATATTTCTATATACCTACAATTCAATAGTTGATAACTAATGCTGAGCCTTATTCCGTAGATGACGTCACTGCTGTTAAGTGGATAACTTTATAATATACTAGTCTGCCGATGACATCATGTTGGGTAAAATAGAAAAATCTCACCCAAGGGTAAAATTTATTCATCATTATACCTCTATGTTAGATTCTTAATTCTTATTGAACAAACGCATTCACGTGACCATGTAGGAGCAGAAACGTCAAGTTTCTCTCACGCGCTCCATTTTTCCTGTCATAGTTCCTCCCATTCGGAACCCCACTAAAGTTATCGTTCTTGATATGAAACAACTATGGATCATCATAAATTTCTTGGGATGTTTTTGTTTTGAATAAAATATTCTTGACACTTAAATGTTAGTTGTTTACTTTAAGAATTTTTTTTATATCTGTATAATACCGGTAAACAATTTATTGCCCTTGCATGAGGAAAATATGAAGATTTGTCCACCCTAAGCCGGTGGTCACTTTTTCACGGGACGAATAACAGATATGTTGAAGCGGGTCATTTTTCTACGACTACCCGGGTGAGATTACTATCCTTGAATAGTGACCCCAGGTAAGATTTCTATCGTAGAAAAGTGACCCGGGTAGCATTTAGCATTTTTACGACGGATAATTTTGTTTACGTTACACTGGCAATCACATTTACCCCCAGGGCAACGCCTTCGGGATAAATGTGCTTGCCCCCCCGCACTTTCAATTTGCTTCCGACGCCTATGAAATGTATAGTGTCTAACCCGTGGTCGCTACCGATGGATAGACATTTAAAAAATCTTGCCGTGAGGGTTGAGGTTGTCTTTTCTGTCAAAGGGGGAATGATATATATCCCACCTTCTATTGATACATTTAAGTAATTCCGTTGATTGCTCTTCTAGCAAACAAATAGCGTATTAACGCAATCTTCCGGTTGAGCGCGTGCAGATTGTCTACACCCTAGGGTGCGGACAAACAAATTCCGATTTTGCGCTGAAACGGTAGATATAGTAAAATCCATATAACCTGGCGGTGGAGTCTTGTGAACCCTTTCTTGGCCTGGACGAGTTATAAGTTTAGGTAACAAAGCATAACATTAAAATTACACTGACTAGAGTGATCGTTCCTACTCGACACCGTACATAAGAGAGTATCCAGTGAGGAATAAAACGATTTTTCCCATGCAGCTTGCCATAACCGAAAAAAGCGGGTATCTCTATCATTTTGCCGACCGGAAGACTGGGAAAGTCACAGGACCGCAATTACTGCTAAAGGATCTATTCCTCTTTCATGAAAAATCTGTTTAATCGCTGAAAATATAATTCGTTGCATCGTTGTAACACGCATAAAACACATGTATCCAGCATACGCGGACGCAGGATTTGAGGTTTAGAGGGGCGTGTTTTGAGCCTCACAGTGTCCTAGGATGCGAATCGAGAATTTGTTCAAAGGGGCGGAGAGGTGGCAGAGTTACACAATTATATATTAGATTGTTATAAAATACAAGCTTCACTGCACCGGCTTGTTTTTTTAATTGCTTAATAACCTTTGAACCGATAATTCATCTGAGACTATGGGGACACGCGCCTATTCAAAACAATTTCTTCAGTTTTGAAATTCTGAAGCTTCCAGACAGACATCTTAATGACAAGTTCAATGCTTCGGATACTAGAACGTCGTCGAAAATTTCGTGAAATTTGTTATTAATGTTCCATTTTTTATAGAAAAAAAAATAAGGTTTTACTTTTATTTTGCTAACAAAAGGGGTCACATTTCGCTGCGATTCTGTTTGAATCTCTCTCTGGTCACTGCATGCACACGTACAATACTAAGTGTTGATTAATCGTGAGGCAGTATTTAGTAATGGAGTCGAGTTTTACGCATCTTTCGGAAAAATATATTTCATGATTTTTATTCTGATATTTTCATTTCTTATTTTTCTTCAAATGCGATAGCTTGATAGCAAAAATTATTAAATATATTTAGCGAAATAAATGAAAGAATGAATAGAATAAAGAAAATGTAAATATCGCCACTAGAGGACTATTTGTCCCGTACGTGGTACATGCTTCCCAGAAACTAACGCGAATAATCCAGTCGTTATATTCCGCCGATCTCCGATTACTCCGCCTCGAGAAACGGTAGTGGATAGAGGGCGCTGCAATTATTCGAGTTACCCAGAAGTCTAAAGAGTTAATTATCACATTGCAACTCGTTTTTATCCTAAATAATGCATTAAATTGACAGACTAATTATTTACCCTAAATAATTTGAATTTCAACAAATACAAACCTTACAAGAGTAATTCAAAGGTGTCCAGAATTTTTCAAGTTTTATTTTTAAAAGAACTGAGGAACCTTTTTTCCTGGATTCGGTCAAGGAAATTTTTAATGTCAATTTTAGAGGAGGCGTGCGTCCCCATGACCCCTTTGATTCCGTCAGTGTCTAGTCATATTATTCTAATATAGAGACGCATGCATGTAGTCATATTATCTTAATAAAGACGTACGCATCCAGTCATATTATCCCCCAAAATATGCACGTATCTATTGTCCGATTAACATAAGATGGCAGTGCGGAGTAAGCTTAATTTTGATTATCATACGGATTATTCTACTGTCTTTTCGGTTATGACAAGCTGCACGGGACAAAACGTTTTATTCCTCATTGGATACTCTCTTATGCATGGTGACAAGTAGGAACGATTACTCTAGCCAGGGTTATTTTAACTAGCTCAGGTCAAAAAAGGGTTCACAAGACTCCGCCCCGCCAGGTTTTATGGATTTTACTATCTACTAGCCTAAGTCATAATATCACAGTCGGCTTACCCCAGTACTCGGGTACGGCGTACAGAAATTTCAATCAGTCATTCGATCCCGATGGTTTGGGGTTTACACATGGAAAGAAAAATCTTGATAGCGGATGAAATGAATGGTATAGATTCTTTCGTGATAGTCCAACTTATCAGGGTTATCGGTTAGGGTTGTCACTGCAATCTCTGTGTATACAATGTATGATGGATATTTTTGTTTCGGTAATTTGTCATTTTGAGTAAAATTACAGAGAAGAGTTATATCAACCAAATTATCATTATGATGGCCCACACTAGATACCTTCCGGCATAGACCTATAGAAATAAAGGGAAAGAGCAATATTACGTTTATGCATGCAACATTAATTAACTGATCATCTTAATAACAATTATCAAAATATTTAACAGAAGTATCCTGAAAGTAAATAGGACTGGCCAATTTTGGTATTGTGCCAATTTGGAAAAATAACATGAAAATAATAACATAAATTCTCAAGGACTGAACGGGTCCGTTCTTAGGACTTAATGAGGCCGAATCGTCGGACGAAAATATCCAAGACTAAAATGACTGAAGGCCGAAAAGGGCCGAGCTGACAAAGGGTCGAAACGTCTGGCAACTTAGAAATTATTAGGGTCAGAGAACACCAGCATAACTCCTGGTTCTAGGCCCAAATTCTGCCCCAATTTTAAGTTACTTTTTTTCTTGGTAACCCCGATTTTACCAAGAAAATGGTTACTTAAAGGCTGATGACTGGCGGTTTACACTCAGCTAGGGTGGTCCATGGAAATACCGAAAACACCGAAAACAATAACAATTTGCCGAAAACACCAGAAAAATCACAAAAAATGCCAATATAAATCAGACAAACAACTTTAATATTATTATTAAAAATATTTAAGCCTATATTTGGCTCTTAAATGTAAAGTTTAACATGATTTTGATGCATTTCAAAGAAGTTATTACGATATATTATTTTCGATACATAAGTCACACGTGTGAGCTCAGATTTGCATCCTAATTGACATCTAGATGCGTATTCGACTCGAATTATGTAAATCCTTTGAATTTTTTGCATTTTTATTCAGGAATACAACAAGACTTTGTGTCAATATACCAGTATGCATCTAACACAAGATAAATATAAAATGTATGAAGTTATGTTTATTGTGTGAAACAGAGTTCATCAGCGGCATGACTTGTGTATTAAAGTATCAAAATAACTTCTTTCAAATGCATCAAATTTCTGTAAAATTTTACATAAGGGATCCAAATATCAATATCTATAATATTTAAGTTGTTTGTCAGATTATATTGGTGTTTTCAGTGTTTTTTCTGGTGTTTTCCTTGTTTGTTTTCGGTATTTTCATGGACCCAGTTAGGGTATCAATTTTGTTTTAAATGATAATGTATTTTGCAAAATGCTTATATAAAATTATTTACCCATTAAAGCAATATGAGCTGTCGTAGATGAAAAAATTTACATGCCCATTGTTATGTAATATTTTATCTTGTATATATCCCAAAAAGGCCATCTGGTGGTTAGAATAACAAATCCATGCGTATAATTGCCCCAAACTTGCCAAATGTAACCCGTAATATTGGCTTGATATCATTCTGGCCATTACACATTAACTTTCGGTAATTCTTGCGAAGATTACCGAGTATCCATTAACGATGTGTTATTTAAAGTTAATATATATTCTATTCTTATTACCCTTTGTGTTTTTTCTCGTACATCATCATTTCATACCTAAATCAATTTCACGGTAAATTTAGTAAAATTTTTGTATTTAAGGAAATTAAAATATTTAGTTAAATTCAGTTTTTTAGCTCACCCGAAGTTCTGATCGCCTTTTGTCTGTCATCTGTCCGTAAACTTTTCACATTTTCGACTTCTTCTCCAAAAGCGCTGAAGGGATTTGATGAAACTTTATTGGAAGTAAGTACTCAAGGTCCTCTACCAAGTTTGGTCATTTCGGCCCGATCGACCCAGGGGTGGATCCAGGGTGGGGTAAAAGAGGCCCCAGGGGGTACCCCTCTTTAAAAATCTTCTCCTCTTGGAAAACTAATTGTATCCGAGTGATCTACATAGACGTATGAATTATTCAAGTTTGTTGATTCGTTGAAATCAGAAAATAAATTTTTGACACGTTTTTGACTTTGATTTTCTCCCGTATTATTTATTATGATGCATATATTTTATGTGTTTTACCTGAGGTTTGGTAGATAAATGCTTTCCTGAAAAAATTTTGCTGAAATTTAATTTAAAGGTTTTATGAATTTTTTAATGCTGCAAAAAGGAAGGGGGGGGGGGGGAGAATTTTTCACATTTTGGACTTCATCTGTAATCTCCAAAACTGCTGAAGGATTTTGATGAAACTTTATATGAAGTAAGTACTCAAGATCCTCTACCAAGTTTATTAATTTTGGTCCGATCGGCCCAGGGATGGAGCCAGGGTGGGGCAAAAGAGGCCTCAAGGGATACCCCTTTTTAAAAATATTTTCCTCCTCAACTGCTGTATGGATTGAAAAACAAACTGTATCTGAGTGATCTGCATAGATGTATGATTAAAGTGTGGTAATTTTTGACTTGTTGAAGAAGTCGATGATTAAATTGTGGCATGTTTTTTGACATCTTTCCCAGCTTTGTCATTTTTCAATCATTTTTAAGTCTCCTCCACTTCTAAGGAGTGTTAAAATAATTTGCAAATTTGAGATTCCCATATTTGTCAGATACCAACACAGTTCAGGTGAGCGATGTGGCCCATGGGCCTCTTGATATATTTTTTCTCTCTTACACATATTTAATGATTTATAATTCATAGCACTATTATAGTTCATCATATAAACTGAACACAGTTCTTAATAGTATCATTATAATTAACATGATAATTGTTGCTGTTGACCAGAGTTCAAGGTTTCAAAAAAAAAAAATTTTCTGACGTCATTGAAAGCTGGACATTTCAACATAAAATGGAACTAACTCTGTGTAAATCATAGTGTTTGGAGTTGACCTTTTAACTCCTAAAATATTTTTACAAAAGTCTAACTGAACTTTTTCTAAATCTGGAGCCTCGTGTGAGCCCCAGACTTCACATCCATAACTAGCAATACTAGCTACATATGTATCAAACAAAGATAATAAAGTACAGTGATGTTATTAAAGGTCACATCAACACACTTTCTATCAAAGCAAACATTACGACATTGTAAAGATAAATGTTTTTGTGTTTTATGAATTTACCATTTTAATTCGGAATAATCCCTAGGTGACAAAAATCATCAACTATATCTAATGTTTTGCCACCGTATGACCAGGTTTCATTTGGCCTTACAGTACCACCATTTCCAAAAACCATAGCTTTAGTTTTTTAAACTTTGACAGTACATGTAAGTGACCATTTTTTCTGTGTATAACACCAATGAATCTAACATTGATTGTAAACCGGAAATTGAATCGAAAAATAAAACAGTACCATCGGCATACATTGATAAAAACAAAGATAATTCTTGTAATTCTGTAGGTTCGCAACCATTTTGTAAAAATTCCACTTCACAATTATTTATAAATATAAAGAAAATAGTAGAGGTGAGATTATCTCCCCTTGTAAAACTCTCAAACTATTAATAAAAGGTTCTGAAATTTTCCCTTTCACTAGGACACTAGTTTTAACTTAACTGTACAAGGATTTCACAACTAAAAATATTTTACCTCTCAAACCTTTCTGAGAAATTTTGTGCCACAATTTGTTTCTATCAATAGTATATCAAAAGCTTGCTTAAATTCTATAAAACAACAGTATAATCTTTTTTTATTACAAAGGTGTTTACTAAGGACTGTATTCAAAGCAAATATGGCATCGACGGTACTATGCTTGGGGGTGGAAACCAAATTGAGCATCTGTAATTACATCATTACTTTTTGACCACAATAATAAACTAGAGTTCAAGATAGATGTAAAAAGCTTACACATACAACTTAAAAGATTAATTCCTCTATAGTTTTGGGGGTCTGCAGTAGTACTCTTCTTATAAAAAGGAACAACTAGAGCATTACTTAGTATAGTTGGGAAAAACCCTTTATCAAACATGGCATTAAATATATACATGTATGCCCTTACAAAGTTAGAATCTGTTTAAATTTTTATATAAATGCCTTCCTTTTACACTTACTAAATGATTCACAGTAAATATATATATGCGCCTATATGCAAATAAACTTTTCTTCAGTATTTGACAACTTTTACTTTTTACCTGTGATTACCTGAGATATTTAAACTTGGTGTTTTTACAAGCTAATTATACTTAATTTATTGTTTATGAAAAATTCTTCTATTCCAACAAACTTTTTCACCTTTTCATCTCTGATTTTTCAAATGTTGGAATAGGAGGAATAAACCGTTGAAGTAATCCATCACAGTCACCCCTTCATTGTACATACATTGTATTTGATTGTTGCTGTTGGCATTTTGGTTTCAAACCATAAATTTATTGTTAAAATGTTAGTAATATTTAAAAAATCATCAAAATTGTAAGCATTATTCCTTTTCATGTTTATCACAGAAATTACAATTACATGTAGCAGCCATCTTTTTTCCCCAGTATTTTTTTTTTTCATGCATAACTTTTATACTGCTGATATAGGGAAAATCTAACATATTTTCCTTCCTTTCTAATGATAATACAAAAAAAACAGCACTGAAACGTCTATACAAAGTATGGATGAACGTGTCGTATGGCTGAAACGTCTGTATAAGGTATATGCCGAGATGTCCTATGGATGAAGTTGCAGTATGGCAAAAATGTCTGCTACCTAATATTCAAGGCAACCTCAGATGAATAAGTTCAACTTATGGGTTAGGGTCAACTCGTACCCAAGTGAATTGGCTGACTCATACCTATGTTTCAGCTGACTCGTGCCCATCGATTGGCTGACTTGTGTCCATCGCCTGTTTGATTGTAGAATTATTTATCAAGGTATATTTCATTATTTGTTCATGTACTTACCAACACGGTTATTACCATGATGCTGTTTGGTATTGAGATGACATACAACTATCTGTGAAAATGAATTGGCTTCAGAATTACTTTGCTGACAGAGGTATTGTCCAATTCACAAATCTTGGCAGGGCGGTTTAATTCCTTTTGATTATCTTGTGGAAGATTCTACTCAATTTTCAGTTATGACAATATTTATGGGGAAAACTTTTTATTTCACACTACATGTACATTGTAAATACTCATAAGTAGGAAAACAAGCAAGAACGACTACTCTTGTCAGTGTAAATTTAATGTTGCTATGCTTTAAGTTTATATGTACATGTATTACCAAAAGTTTGAATGAGTCCCAACTCACCAGGTTATATGGATATAATGTAAAGGAGTCACGACAATTTTGTGATCAGAATTTTGGCCTACCCCGGTTCCTACAACAATAATTATATGTCTCTAAGTCAACTACCAGTTTTAACAGTACAGGAGGAATTCTGGTTACAAATTCTACAGGAAACGACTAACAGACTTTCTCAACTAATGCAACAGGTGAGGAAAAAGTGCCCAGCCAGACTAGGATTCAAAACCAGATCTCCTGTGATCTGTGCGGTTACTCAACCCACTGAAATACCTGTTCTGACATACATGTACCCAGGCCCCGTTCCTCAATTCTTTTCGAGATTTCATCATGAAATACTTAGTATCACATAGAACTCATACATGTAAATACTGTTTTTACACCATGAGTTTTTTCTTTTTTTAAAGTATTTAGATACCATTTGTCACAGGTGAGAAAAAAAGTGCACAGCCAGACTGGGATTTGAACCCAGGCCTCCTGAAATCTGTATGACTGCTTTTCCAAGACCCACTGAGCTACCTGGTCTCACAGTCCTGGGCCCTGTTACATTATTGAACTTCCCAACATAATCAGCCCAGGCTTAAGCAGGGCTTAAACCTGTATTGATAAGAGATGGAGTGTTATTCAAGAATGAAATTGTTTTTAAATAAATGAGGTTCCCGTGGCAGAGTGGATAGAGCATTATGTTTTAAACCATGAAGTCTCTCCCTTCTAGTCGGTGCAGGTTTGAGTTCTGCTGGAACCTAAGCTAATATTTGCGAGAAAGTTTGCCAGTTTACTTGCAGAAGGCTGGTAGTCTCTTCTCGAGTACGTTGTAACCAGGTTCTCTCCTCCACCAATTAAAACTGGCGGCCACCATATGACTGTAAAATTGTTGAGTGTGGCGTAAAACAACATTCAATTAAAATTAAATATAAATAATTGTCTAATTGTTGTTTATTTTACATACTAACAGTTCTCAAGGCACCATGAGTTACCTGCTTCCAAGTCTTACGAACAAGAAGGAAATTGATGATGTCATCAGAAAGACTGAAGATCTTGTGCTACTCTTACGATTCGGACGTGAAAATGATTCCGTCTGTCTACAACAAGATCATATAGTAAGATTATGTTCTGTCTGAAGTCTGCAACAAGATCATATAGTAAGATTATGTTCTGTCTGTCTACAACAAGATAATATAGTAAGATTATGTTCTGTCTGTCTACAACAAGATGATATAGTAAGATTATGTTCTGTCTGTCTACAACAAGATGATATAGTAAGATTATGTTCTGTCTGTCTACAACAAGATAATATAGTAAGATTATGTTCTGTCTGAAGTCTACAACAAGATAATATAGTAAGATTATGTTCTGTCTGTCTACAACAAGATAATATAGTAAGATTATGTTCTGTCTGTCTACAACAAGATAATATAGTAAGATTATGTTCTGTCTGAAGTCTACAACAAGATAATATATTAAGATTATGTTCTGTCTGTCTACAACAAGTAAGATTATGTTCTGTCTGTCTACAACAAGATAATATAGTAAGATTATGTTCTGTCTGTCTACAACAAGATAATATATTAAGATTATGTTCTGTCTGTCTACAACAAGATCATATAGTAAGATTATGTTCTGTCTGTCTACAACAAGAATATATATTTAGATTATGTTTTGTCTGTCTACAACAAGATCATATAGTAAGATTATGTTTTGTCTGTCTACAACAAGATAATATAGTAAGATTATGTTCTGTCTGTCTACAACAAGATAAGATTATGTTCTGTCTGTCTACAACAAGATAATATAGTAAGATTATGTTCTGTCTGAAGTCTACAACAAGATAATATATTAAGATTATGTTCTGTCTGTCTACAACAAGATAATATAGTAAGATTATGTTCTGTCTGTCTACAACAAGATGATATAGTAAGATTTTCTGTCTGTCTACAACAAGATGATTATATAGTAAGATTATGTTCTGTCTGTCTACAACAAGATAATATAGTAAGATATGTTCTGTCTGTCTACAACAAGATAATATAGTCTATGTTCTGTCTGTCTACAACAAGATATATATAGTAAGATTTATGTTCTGTCTGTCTACAACAAGATCAGTAAGATATGTTCTGTCCAAGATAATCTAAGATTTAAAACAACAAGATAAATATATTAAGACATGTTTCTGTCTGTCTACAACAAGATAATATAGTAAGATTACAGTACATACAAGATAATATATTAATATGTTCTGTCTGTCTACAACAAGATAATATATTAAGATTATGTTCTGTCTGTCTACAACAAGATCATATAGTAAGATTATGTTCTGTCTGTCTACAACAAGAATATATATTTAGATTATGTTTTGTCTGTCTACAACAAGATCATATAGTAAGATTATGTTTTGTCTGTCTACAACAAGATAATATAGTAAGATTATGTTCTGTCTGTCTACAACAAGATAAGATTATGTTCTGTCTGAAGTCTGCAACAAGATCATATAGTAAGATTATGTTCTGTCTGTCTACAACAAGAATATATATTTAGATTATGTTTTGTCTGTCTACAACAAGATAATATAATAAGATTATGTTCTGTCTGAAGTCTGCAACAAGATCATATAGTAAGATTATGTTCCATCCGAAGTCTACAACAAGATAATATATTAAGATTATGTTCTGTCTGAAGTCTGCAACAAGATCATATAGTGAGATTATGTTCTGTCTGTCTACAACAAGATAATATAGTAAGATTATGTTCTGTCTGTCTACAACAAGATCATATATTAGGATTATGTTCTGTCTGTCTACAACAAGATAATATAGTAAGATTATGTTCTGTCTGTCTACAACAAGATAATATAGTAAGATTATGTTCTGTCTGAAGTCTACAACAAGATAATATAGTAAGATTATGTTCTGTCTGTCTACAACAAGATAATATAGTAAGATTATGTTCTGTCTGAAGTCTGCAACAAGATTATATAGTAAGATTATGTTCTGTCTGAAGTCTGCAACAAGATAATATATTAGGATTATGTTCTGTCTGTCTACAACAAGATAATATAGTAAGATTACGGTATGTTCTGTCTAAAGTCTACAACAAGATAATATAGTAAGATAATTTCAAATCCCTCTAATCGCTACTATATTCACAACTCATGATACCAAACACAGGACATATAAACTTAATTACAGTAGAACTTTGATGGGTCGAAGTTCAAGGGACCACCTAGAAAAGTTCAAAACATCGGGACTTCGACTCATGGATTCACGTTTTTAGTTTCACAGGTTTTATAAGGTGTATACGACTGCTTCACAACCATTTAAGACATGTACGGTCATTATGATTAATAATTCGTGCTAAATTTAACTTAATTTTCATGAAATTAAAACATTGAGTGTTTATGAGAAGGAGAAGAATTATCACATCGTACACATGTAAATTTTGACTTCGACTTATATGTAGGAATATTCATTGCTTTTATAGAAATAGGTCCAAAAATTTTTTCGAAACATTGAGAAATTCGACTCATTGAACATATTGAAGTTTGACTCATTGAAGTTCTACTGTATTGTCCAATTCACATAGGATGGTAGTGCAGAGTAACCATTTGATTATCTTACGGATGATTCTACTCACTTTTTGGTTATGACAAGCTGCACGGGAAAAACGTTTTATTCCTCACTGGATAGTCTCGTATGTATGGTGACAAGTAGGAACAATAACTCTGGTCAGTGTAATTTTAATGTTATGCTTTATTACCTAAAATTTAAACTCGTCAAGGTCAAGAATAGGTTCACAAGACTCCACCCCGCCAGGTAATTTGGATTTTACTATACCTGGGCTTGGGGATAGTGATTATCCAATGTTTATGACCTACATTGTACCTGTACTGAACAGTGCTTACTTTTGAATCCCCTGGTGATTCACCTGGTCTGTTGTTGCAGTCAAGGGCTTTAACATGCATAAATGACCTTTTTGTACTGCAGAATCAGTGGTAGATTGTGTATGTCGGTTTGGCATTATAACAAGGGGAATTACAGAGGGACAAAATATGTTCTTTGAGAAATGGTGTCCATATGTGAGTTTGCTGTTATGTGGGGGGATTATGTCTGTCTGCATTGATTATAATGTAGTTAGATTTATATATCTTTCCAGCTTCGAAACTATAATGTAGTAAAATTATTATTTCATCTGTAACTTTCAATAATTTTGCTCCTACTACCCTAATTTTTAGAGTTGTTCCCCTTTATTGATTTACTGTATCCGACCCATATATAAGTCACTTCTTCACCCAGGCTCCCCATGTTTGGTGCAGGTATACATCTTAAGTAGACAGTGTCACGTACAAAAATGTGCTCTCCTACCATCATTATTTTTTTTGTTTAGGATTTCACTGTATTTCAAACATTGCAGAATTATGATTATTTATTATCTTATTTTCAGCTTGCAAAAGGAGCACCTGAATTGGCCAAGATGGCTGCTGTCTACATTGTAGATGTTGATGCAGTACCTATATATACCAAATATTTTGACGTCACACTCATTCCATCAACCATTTTCTTTTTTAATGCACAACACATAAAAGTGGACTGGGGGTGAGTTAGTAAAATTTTGAATGATGCGAAAAAGTTTGTACCGGTAACTCCACACTAACTTGATAAAGGGGAAAAGAGTTTTGAACTCCGAGTTGCAACTTGACATAAGGGACACATGGACTGAAGTCCAACTTGATTAATGGGAAAAGCTTGTAACTCCAACTTGACAAAAATGAAAAAAAAGTTGTAATTCTCAACCTGATTCCAGACCAGGACACAGGGTGGACTTCCAATTTCCAAAGGGAAAAGGGTTGTAACTATCAACCTGATTATAGGGGAAAAAACTTACAATCTAACATCTCTCTTATGGAGTGCAGGTGGGATGCTTTATGAAATGAATAAGTACAGTGGAACCTCGCTATTAAAACCACCTAACTGACAGACTCAAAGTGGCCTTAGCCCCCCCACTTTTTTTTGCAAAGATAGACATAGGTGTTGAAAATTGGGGCTTAGTGTTTTAAGTTGGTTGAGCCCCCCCCCCCCACTTTCAATTTGCTTCTGACGCCAATGAAAGGTATAACAATCTATTATAAATGTCGGGGAAGGCATGTATGAACTAAAGAATTACCGTAAAGAAGAAACTGATTATGTACATTTGATTGATAATCTATTGATCTGTTTCTTTTGATTACTGATGATGGCTTTTAAACCATTTGCCCATCACCGATCTACACTACTAAGTAATTATTACATCTTGTACATTGGTGACTTATTTACATGTAGACCAAATTCATTGATGCACGGGTCTACCAAGGTAAAGTGACACATCCAGTTTCAGCCAGAAACCAAATCAATACGGTCCGTTTTCCAAAAATACGTTGTACATGTAAAAACATGTTGCCTTGTACGGACTCCATGCATTACAGAGTCTCTAATAATTTTGTAAGGACAAGTAGCTTGTCGCCCCTGTTATGATATAATTTAGAATCGTTGTGTTTGTAAACATGTGCCAATTTCTCTTGGTAGACCTGTAGCTTTTAGGCAAAAGTAACACACACTGATATACAGTCTGACCACTCCAATTGAACATTGTTACATTGAAATCCCACTTTATTTGAAATGATTTGGATGTCCCGGCCAAATTTCTTTATAACAGTTTTAACCCAGTTATTTTGAAACCCTGTTTGTTTGAAAGAAAATTAATTTCCTTTTGGTATCGATAAATTGTGTCATCAGAAATAAAAGTGATATACAGTTCTTCCCCCCCCAATATATATCATGTCTCCCCCCTGGAGGAACAAATTTCCTTCCATATAATTTCCCCCGTTATAACGCCAAAAACCTGCATACTGCCATCCACCATTGATTTTTTGGTCGCTTGTCTACTTCATATTACTACTGCAAAGGGAGATAACTGGAACATGGCGTGTCACTATTTTCAAATCTTGCCTCCGTGGGAGTTGAAAAAAATCATCACATTGTGTTTGCAATGCAGTTAATACACCTCAAGAAATAATTGTGAGTAGATGAGGATATACATGTAAATCTAAAATCTTTGTATTACCAGCCTGTCAAAGATAAACTTTAAACAGAAGCAATGAAAATTAACATTAGAAATTTTTCCAGGTTAATATTACATGTAGAAATGGATCCCGATTTTCCGGCCGTTGAAAGGTTTAATTTTTGTCGTTTTAAATTCACATTTCGGGGATGTTATTCTAATATTTGAGGAAGAAATGAAAAATAATCCATAAATAGTCGTATTAATGGAGTTATTTAAGAAATTAAGAAGGGATTAAAGACATGAAAATGACCACACCTCGAAAAATAGAAATTCTCGATATACATATATTGCCAAACCTGTTATACCACTAGAATTGTTTGTTTGTTTATTTTTTTATTTTTTTTTATTTATTTTTTTTTTTAATAATTTTCCAAATATTCAAACATGATATTCAAGAACAATAGATATATACATTTAACATTTAATTGACGAAGACACAATACGACACACTCATACACTCATCCATCCAAAGACATGTAAAAGACAAAAAGTATAATAAGAAATGATTCCCTTTATGTGTACAGTAATTATGGTTTTGTTTGGTATAAAAATCGTGATTATATTGATATATTGTCTACATGTGCTACAAACTCTTTGTTGTATAGTATTTATGATATATCAGGCATTGAATTTAATTACTGCCAGAGGTAATGGTGACTTAAATAAATTTAGTCAACACTATTATAGCAAATTGGAAAAATATAGCTAAGTTGTGTCTAAAGTGTATTAAAATCAGTGAATATACATACAAATGCTCACATTATATATATATATATATATATATATATATATATAATATATATATATTATATTATATATATATATAGATATCACTCATATTGTAAATTGTAATAATTTGTACCACTATGTAATGACATAAATATATTTAGTGTATATACACCAAAACGTTTTAACTACCTACATGTATACAATAACATATCTAGACTTATATGCTTTAAAGTACAAACATAAATTTTCATTTATGAGACATCATACATGTATACGGCATACCACTATGTAGATATAGTTTTGTGGTTAGTAGAAAGGTGAGTTTATAGGATATTCAACCGTTTCCCCAATTATTTCTAAATCTTTGTAGATTACCATTACTAAGTGCTATTTGATGTTTGTTAGTATACAATTTTTGAATAGCATGCATAAGTCCTGTAAAGTTAATTGCTTATTTAAGCATCTTATGGAATATATGTAATATTTAGTTTGCATTAATATCAAATTTTCCACGTAGTTACCATTTTCTTTTCCGAGAAGGAAACTCTGTTTATGAAATACAGTTCTTATTTGTAATGTCTCAAAGCAGAATTGCTCAAATTCATTTAAAAGACCTTGTACCATAGTACATTCCCATAACAAATGTTCAATTGTCTCCTCGACTTCAACACAGAAAGTACATGAAGCATTATCTGATTTTCCTATTTTATATAAAAATTTATTAGTACAAAGAAATTCTGTGATTTATTCTGTATTGAAAACCATTTTTAATTTAGTGTTTTTTATAGTAATAAAAGGTATTTGTAAATATTTAGGGAAACTAAAAGTGTGTATCCATTTATCTAATCCCCTTGGATTCTCTGTTTTTTCTGCTTTTGGAGTATTATCAAATAATTTTGTTTATGTTTTTTTGCTTTTAATGAGCCCATGAAAAATATGGTTTGGGACGTATGGTGCTGTATCTTAACAAATTTGTTCTGTTTTTTAGTTGCTTTTACACTGCTTGATAGCTGCTATAATTCCGCCATATTCAAGAAAGTTAGTTTGTACATTATATATTTTTTCAAATCTTCAAATTTTAGAAAATTGCCAGTTTCATCAAGTAGATCATTGATAAACTTTATGTTCTTATCAAACCACGTTTTATAAAAAATTGAAGAGTTTCCAATTGATATGATTAAAAAATATTGGTGTTTTGGGAAATCTTCATTACTATAATTCAATAATTTTTGTTAAATCTCCCCAAGCTTTAAAAAACATCTACCCAAAATTTATTCTGCATGTTAGGAATTACATTATTAAGATAGTCTCTACCACATGCTACTAGTTTTTCACATTTTTATCTTTAGTTTAATAATATTGCTCCATGATTTTTTCTTCAAACAAAATCGTAACCAATGAAATTTTCAATAGATTTCACAAAAAATTGTTTGTTTTATTGTTTTTTTAACGTCCCACTCAAGAATATTTCACTCATATGGAGATGTCACCAAATGCCGGTGAAGAGCTTCAAATTTTGGCCTATGCTCGTCACTTACGGCCATTGAGCAGTGAGGGTTCTTTTATTGCCGTCACCTACTGTGACACGAGACCACGGTTTTTACTCTCATCCGACAGACAGGAAATCAACCTGCCGCCGACTGGACACGACCTCACAATCAAGAGTCGAGCGCGCCACCGACTGAGCCAGGCCGGCTCCCGCTAGAATTAAGCATGTAAAGGAAAACAAAAGGTGGTGGTTCATCAGTGGAGAATTGTATCGTTGTATCGATACACCACTATTATTTTGATTAATTTACATGTATGTTAATTACATTTCATTGTTTTCATTCCAGGACACCAGACCACACTAAATTTATTGGGAGTTTTAAAACTAAGCAGGATCTGATAGATGTAGTGGAGACAATATACAGAGGTGCAATGAAGGGAAAACTAATCGTAAACAGTCCTCTGGATCCAGAAAATGTACCTAAGTATAGTCTGGTGTACAAAGATATATGACAGAAAGGACCAGCCATACATATTTTGAAATCTAGCCAGGTGAACAAAGACATATAAAACAAAGGGTCAGCTATATATGTACATCTTGTGAAATATAGTCATGTGTACAAAGACATGACAGAAAGGACCAGCCATACATATTGTGAATTATAGCCAGGTGAACAAAAACATATAAAACAAAGGGTCAGCTATACATGTACATATTGGGAAATATAGTCATGTGTACAAAGACATGACAGGAAGGACCAGCCATACATATTGTGCAGTATAGCCAGGTGAACAAAGACATATAAAACAAAGGGAGAGCTATATATGTACATATTGGGAAATATAGTCATGTGTACAAAGACATGACAGAAAGGACCAGCCATACATATTGTGAATTATAGCCAGGTGAACAAAGACATATAAAACAAAGGGTCAGCTATACATGTACATATTGGGAAATATAGTCATTTGTACAAAGACATGACCGGAAGGACCAGCCATACATATTGTAAAGTATAGCAAGGTGAATGTAAATGTATTTCTTGAATGATAAGCTATACATGTACATGTGTGCAAAGACATATATTACAGAAAGGACCAGCCGTACATTCTGTTAAAGTAAAGTCTAATGTAGATGATGTCCATGGTACTTCATTGGCTACTGTTCTACAACACTGTCTCATCAATATATTCTAACCATCTTCTGTACTTGTAGTGACTATCAGCTGTTACATTTCCAGGTTTTTTTCACCATAAGTACATGTACCGTTCATGCCAACATTAGCCCCAACAACTGACATAAGTTGTATAATTTATTTGTTATAAATATTAAAATGTAAAATAATGATCATTTCAAGCTGATTCAGTCATTGAAGTAATGGATTCGTTGTTTTTGTAAATATGATGTATGGCAAGTCTCTAAGAAAAAGAAATGAAGAGTTGAATAAATTTCAGATCAATTTTAATATAAAAAAATAAATTAATTAAATTGACATATGGAGAATCTAAACAAACAATTTTACTATGTTATACCTGTATAAAACTTGCAAATGTTAAAACTCGCACACATCACGTGACCAAAGTTAAAATATAAATTGTCAATTTCATCATCTACTTCTAACATGCAACTGACAAGATTACAAATGCTAGTACATCTTAGTCTTAACAACGTTTTATCATACACATTTTATACTGTAACACATTATATACTAAATTAGGTCATATGTACATTTCACATAAAAGCTTGCCACATCAGAGGAGCATAAGAAATTGCAGTAAGATTTCTTTTGGCACCCCTCCCCACTCAAATACTAGCCCATTACTCCAAAAATGAAAAAACTTTTATTAATTCAATTAATTAACCTCTGGATATATTTCATGAAACATTTCAAGAATATTTCAAACAAATAATCACTCTGGATACATTTTATTTTGTGTTAAAGGTAATATTTGAGGGGGGTGATGGTTGCAAAAGGAAGTCTTTCAGAAATTACAGTGGAACCCATCTTGAACGACCACCCTGCCACAGAAAAGTAGCCTTATAAGACAAGTGGATGAATAAAATTACCATACAAGGATTTAGTTTTAGAATACACACCATATTTTTTTAAGACAAAGGTATTCTATTAAATATATCTGTAGTTTATCAAATAGTGGAAGGTTTGATTTTCTATAATAAAAATGATGTAATTCTTTTTCTGAAGATGATGGTTGATATATTTGAATTCTAAAAGCCATAAAATTTTATTGGATAAAAGTGTTATTTTCTAAATAAGCATATACCAGTACTTTAAGGTTTTTAAAATTTTATCTTATAACAAATTTTCAAAACTAATATTAACAACAGAACAAGTTTTGTATAATCATCCTCTTACACACATTTAGCTATTGTAGAACATGGTTCTTATTTTTTCTTCAATCAGAAATGTGGGATATTTTTACCTTAAGATATAACTAACAATTACAGTACACCATAATACGTCCTCACATAGGCAGGTAATGGTCACTGACCTGAATCTATAAAGTGATGAATAAACAGAGCAATTTTTTGTTTACATGTATTTAATTTTATTTTTTATCATTTTGTAAGATTTCATGAAAAAATCTAGTTACAGATTTACATGTAAAGACCATGTATCATTGTATATAAACATTTAAAAACCTATATAATATCAACTCGAACATAGTAACAGTAATCACACCCTAGCAGAACAGGTATAATTGTATATATACATTTAACCACCTATATAAAATCAACTCGAACATAGTAACAGAAATCACACCCCAGCAGAACATGTATAACTCCAAAACTAGTTGTATTCCTAACATTTCATACATGTATATAAAAAATTTGAATTTTGTGATATATACAGTAATTCAAACAATAGGAATTTGTTATTACGGTGGTCACATGACCCAGGATTTCTGTGAGTTATTGTTTTGTTCCTTTATTTTTTTTCAACACCACAACCAACAATTATTCAGCCAGGTTTTAACTCATTTAACCCTGAAAAACAATGGACTCTTCTGTAAATCAATGACTTGGACCAGTCCAAATGTGTCTTTAGGGGTTATTGAGTTAATTGTGCAGGAGAGAAAACAGAAACAATATAATGGACCACCGCAAATAAACTGGCAAACATTCTCATAATTTCGAATTGGGTTTCAGCAAGGCTCAAGGTTATTTAAAGGGCATTGCTCGACCATGAAGGCCCACAAGTTTTTGTTAACCATACCTTAGATTTGTTACATATATATATATCAAATTTGAAGAGAGTAGGTGACCAGTTGTATTTTATGAAGAAGTTCAAAAGTTTACATACACTCGCACATCATACAATGGCAGACAGCAACACATAACACCGTGTCAACTAATGACCTAAATATTAATGTATTTATATGCTGCCATGGTTACATATTTGGACGGAATCGTTTGCATATCTGTATTACAAAACTGAAACAAATTCATATTTTTCAAAGGCTCACTTAACTCTACAGAAAATGAGGAAAAAAAGAAAAATGATAAAATTGATAAAATTTGAATATTACAAAATAAATATTATGAATATTTTCTATTCACAAATTTTCTTTTGGGGAGGGGGGGGGGGATTTATGTGAAATTGAATAAATAAATCATATAGGCCTACGTATCTGGGTACTCTGGTAACTTGATACTTCCCATGATGGCTCTGTGAATTATGTCTCATCATGTAATTCGAAAAGATTATCTCCACACAAATATTTCCATATACCCAGGGAGAATAAGTGAATTTAGATGTGTGCAGTTCTGTAAGTGCCTATCCTAATTAACAAGAAATTGAAAGAAAAAAAACCAATGATGGTGACTTAACTCTGTAGGCAAGTATTCTGGGTTACTTAAAGTCAACAAACTCTTTTACATTTTTCAACACATCTTCTATATATATATGGCCTCTGAGTTACATTCAAAGTCAAAATTTTCGTGGATACAGTTTGAAGCATAACATAACATGCAACAGACACAACACAGTGAGTAAATGCTGCTATTACTGTATAATCATTTTCAAACTGACAATTTCTCCGTAACTACATACACATTATACAAGCAAACTAGAACAGAGTCCAAATCTAGAATGGAATGTTCCAAAACTAGAATGATAGGTCCCTAACTGATACAATGCCAAGAGGCTCTCAGCGGGATGCTATTCTTTTCTTGCCCCAGAACTCTTCTGTTCGTTTCTGTGCTCGCTCGTACACCTCGGATGCCAGAGAACAACTTGATGCTACAGAACGAGCGGAGACGGAAAGGACATCATCATCATCGGGATCAATACGTGGAACAGGTAAACCTTGAAAGATAAAATTAGAAATTATTTGATTTTTATATTTGTTTATGTCATGTACATTTTATTATTGTTGTTTTTAACCAGCTAGGAAATCTTCACTTTTTATGCAGATATCGCCACCTTTAGGTGAAATGACACAAATTTGTACCTTTGCTATGGTTGTACTCTAATGCAGTTAGGTTTCTTTTAAATACGCCCTGTCTATTGCTACACCAGACCTAGGTTGTAAGTCTCATTCGACCTGTGACATTTACTTTTTCTGCCGATCGTTTGGTAAGGACACAGATGTTGCCTACATTAAAGATGTCCTGGATATGACCTGTACCCGGCCATTAATTAATTGGTCTAAATTAGATTTCGGTCCAAGATTCGAACATTTGCTCCATGTCGTATCAAACTTTAGATCTCCCACTGGCACACTGGCTAGTGGTAAGGTTAATTGGAAATTAGCACAATTAAGAGAGACGATTTTTATATTTGATATCTGATGTACAAAATGCAGAAAAAATACAATATATTATCCTTTGTGAGATGCTGTCCTTGATCTTAACTTCTCCATATTTCCTGCTTTACTTCCACACCTTGCTGCTCCACATGCTTTTGTAACTTTTATCATTATTTTCTTTATTTTTTTTTTCTAACTGCTACATTTCAAGATCATATAGATATCAAAATCATTTCCCAATCTAAATGGTCAGTTTCTTACCTCCGTCAATTCCCCATGCTACTGGTCGATTATATGTTTGTCCAAACCCTTCTTTAATGGTCGACTGGAGGTCAAACTTCCTAGGCTTTGATGATTTTGGTCTCGATTTTCTTTCATCTACTGTGGAAGAAAAAAATAAACGAAGATAAAAAATATATATACCATATAGATCTAAGGCCTCCTGCTTCACACATGTTACCTCCTGTTCTACCCTTGCTACCTGCTGACATCCCCAATGTGTGAATTTGTTTCAGTACTATTTCACATCACAATAATATTTCACTTTTCAAGAGATAATGTGAAGTGTAACAAATTATGACCAATGTTATGACTTTTTTTTTTTACTGCAGTCAAGCTTGTTTAATGTGCAATGCCTGACATCACACTGAACTGCAATCTTATAGTCTTGTCTGAATGACTTATGACTCGCTTCCTGTTTCAATAAATCATTGATGGGACTCACTTCCTGTTTTAAAAAATGATCGGCCTAAATTTGAAATTTAACATCTTGTGGGGGGGGGGGGGGGGAAAATGATCAAGCAATTTCTGATGACAGAAACTATTTGATGGAATGTTGCTAAAGAACAAACGGATGGTTTGAAAAAGTCTGATAAGAAAGTTACACAACCGAAAAATAGGTTAATAGGACATAGGAAAAATTAAATATAATGTGTATGTGTGTCTGTATCTGTGTGTATGTGTCTCTGTATGTGTGTCTGCATCTGTGTGTATGCCTGTATCAGTGTCTGCCTCTAGCGACCCTATATGAAGAAATCTAAAGAACCCAAAAGAACTCTAGCTTTATTTCCACTATCTGTGATTTTAGGGTATTAATGTGTAAATTAACAATCGAATTATAGAGGTTTATTTATATTTACGATTCATTAGAATCACAGTAGCAGATGCCATCTTGAAACAAAGACTTGGCTGTATATCAAGAAAATGACAGGTACAAAAATGACTTGCATAAAATAATGAATAATTTAAAAACAAGAATCAATTCAACAAAAATTAATAATTAGATAAAAAGTTTATGAGTATTTCGGAACAAGAATTTGATTAAAACAAAGAAAACGCAATGGGAAAGTGCTTCTATAAATAGCATATTATTTCTATCATAAATCTATTAAATTCAAGTCTTTTATCGCTAGATGTAAGATGTTTGTAGTGAATGCATTGATTCTAAGTAAATGAAACTTAATAACACCCACTAATCCTCCCAAAATCTAGAGTTCTTCATTTAGTACCACCCGTCTACCTCTGTATGTGTCTCTATGTGTCTGCATTTGTATCTGTGTATGTATCTAACTGTGTGTGTCTGTATCTGTGTATGTATCTAACTGTGTGTGTGTATCTGTGTATGTATCTAACTGTGTGTGTCTGTATCTGTGTATGTATCTAACTGTGTGTCTGTATCTGTGTATGTATCTAACTGTGTGTCTGTATCTGTGTATGTATCTAACTGTGTGTCTGTATCTGTGTATGTATCTAACTGTGTGTGTCTGTATCTGTGTATGTATCTAACTGTGTGTGTCTGTATCTGTGTATGTATCTAACTGTGTGTGTCTGTATCTGTGTATGTGTCTGTATGTGTATGTATCTAACTGTGTGTGTCTGTATCTGTGTATGTATCTAACTGTGTGTGTGTGTGTATCTGTGTATGTATCTAACTGTGTGTGTCTGTATCTGTGTATGTATCTAACTGTGTGTCTGTATCTGTGTATGTATCTAACTGTGTGTCTGTATCTGTGTATGTATCTAACTGTGTGTCTGTATCTGTGTATGTATCTAACTGTGTGTCTGTATGTGTGTCTGTCTGAATGTGTATTTCTGTGTCTGCATCTGTACATGTGTCTGTATGTGTGTTTCTATATCTGTGTATGCATGTTTCTAGGCATCTGCATCTGTGTATGTATCTAACTGTATGTGTCTGCATCTGTATGTGTGTTTCTAAGTTCTATGCATCTATATATGCGTTTCTAAGTGTCTGAATGTATATTTCTATGTGTCTGCATCTGTACATGTATCTGTGTGTCCCTATGTGTCAACATCTGTACATGTGTTTGTACGTGTGTTTCTATGTGTCAAAATCTGTACATGTGTTTGTACGTGTGTTTCTGTGTCAACGTCTGTACATGTGTTTGTACATGTGTGTTTCTATGTGTCAATGTCTGTACATGTGTTTGTACAGGTGTGTTTCTATGTGTCAACATCTGTACATGTGTTTGTACATATGTTTCTATGTGTCAACATCTGTACATGTGTTTGTACATGTGTTTCTATGTGTCAACATTTGTACATGTGTGTTTCTATGTGTCAACATCTGTACATGTGTTTGTACATGTGTTTCTATGTGTCAAAATCTGTACATGTGTTTGTACGTGTGTTTCTGTGTCAACGTCTGTACATGTGTTTGTACATGTGTGTTTCTATGTGTCAATGTCTGTACATGTGTTTGTACAGGTGTGTTTCTATGTGTCAACATCTGTACATGTGTTTGTACATATGTTTCTATGTGTCAACATTTGTACATGTGTGTTTCTATGTGTCAACGTCTGTACATGTGTTTGTACGTGTGTTTCTATGTGTCAAAATCTGTACATGTGTTTGTACGTGTGTGTTTCTGTGTCAACGTCTGTACATGTGTTTGTACATGTGTGTTTCTATGTGTCAATGTCTGTACATGTGTTTGTACAGGTGTGTTTCTATGTGTCAACATCTGTACATGTGTTTGTACATATGTTTCTATGTGTCAACATCTGTACATGTGTTTGTACATGTGTTTCTATGTGTCAACATTTGTACATGTGTGTTTCTATGTGTATGTGTCTGTACATGTGTTTGTACGTGTGTTTCTATGCGTCAACTTCTGTACATGTGTTTGTACATGTGTGTTTCTGTGTCAATGTCTGTACATGTGTTTGTACATGTGTTTATATGTGTCTGCATCTGTACATGTGTTTGTACATGTGTTTCTATGTGTCAACATCTGTACATGTGTTTGTACATGTGTGTTTCTATGTGTCAACATCTGTACATGTGTTTGTACATGTGCGTTTCTATGTGTCAGCACTTGTATGTGTGTTAGTATCTGCATCTGTATATGTGTCTGTATATGTGTATGTGTCTGTATATGTGTCTGTATATGTGTATGTGTCTGTATATGTGTCTGTATATGTGTATGTGTCTGTATATGTGTATGTGTCTGTTTATGTGTATTTGTCTGTATATGTGTCTGTATATGTGTATGTGTCTGTATATGTGTATGTGTCTGTATATGTGTATGTGTCTGTATGTGTGTATGTGTCTGTATATGTGTATGTGTCTGTATATGTGTATGTGTCTGTATATGTGTATGTATATGTGTCTGTATATGTGTATGTGTCTGTATATGTGTATGTATCTGTATATGTGTATGTGTCTGTATATGTGTATGTGTCTGTATATGTGTATGTGTCTGTATATGTGTATGTGTCTGTATATGTGTATGTGTCTGTATATGTGTATGTGTCTGTATATGTGTATGTGTCTGTATATGTGTATGTGTCTGTATATGTGTCAGCTGTCACGAGATGATTTACCGTTACTTTTGGCAGGACTTTTAGTTCCTTTAGCAGGCGAGTCTACAAACAAAGTGGCAAGTGGAGCATCTGTAGATATCTCATCATCACGCAGTGCATGTGTATCCTTGGACGGTGATCCGAATGTTGGAAAAGCTGATATTGGACCTGTTTCTACTGTATATTTCTGGAAAATAAATAAATCACTTAATCAGAATCAGTTATCACAAAATGCAAGTCCACATAAATATGATAATGTGCAAGTTATCAGAAAATGTAATTTATCACAAAATGTAATTTATTGCAAAATGCAATTTATCACAAAATGTAAGTCATATACAAAATGTAATTTATTGCAAAATGTAATTGATCACAAACTGTAAATCATCACAAAATGCAAGTCATCACAAAATGTAATTTATTGTAAAATTTAAGTCATATACAAAATATAATTTATCGCAAAATGCAATTTATCACAAAATGTAAATCATCACAAAATGTAATTCATCACAAAATGTAAATCATCACAAAATGTAATTCATCACAAAATGTAAATCATCACAAAACATAATTTTTTGCAAAATGTAATTTATTGTAAAATGTAAATCATCACAAAATGCAAAATGTAATTTATTGCAAAATGCAATTCATCACAAAATGTAAGTCATCACAAAATGTAATTTACCACAAATTACATCACAAAGTGTTATTTTTCATAGCAGGGTGTGGTTTGGTGTTACTTGTTGAGTCTATAGTCTATTAAGTCAGTTACCTGTGCTTGAGTTTGTCCGGCTAACCTCGAGAAGCTTTCACTGCTGACCACTGTACTCGAGTCATCAAAATCTGTGTGGAAAATAGATAAAATGACAGAGCAACTTTGGTAAGAGGCAAAATAAGGAATTTGTTGGTCACATGAACATGATGAAAGGGAAATAACTCTAGAAATACATGTAGGAATTGTGGGAGTGCATTTTGTACAGGACACTTCATCTACCTTAGATCTTAACCCAAATAATTCCAATTATTATATTCCACGGCTCACTGATTGCTGTATGCATTTATTGTTAAAGTGTGTCAACTGGAAATTATTGATACTAAAGCATCATGGGATATGTGTATTTTAATATGTGGTGTGAAAAGTAGGAAGAGTTATAAATTGTTTGTAAACTTGTGCAATGGAGCAAGAATCATGTTTTTCTTTGAATTTTTAAGTCAATTTATCTTCTATCACCCGAAGGAATTGAGAAACCTCCATTTTGAAATTGCAGTTCTTTCACAGAAGTAATGAGGGTGCAGCTTCAACTTGATAGTAGTCTCTGTACAATTCGTACAGAGGTGGCGAGACCAATGAACATGTTGCCTTCAAGCCCTCGAGAAACGATAGAGGACAGATGGTCTTGAGATACCTTGGATCTGCACTAAATATGAGCATAAGTGAAGGAAATGATGAAGATATGGTCCTGACAAAGCAAAGTTGACTGATAAGGATTTCTCATTTATCATCTGAAACCCTACATAAGAGAAATGCTTAATCAATACTGTTTTTTTTTTTATGGAAATGCCAGAATGTCTTTTTTTATGCTTTCAAAGTCCCATAATTTTAACAAACATTGGACAATGCTGACCAAAAACTCTAGTTACTTGATGAAAACACCAAAATTTGCTATTTTGATACTTTCATAAAAATTGTTGGTCGCGAAGGCAGACCATATAGCTCGCCTGCAACCAGCATCCCCCTGCATTGTTGAGTAATGACCCTAGACAATGTTCATGTGAAGTTTCATGGCTGTAGCTGCAGTACATTGCCTACATTGAACTGAAACAAAAAGCTTAACATGGTACTATTCATATAGTACATGTAAATGACTACCGTAAGTCCAGGAAGCTGGAAATTTGGGTCAAAATTAGGCCACAGCAACCAGCATTCCCTGCATTTTTTGAGTAATGACCCTAGACAATGTGAATGTGAAGTTTCATGGCTGTAGCTGCAGTATTTTGCCCACAATGGACTAAAACAAAAAGCTTAACACAAAAAAGTACGATGCCAAAGCAGTGACAGCAATAGCTCTTCTGTTCTTCAAACAGGTGAGCTAAAAATGGCAAATACTAAATGACCATTATCAAACTGAATTGAAACCATATGGATAAAAAGCAAGATACAAAACATTGTTGAAATTTGGTAAAAACTCAAGTCATTAAACAGAAGCCCCAAGTGTGACTGAAGCTTTTGATGCAAGACATTGAACAAAGTGCTCCCTTAAGAGTAACATAAGTAATTCAGTTTCACAAGCGACCCAAAAACATAATGATATTGTCACAATAGAGACATACGTACCTAGAGGAGTGCACCATGACTTGCTTATGTTTGTTCTTTTTCCCGTTTTCTTTTCGGATCTAGGTGGAGATGTCAGTAAAGCTCCACCTACAACAGGTGTAGTACGGTCAAAGTGATGTCGTTTGGTATTTTTACTCGTCTGTTTCATTTTTGGAGTAGGAATGCGGCCGTTTTTATTATTGCCACTATCCTGTGATATGGGAGTCAGTTCACTGAAATCAAAAATAAGATATCATTTGATAATCGGTCACTTTATTCTGTTATAATTGTTAGACTTTATATATGAATTATTAGTATGACCTGCTTTCAACATATTTAGGATACCACCAACTAGGTGGGACTTTTCTCTGACCAAATTATGATTTTGAATGACAAACACAGTGGAACCTGTCTTGAGAGATCACCCAATATCTGCCAATGAAATATGGTCTTAAATGACAGGTGGTCTCTAAAAAGAAGTTTTATACATAAAGGAAATTTTTACCATGTGGTTTTCAAAATGTGGTCTCATAAGAAAGGTGGTCTTTAATCAACATCTCTCGAGACAGGTGCCACAGTACAATCTTATAATCAAAAGCCTCCTCCTTCCCTATCACCATCCATTCCATCCATTTTAATTTTTCTTTTTTCAGATAAAAAATTTTCATTAACAAATGAAGTCACTGGATTTTATAAATCTGGCCACAACTTAATTTTCTCTAACCTTTTCCTGGTTTTGCTAAAATTTAATTTTTCACTGTCCATTTCTCAAAATTTCCCGACAATTTGCTGACCTTGAAAGGAAATTCCCTGACATTTTAACAAGGAGGTCACAGTTATAATTATTGAAAGATTTCCTGTTGTTGTAATGTTGTTAACGTCCCACTCAATATCTTTCACTCATATGGAGATGTCGCCAAATGCCGGTGAAGGGCTTCACTAATAATTTTGGCCTATGCTCGGTACTAACGGCCATTGAGCAGTGAAGGTTCTTTAACGTGCCAACACCTGGTGTGACACGAAAACTCAGTTTTTACTGTCTCATCTAAAGGACAGGAAAAGCCACCCACCTCCACTGAGGCTCGAACTCGCGACCTTCCTATGTGAATTGAGCACTCTACTGCAGAGCCACAATGGCTCTTGAAAGATTTCCTCAATTTGAGACGATGTATATATTCACAATGTACATGTACCAAATAATATTTTGAATGTTTTATGAGAATATAATTCATAAGAGATATGCATGTAGGGTTGAAAGTAACTGGCCATAATTTTTATGACAGACACTATGAGTGGTAAGTAGTTAAAGGGAGATTACTCTAACAAATCTCAAAAGATCATTCTGAAAAACAATGTGTTTGTTTGTTTGTTTATTGTCATTTAATGTCCCACTCAAGAATCTTTCACTTATATGGAGACGTCACCAAATGCCAGTGAAGGGCTTCAAATTTTGGCCTATGCTCGGCACTTACAGCCATTGTGCAGTGAGGGTTCTTAAATGTGCTGACACCTACAGTGACACAGGACCCCGGATTTTTCTGTCTCAATCCAAAGGACAGGAAACCAACCTGCGCCGGCTGGACTCAAACTCACGACCTCAAGATAAAGAGTTGAGTGCGCTACCGACTGAGCCAAGCAGGCTTGAAAAACATTGTGAAATTTCATTTCCATATATCATTATCCATATAAAATGAAATTTACTATCAAAGGGTGACAATATATCGCTCCCTTAACAGGGTGAGACAGCATCTTTCAAGCATAACATACACCCATCATCATAGCTGTCTTATATAGAAATTACAGTACCATCTAAATTGTAATAGAAAGGAAAAGACTTTTAACCAACAAAGGGTTAACTCTTACAATAAAGAGCAGAGGTAGGGATGTGATGGATGAGAATTTCTATATTGATATATCCATAAGTAAAAATATTGATATATTAATAAATCAAGTAATTTGGTACTTTTATAAAAATTAAAAATGCATTCCAAATAAATGGATTCATTATAATATTCAGCTTTTTTACTGTTGACTATCTGAAGATGAAAATATCAATCACTGCAAAGAAAACATTGTTTATTTGAATAAATTGAACAAACAAAATGATTTAAGATATAACATAGTTCAAGAACATGAAGAAAAACGAAGTGAAAATTTCAGAAACTGTAAAAGAAAAAGTATCTAATGAAATGTATCAATACAAAAATATGTATCGATTATCACAGTGATTCAATTTGTATCATTGATATATCGATATCTATCAATAACAGCCCTAAGCAGAGGAGCCTACATTAAATAAAGGCAATTTACATGCAACATCCACATGATCAAGTCCAAACAATAACAAAGACTTCATAAAGAGGCATTATTCTGGAAATATGGGGAACAGGGGACAGGGGTGTTGCTTTGGCACCTGACACTTTGTCTTATGAAGTATGTATGGGCAGATGCCAGCCATATGACAAACTGTAACAAGAGGATCATGGGCCACATTGCTCACCTGAACTGTGCACTGGAGTTTGAGGAAAGGACCCTGTCTTTACTCCCTCCCTTTCATTAGAAGTTTTGGAGAAAAGTCAGAAATAAGAAAAGTTAACAAACAGAGAGACTGCTGGACAGAAGCCAGGCAACAAGTGACCAAAGAAGCTTTGAAGCTTTGGTTTAGGCGAGTTAAAAAGTGGATACATATGAACAATTGTCTCATGACTTACCTCCCTTGGTCCTCTTCCCATGCAGTTTTTTGTTGACTTAGTCTTTTTTGTTTTTTCTGCTGTTTTGTTACATCTTCATGAAAACTTGGTTCTAAATCTGGTTTGCCTGTCTCCTCATCCGAACCTTCATGAGCCATTACTGAGATATCATCTTCAACTGATGACCGCTTCACTCTTTCTCTGCAAAGGGGAGATAATTCTAAATAGCCTTTTTACAGTTTATTTATAACAAAACATTCAGTAACAGCCAACACATAATCTAACGACAAAATTTTCTTCGGTATTACTTAAATTGAGATGATAAATGGAACATCTTAATATAGATGTCAGCACTGCATTAAACGACATCTAGTTTACAAAAAGCAATGTCTATCAGTGTAATTTATATATCTTTTGCCAACAGAAATCTCTATGATATCTGTAGAGATGGCACAACACCCCCCAAAAAACAAAACAAAACAACAACAAAACTTGTATAGCCTTGAGACAGGATATGAAATATTTTTATGATGTCTGACTTCAGTGCTACAGTTAAAACTTACATGTGTGATACAAAATGTCATATCTCAGTTTAATCTATAATCTCTTGTATATCTTTTGAGATGAATTCAGGGCTAACTGTTCCATGACACCATGTTCTACAGGAAAAAATATTTATATATCTCTTAAGATGGGCCATAACACACAATGGATTTTGGATATCAGAACTGCAGTAGTGACATCTTTCTTACATGAGAACAGCAGAACACACTTGTCAAAAGAGAGCGCTGTGAACAAAATTTTTTTTTTTACCGACTCTCGTATCTAGGATATATACCATGAGGTTGGATACATGTATGTCAGTTTTTTTTGGTTTTTTTTTATGTTTTACGCCACTCTCAGCAATTTTTCAATTTTTTGGTGGCCGCCAGTTTTTAAATGATGGAGGAGATATATCCTTTACAATGTACCCAAGAAGAAGAGACCAACGATCTTCCACAAGTAAACTGCCAAACGTTCTCACAAATTAGGCTGATGTTGCAGCAGGACTCGAATCTGTGCTGACAAGAAGCGAGATTTCATGGTTTAAAGAATGATGCTCTAACCACTCGGTCACGGAGGTCCTAACAGCCATGTGGTAATGTGTATAGGTGTACCAAGGTAAAGTGGCACATCTGGGTAGTGTCAAAAACCAAAACGATACGGTCTACTTTCCAAAAATAGGTTGAACAGGTAAAACATTTTGCCTTGCACAGACTTCATGCATTACTGAATCTCTAATACTTTTGTGATGACAAGTAGCTTGTCACCCCTGTTATGATTGGATTTAGACTCGTTGTGTTTGTAAACATGTGCCAATTTACTATGGTAGACCTGTGCATGTAACATTTTGAATTCAACATACAAGAAATATTAGGCAGAAAAATAAAAGGAAATACACAAACACACCTGAAATAAAAACAATCATAAATGAAAACCATTAATACATTCGTAATACAAATTTTATCTTCGAATTCCTCGCACTTTGCTGAATAGAAGCTAGATTTGCATATCAATGATGATGAATACTGCAAAGGTAACAAATTAAAGACATGACACATTGTACAGGTAACTTGGATCAGACATGCCATACAGGTAACTTTCACTAATCACATGGATAGATTACAGTAGGAAAATAAACAAGAAAAATGGTGAAAGTAGAAAAATGATACTAGTATAGATAATTCTTAAACAAGAAGTGAGAAATAAAATATGTATGTGAAGCAATAATCCAGCAATTGGCATTTGTTTTGTACATGGACGTACAATACAGGTCATGCTTAGGTCAAAGGGGTTAATATCTTGATGTTATATGAAAATACAAGGAAACAAAACCAAACAAACAAACAAAAGATAAAAACAATTAATTTCTTGATTATACTAGTACATGCAAAACAGATCACCTGTCATTTGTACAGGTAAGTCAGGTATTATGACAAGAATCATATATTGTCCGATTCATATAACTTGGTCGGGCGGAGTAACCTTTTGATTATTATAAGGATGATTCTACTCACTTTTTCGGTTATGACAAGCTTAAACAGTGAAAACGTTTTATTCCTAACTGAAAGCACACATGTATGGTGACAAGTACATGTAGAAACAATTACTCCTGCCCGTGTAATTTTAAAGTCGTTACGCTTTATTACATGTACCTAAAATTTAACTAGTCCAGGTCAAGAAAGGGTTCACGAGACTCCATCCCGCCAGGTTATATGGATTTTACTATACCGCCGTAATACAAATTGTCTAATTTGAATTGCAATTAGACTTAGTAGGAAATTGGCACTAGGTGTCATTTAAAAATTGTTATTCTAGTATGCATGAAAATATAAATATTACAAACTAATATAGGCAATTAATATATATATATATATATATATATATATATATATATATATATATATAAAGCACAAATATCACAACATCATTATCATTTACTATGGACCTTGGATAAGAAATGATACTATCTGCGTAAAAATTCATACATAAAGCACAAATACAGAAATAACAAGGTACCTACAAACTCGCCATGCCCTGGCTGGGGTTCGAACCCTTGACCTACGGCACCAATTGCCTGGCTCTCATGCACGGCGTCCTAACCACATGGCCATCTACGCATTCACAAAAAATGAATGTTTCGATAGCGGTGAGTAGAATTCCGAACATGAGAACATGGTTGCAAAGATAGAGGTGAAAGGTGTTTGATCCTAACATAAATGACAATGGATCGATTAATACCTGTATCTTTATTCTTCTATAGGTAATATATATGTGATTACCTTTATCTTCTACAGGTAGGTTATGTATATAAATACTATTCTTAATTTGTGTACAGGTAATTATGTACATGAATACCTACACTTTATACAAGCAGGTTACACGTATGTACCAGTATATAAATACTCGCATCATGAAACTTATACAGGCATTAAGTTATGAATGTGAATACCTGCATCTTATAAAGGCAAAATATGTATTGGTATATAAATACCTGCATCGTAAAACTTATACAGGTATTAAGTTATGTATGTGAACACCTGCATCTCATACAGCAAATTGTACTGGCAAATCTCTTTTGTATATAATTAACTATATCTTGTTTCTTTCAAAGGTAGTTATTGTATATCATATCATTATATTTATTCTTGATCCAGCACTAAGGTTGTGATACGCACACAAATCCCAGTTACTGTAACAGGGTTATTTTCGCTCACACTGTTTCGCCCCGTTTTAAATTCGCTCAGACTTTTATTATTAAAAGTAGATGAATTTACCATTCTGAATTCACCCAGTTTTTAATTCGCGTACTAACGATGAAGACGAAAGGGCGAAAATTTCCCTGTTTACAGTACGTTTATGTATTTTACTCTTACTCTGACATGCATCATAATTAGACACACTCAGACAGCCAACAACACTTCAGTACAATACATACTCATATTCATCTGGCGTCATTTTGCTGTCAATTAAGGCTTGTGTTGCCTCTTCACGCCTTTTGTTCGTTCTGTAAAAAATGCACAATACTTGGACAAAGCTGGACAAAAAGCAATAACATCAATGTCCCATTTTGCCTTGAAGAACTTGTAACAATGAATGATGTTTTTTTATTTTTTATTCTATTTTTTTTTTTTGTAAAAAAAAAAAGCATGAACCACTTGTCTGCCAGACAAATAATTATCCCACCTTGGACAGGTGTATCTGCCATTTTGCCAAGCCAGAATTTCTCTGTTTCACCCTACATGCCCTAATGCGTAATCAAGCTACATACGCTATGATGTAACACTATATTTTTATAACCTAGGACTTCTGCGTGATGAGAATACAATGCATTCAAATATGTTCGCGTCAGGTTTTATTTACATACATTAACATGTGTTTGAATCATGGGAAGAAAATTATCAAACATGTTTGCATAGAGTGGAAAATAGAAATCTTCATCCTCGTGGTAAAAATCTGCAAGTCCAATCTTTGAGATACCCTCTAAATGGACAACCAGATTCTTACCACTCAGGTTGAGATTTCCTTATCCACTCCACACCCCCAAGATTCTAATAATCCACTATCTCAGTGGCAGGATACACTGTGTGGCTAATGCTTTAAATTAGCTTTGATCTAAGGAAGTGTGTGAGGTATAAAGCAGAAATAAGACATCTGATAATAAAAACTTGACACATTTGTATATTTTAACCACTAAATACATGTACAATTATATGATAATATAATGTATGGATTTTACAGTGCCCCAAAGCGGTATAGACTTGGCCACCGGTGGTATATAAAAAAGTACAGATTTAGTCACTAGAGGTATATATTTAGACATAGAGTTATATATAGAGAGAAAGATTTACTATACTGAATGTGTCTAATGTGTTATAGACTTAATCATTATTCTGCTATTTTTAGCTACATTGACTACAGCTTTACATGGATCTAATATATGTTGTACCTACTCTTTAATTTGCTTGTCTTCGGGGGATTTTTTGTTTGGTGTAGCTTTTGGAGACAATTTTTTTGTCTCACTTGCTTCTTCCGCTGAATTATTGATACATATTTTTAACTCTTCCTTCGGATTATTTAATTTTGTTCTGAAAGAAACAAAATCATTGACGATATAAATGTATTCAGTAGGCAAACTACTTGTATAATATGACCATAAGCTACAATTATATGTAGAAACTTCAGAGGTATAGATCTAGTCACAAGTGATATATAGAGGTACAGATTTAGTCTCTAGTGATATATAAAGAGGTACAGATTTAGTCTCCAGTGATATATAAAGAGGTACAGATTTAGTCTCCAGTGGTATATATAGAGGCATAGATCTAGTCACAAGTGATATACAGAGGTACTGATCTAGTCTCTAGTGGTATATATAGAGGTACAGATTTAGTCTCTAGTGGTATATATAGAGGTACAGATTTAGTCTCCAGTGGTATATATAGAGGTACAGATTTAGTCTCTAGTGGTATATATAGAGGTACAGATTTAGTCTCTAGTGGTATATATAGAGGTACAGATTTAGTCTCCAGTGGTATATATAGAGGTACAGATTTAGTCTCTAGTGGTATATATAGAGGTACAGATCTAGTCTCTAGTGGTATATATAGAGGTACAGATTTAGTCTCTAGTGGTATATATAGAGGTACAGATCTAGTCACTAGTGGTATATATAGAGGTATAGATCTAGTCTCTAGTGGTATATAAAGAGGTATAGATCTAGTCACTAGTGGTATATATAGAGGTACAGATTTAGTCACTAGTGGTATATATAGAGGTATAGATCTAGTCACTAGTGGTATATATAGAGGTACAGATCTAGTCACTAGTGATATATATAGAGGTATAGATCTAGTCACTAGTGGTATATATAGAGGTATAGATCTAGTCACTAGTGGTATATATAGAGGTATAGATCTAGTCACTAGTGGTATATATAGAGGTACAGATCTAGTCACTAGTGGTATATATAGAGGTATAGATCTAGTCACTAGTGGTATATATAGAGGTATAGATCTAGTCACTAGTGGTATATATAGAGGTATAGATCTAGTCACTAGTGGTATATATAGAGGTACAGATCTTTTATAAAGTGGTATATATCATGACACTAGTTCTATGCAATGATTTGCAGATTTAGCTACTAGATTTATAGAAAATGGTACAGATTTAGTCACTAGTGGTATATATAGAGGTACAGATTTAATCACTAGATTTATAGAGAGGTAGTAGATTCAGTCACTAGTGGTATTATAGAGAGGTACAGATCTATTTGTTAGTGGTTATATATAGAGGTATAGATTAAGCTAGTCACTATATAAAGTGGTATATATTCAGAGGTAGAGGTATATATCTAGTCACTAGTGGTACAAATAGAGGTACAGGTGCTACAAAACTGCAGTGGTCAATATATAATTGTATAGTTAGTCATTATTTTGCTATTAAGCTATATTGACTACTGACTTATCTTATATATGTTGTACCTACTTGAACTCTTTAGATTTGCACTTTTGGTATATATAGATTTTTAGATTTAGTCTTAGCTGGTACAGGCATAGAGGTATCTGATCTAGTCACTAGTGCTGAATATATAGAGGTACATAGATTTAATTCACTAGTGGTATATATATTTTATAGATCTAGTCACTAGTGGTATAATATATAGACACTCAGCATTTAGTCATCCAGTGGTATAGAGTAGAGGTACACTGATCTAGGTCAGATCAGGTGGACATATAGAGAGGTACAGATATAGTCATTAGAGATATACAGAGAGGTACAGATCTAGTCACTAGTGGTATATAGAGAGGTACAGATCTAGTCACTAGTGGTATATAGAGAGGTACAGATCTAGTCACTACTGGTACAGATCTAGTCACTTTTGACATATAGAGAGGTACAGATCTAGTCACTAGTGGTACATATAGAGGTGCAGATTTAGTCTCCAGTGGTATATAGAAAGGTACAGATCTAGTCACTAGTTAGATATATACATATAGATCTATCACTACTGGTATATCTATACTTTTGACATATAGAAAGGTACAGATCTGGTCACTTAATTTTTATAAAGTGGTATATATCATGACACTAGTTCTATGCAATGATTTGCAAATTTAGCTACTAGATTTATAGGAAATGGTACAGATTTAGTCAGTGTGGTGTATGAGCTGGCACAAATTTAATCACCAGATTTCTAGAGAGAGGTAGTGGTTCAGTCAATAGATTTTTATGAAGAAGTATATATTTATTTGTTAAGATTATATAAAGAAGTATAAATTAAGCGAGTGGATTATATAAAGAGGTATATATTTAGTCAGTAGAGGTATATATTCAGTCAGTAGAGGTATATATTTACTCATTAGCATTACAAAACTGCAGGCTCAATCTAAATTGCTAGAGAGAGGTACATTATTTTAGCTATTAAGACTATATTGACTACAGATCTTATCTTATGTTGTTATATAGAGACTTGAGACTCTTGTCACTTTGCTTCTAGAGAGGGAGATCTTCACTTTGTTTAGTTTAGCTTTTACAGGCAATTTTTTTGACTGGCCTGCTTTTTCTGCTGAATGATCCATAGGTACATCTTGTCATTTGTTATATTCTTCCTTTGTAGATTTGTCACTATTTTCTCTGAAAGAAACAAAATCATTGACAATATACAAATACTCAGCAATTTTCATAAAGAGATATAGAGTAGTGGTACACAGAAAGGTACAGATCTAGTCACTATTGGTATGCAGAAAGGTACAGATATAGTCATTAGAGGTATACAGAGAGGTATAGATCTAGTCACTAGTGGTACACAGAAAGGTACAGATCTAGTCACCATTGGTATGCAGAAAGGTACAGATATAGTCATTAAAGGTATATAGAGAGGTACAGATCTAGTCACTAGTGGTATATAGAGGTACAGATCTAGTCACTATTGGTACAGAGAAGTACAGATCTAGTAACTAGTGTTATATAGAGAGGTACAGATCTAGTCACTATTGGTACATAGAGAGGTACAGATCTAGTCACTATTGGTATATAGAGATAGGTACAGATCTAGTCATTAGTGGTAAATAGAGAGGTACAGATCTAGTCACTATTGGTATATAGAGAGGTACAGATCTAGTCACTAGTGGTAAATAGAGAGGTACGGATCTAGTCACTGTTGGTACATAGAGAGATACAGATCTAGTCACTACTGACATATAGATAGGTACAGATCTAGTCACTATTGGTATATAGAGAGGTACAGATCTTGTCACTAGTGGTAAATAGAGAGGTACAGATCTAGTCACTGCTGACATATAGAGAGGTACAGATCTAGTCACTATTGGTACATAGAGAGGTACAGATCTAGTCACTACTGACATATAGAGAGGTACAGATCTAGTCACTATTGGTATATAGAGAGGTACAGATCTAGTCACAAGGTGGTAATAGAGAGGTACAGATCTAGTAACTAGATTTAAAGAGAGGTACAAATTTAGTCACTAGTGGTATACAGAGGTAAATATTTAGTCACTTGTGGTATACAGAGACATAGATTTAATCATTTGTGGTATATATGGAGAGGTTCAGGATCTAGTCCTTAATGTTGGTATATAGAGAGTGGTACGGATTTAGTCTATGTTGTATAAAGAGAGAACGGATCTAGTCACTAGTGGTAAATATTAAGAGGAACAGATTTTAAGAGGTACAGATATAAAGTCACTACAGATTTTAAAATCACGTCACAATATAAAGAGGTACAGATTTTAAAATCACGTCACAATATAAAGAGGTACAGATCCAGAGGTACATAAATCCTGTAGTCACTAGTTGAATTTGCTTCAGAGAGGTACAGAGGAGTCATTAGAATTTTTATCTTTTTAAATGAGGTATCTACCCTAGTCACAAGGTTTTACAGTCGGAAGATTTGACAATCTCTAGTAACTAGATTTAACAGAGAGGTACAAATATTTGTCAGCGTAGTGGTATACAGATGTAAAATGTATTTTCCCACAGTCCTTGTTCTTCTTCCAGAGACAGGAACCGATTTAAATCATTTGTAAGGTTTGTATATATGGAGAGGTTCAGATTCAGTCCTTAGATTGGCTATATAATTTATTAAGCCCCGTTCTAGTGGCCATGATTTTTGCCAGATCTAACAGTATAAGTCTTTGTAACAGACCTTTATAAATCACTTGTACAATATAAATTTGAGTGGTACAGATTTTAAAATTTCCGTCACCAATGTTAAAGAGCCTCGCCATAGCGGATTTTGTTTATTGACGCAAAGTGATTCCAAAAAAGGTACAGATTTAAAAATGGCGGTCAAGGAACAATTTTATAAACGGTTTTGAACATCAATATCATATTTGGAAACCAAATTTCATTGAAATCAAACAATGTTGAATTTTCCCGCCTTTATTGTCCGCCATTTTGAAAAATGGCGGTCAACAAAAAATTTTCAACACCGGTTTTGAAGTAAAGAGGCACACATTTTAAAAATCACATCGACAATATAAAGAGATACAGATTTAAAACACCTAAAAATAAAAAATTCTGAAAAAAGGACAATTAATCACTAGATTTTGATAAAAAGGTACAGATATGTGTACATGTATAGATCTTGATAAATAACATGTTTGCAATTTAGACTTAGTCACTATATCTACTATATTTTTTGCCATATTAGTAATTACTTAATCACTATATTTTGTATATTTTTTACAGCCAAAAGGGCTATAACTAGATACTTAGTCACTATAGTTTGTATATTAGCCATCTCATTAAGACATCACTTTTACCCATGTCATATTTGTATATTTCTGCCATATTTTTGTACATACTTAGTCACTAGGTTAATACAAAAAAGCTGCAGATTCTGCTTCTTTATTACATGCATATAAAGAACAAATATATTAAATCACCCTAGTGACGACTCAGTTCAAGTATGGTTCAATTTGGCCCATTAGCATTAGGTATAGGTAGAAAGATGTACTAAACAGACTTAAGGACGCACAGTGCCAGCAATAGCTTCTGCTGATTTTTTTACGGTACAGATATGTACATATAAGGTATATAAATACATGTAGGAACACTTTAGTCACTAAGTATATATTTAGCCATATTGTACTAGGTTACAAAAAAGCTCTTCTTTATTACATGCATATAAAGAGGTATAGATTAAGTCACTAGAGGTACGTGTATATATTTTGTCATTAGTGTAGCTTTTGGAGACAATTGTTTTTTAAGTCTCACAGTGCCAGACTTCTGCTTTTTTTACGCTCATCTACTACTGAATTATCAGTACATATTTTTACCTCTCTTTATCTTGTCATCAGGGAATTTTTGTTTAGTTTTTTCTTTTTTTGTCTGAAAGAAATCATCGGTACATATTTTTAACTCTCCCATCAGACAATTCAATTTTTCTCTGAAAGAAACAAAATCATTGACAAGACATTCAGTAGAGAAACTTTAAGAACATTTTTTTCATAAAATGAACTTAACCCCTTGGTGATTAGTTTGTTTCATTGCTAGTTTCATGTCTAGACTTTTTCACTTACAACGTCTGTATAGAGCTGACACCAGCAATATATGAAGTGCTACAAACTCAGACCTGTGCTATGGACTGATGCCAATACAGTGAGGGTTCTTAAATACCGTAAAACCTCTTTATAATGCCCCTTGTTTCATTTGTCCCCCTGCTTTACATCACAATTTTTTAAAACTCTACTTTTCTAATTTCCCCCATAATTTCCTTAAAGATTTCCCTTTATCTATTTCCAAATCCCCTTTACCATGCCAAATTGGGGCTGAACAAATGGTGGCATTATAACAAGGTTTTACCGTACATGTATGTAAAGCCTTACGTGACAGGGGACATTGGTTTTCAATTTCATCTGAATGACATGTGACTCATTTCTTATGCCACACACTATCAAAGGAACAGTCACTACCTTTCCTGACCTTATTCACCCCAAAAGACCCATTTTGATTGGTCCAAGTCATTGATTTACAGAAGAGTCCATTGGCTTTGAGGGGTTGATGTGCTAAAGTCTTTAATTCAGTAAATATTTCAATATAAAATAATATTTATTACTTCTATACTGGAATTAACATACTGCCATCAATATTGACCAAAATCATTATCAAATTAACTACTGCAATATAAAGTTATACTGACTACATCTATACTGTACAGATGTGTTAGCATAGTACATGTACTGCATAACAACAAATGTTGACTGAAGTGCATATCAAACTAACTACTGCAATATAAAGTTATATTGACTACTTCTATACTGTGTTAGCATACAGCAATCCATGCAGCATGAAGTCATTATCTAATGAACTACTGCAATATAAAGTTACATTGACTATTTCTATATTGTACACATGTGTTAGCATACAGCAATCCATGCAGCATGAAGTCATTAATAAACTAACAAGTAACTACTGCAATATAAAGTTATATAGACTACCTCTATACTGTACATGTGTTAGCATACATTTGTACACCAAATCAACCAATGTTGACTGAAGTCCATATCAAACTAACTACTGCAATATAAAGTTGTATTGACTTCTATACTGTGTTAGCAAACAGCAATCCATGCAGAATGAAGTCATTATAAAGATACATTGACTACTTTATACTATGTTAACATACAGCAAATCCATCAATATTGACTGAAGTCAATATCAAACTAAATACTGCAATATAAAGTTATATCGACTTCTATACAGTGTTAGCATACAGCAATCACTATATGATTTGATATTATTAAGCTACCTACACGTACTGGAATACATTGTTATATGGACTACATCTACAGAGGTTTACCTACTTTTTATTTTGTTTCTGTTCCACAGATTTTTTATTTTGATTAGTAGATGGAGACTGCAATTTCTCACTCTCACATGCTTTTTCCTCTAAATTGTTTAATTTTAATTCTTCCCTCAAACTTTCCAAGTTGTCTCTGAAAGAAAGATGATATCCATTCTCCTTAAGTTCAGTAATGGCTTTTAAACAAAAAATGTATGAAAAGCTCATTGCACCTGAGGTAAGTTTATTTGTACATGTAAAAAAATTAAAGTCCCATAACTCTGGCAAAAATCGCAAAATGTTAGCCATAATCAAATGATTTTTGTGTTTAATGCATACAAAGCATCGTAACAGATTTGGTTGCAATTTGAGAAAAGAAAAGAAATTTATTTGATGGAAACCAAAAAGCTGCAAACAGAAAACTAGATAAATTGAAAAACAGGCAACAGTACCAAAAACAGTTAACGGACTATAGGAAAAAACAGCCAAAGGAAATCCCTGCACGATTTTCAGTGTCTGAGGGCATAAAAATGAAGATAACGGCAAAACTGTTGAAACCATTCAGGACAAAGGATTACAGTTATTTTACATGGTTGATCAAGAAACATAAATAAATAAAAATTTTTTTTAAAATTTGAACTACAAATCAATAAAATGGCATCCATTTTAACAGGTTTAAATGATGATATTCAAATATTGTATTTCTGACATTAAGGATGAAGCTAACAAACCACAGATCAATATATACCGAATACAACATGTGCAATGTTGAGTTACCATGTTTGTTGCAACTTAACTCATAAACCCCTGTAGCAATATTTGGACTTGCCCAATTCAAAGAATGGTAAGGACCACTGTAATGATTTAGGAGTGTATGATTCATATTTCAAATTTTATACTTATCTTACATTCAATATTACATTGTAACTTGTTCACTCCTGAATTATGAGAGTGGACCATTCTACCTATTGATCTGGATGAGTCTAAATGTGACAAGAGGGGGGTTGACGAGTTAATACAACCTGACTGAATGTTAGATCTCCGTATCTAGTTGTGCAGCTATGAGTTCATTTTTATTGATGACTCTCCGCGTAGTTGCAACAGAATTTCAAACAGATGTAAGGGTGTTAGCGAGGTTTCATGAATACTTTTTCTTTAAACAAACCATGATTTTTACTCTTGTGACAATGGGCATCAAAGGGATATTGAGGGGTTGCAAGTGTATGCAAATACATGTATAAGTGACACAAAATGTTTTGGTACAAACTGATATGTTTTGCTAAACAAAATACACATACATGGATATAAATGGTTTGAATGTTAAATTAAACAGTTAACATTTAGATGTCGACTTTAATTAATTTTACAGGTAAGTAAACTTTTGTCCTGATGTAAAGATTGTTGAGCTACACCTGAGGACATTCTGGTCTTGATTTACTTGTATCAAAACTACATACATGTACCGGTATGCATTCATGTTTATTCTCTCCCATCACATGTGAATATCTTCTCTCTGACATATCTTGAGCTGATTAACACAATATATTCATTAACATTTAAAAACAACTATGGATACCTAAACTACACACAAATGGATCAATATAAAGGCAAGCTATATGAAATACCTCTTACCTACAGTTCATGAAGCAATAAACACAGAACAGAATTGCACCTGTCGACATTTATTTCATCAACAGAAAGCGATTACGCTGCAATCCACCTTATATTACCAGGTAAATAGGAAATTGACGTGCAAGTAATTGGTAAGAAAATATAATGCTTTCTGGACTTGAAGTATGTTTTTCTGCTTTTAGTACATGCAATGAATAACCCGTCTTCATTTTAACAAGTAATGATATTTGATGAGAAAATCTTGTAGAAAAACAAATATGAGAATCTTCTCAAGGTGAACATGCACTTGCCATGTTTATCACTTAATCTATTTTACGTCAAGACTGATTAATAAGTAAATTATTGGTTAGTGAATCACAAGATATGTAAGGTAAGAGGAATTTTTTTGAATTTTAAATGGTGTTTTATGCCACACGCCACACTCAACAATTCTTCATTTATTTGGGGAAGGGGTGGGAGCATCTAAATTACTTCTACCGGTATATGGAGAATGAATTTTTCTTGGGGGGGGGGGGGGGGGGGGGGAGTGTGTGAGGATGAGCTCTGGTTATATGTTCATACTTGAAGTTCACATACATTTACATGTATCAGTCTGTCTCTTTTTTATTTCATGATAAAACATCAGTGATGTCAATAACTTACTTTTACCTAAAGACCACCTACCAATAAATACCATCTATCAACAAAAGCCCTTTCAAATTTGTCATGCTTTTATTATCTTAGAGCTTATTCTAAGTAAATCTGTCTCCCCACCCCTTACACACAGCTTAATGGACTAGCTCAAACAATTTTACATAAAGTAAATTAGTCTTTACCTATAGAACATGCAATCATCTCTCTCTCTCTCTCTCTCTCTCTCTCACACATCTCTCTCTCTCTCTCTCTCTCTCTCTCTCTCTCTCTCTCACACAGAAAAAGGTAATTTTTTCCCCAAAACATACTACATAAAAATGACCATTTTCTCTAACACAAACTACATATAATGGCCATTTATATGTCCAACATAAAAAAGACAGCTGCTGTGATATTTGTAGCTTCAACACTGGTTTAAGATCACACCTACAAACATATATATATACATATAAAACACGATTGACTTCATGACAATACTAAAACACACTTTTCTTTTGTTGTTACAAAACTTGGAATGACTTAGGTGATTCACAGCAAAATGAAAGTGGCTAGATATGATGTACAATGAAATGACCTTTATTCTACAGGTAGTCGTGTTATAACACTAATGAAACAAGATGTGTTTGTGAAACACAAATGCCCCTAGTCCCAACTATATCAAATGTAGATGTAGATGAACTTACAGTCTAAGTTTGGTTACTGTATCACAATCCAAACTTGAAATATGTAAGTGGGATGGAATTACAGACAGACAGACAAATAGACACACACACAGACAGACAGACATACAGACAATGCAAACACTGGATGCCCCGGCAGACCTTTCAGGTCGGAGGGCATAAAAAGGAACCAGATAATGTTTGATATTTTCATATTTTATTTATTTCGCATAAAGTTATGAAAATCTTTTCCAGCATGGTTGCATTTCTTTTTATCTCTTTGATTGTTGATCAATGTTTTTAATTTCAATGAAGACATCACCAGTTTGGGGTGAAATGCCACATATTTTGCCCTGTGCTATGGAATGATGATGATGTACTGAAGGATTTTGATTTGATTTTGATTTTTGTTTTATGCCACACTAAAAAAAATTTTCAGTTACAGTAAAACCTGCTTTAGTGACCACCTGTGTATAAAGACAACTTGGTCACAAATAATGTTTTTTGCTATCCACAATAGTACCATTTGTGTACAAATCAACTTCCATATAAAGACCACCTCCCTATAAAGTCTGGTTTTCTTGTGTCCCTAAGGAGGTTGTTATATACAAATTTCACTATATATGGTAGGGGCCAGTTGTTAATGGTGGAGGAGAGAACCCAGTTAGAATATACCTGAGAAGAGGCAATCGGCCTTTTGCAAGTAAACTAGAAACATTCTCACAAAAATCAGCTTAATTTCAGCAGGGCTTGAACCTGTGCTGACCAGAAGTGAGATTGACTTCATGGTTGAAAGCATGATGCTGTAACCACTCGGCCACAGAGGCCCCAGAAAGGTGCATTGATATGAGAGTATATACACCTTTCGATGACACATGGGGTCTCCACTTGAAAGTCCATGGCATTCACTTCTTAACTCGAGCTTTTGGCAAGGGAACAGTCACTACCTATTTCATAAAGTCTTAAGTAGGAATCGAATGGAAAAAAAAAATCTGCAGTCTTCTGAACGCAAACAAATGATTTATCCATTTAACAACTTTGAGTGGTTATCATTTGTACATAGGCATTATTGAACTCTACATATATATCCGTGTTTTAAATCCTCCGATTTCCTTTTTCAAATGGAATTGTTTATATACCAATATACATGTATATGTCTATGTCTCCATTTTTATAACATTGTTTAATACAATGAAACCTGCCTTGAGAGACTACCCTTTCTATCACTGAAATGTGGTCCCTCAAGACAGGTGGTCCCTCAAGACAGGTGGTCTCTCACAAAAGGTTATTCAACTAAATGGTATTCAAAAATGTGGTCTCAAAAGACAGACCTGTGGTCTTTCATGACAGTGATCTCTCAAGATATGTTCCTCTGTATCTACATGTAAATCACCTGTTCTAATCAAATTGAATCTTTTCACGTTTGTATGGAGTACATGTCGTTACCGGAGGGAAAGATACAATCAAAGTGACCTAATTTAAGACATCAATTAAGGCAGGTATGGGTAGATCCACAGAGATGGCCAAGTACAAATTTGATAAATGTTATATGTATATCGTTTAATAAACAAAGCTACAGTATTTATAACCAAGGTATGAAAAATCATAAAGTTTGCCAAACTATTTTTTTTTTTAAATGAGCCTGATGCAAAAGTGTAGTATAGTTGAAGTATTTCTGAAACAATTGGCATGGTCAATAGGTTAAAATGTTAACCTTAACATGCATAAAAAAATTCTGACCGGTCTGGTCATCTACGAGACTCTTTTTTGTCCAGATGTTTTGCCCTCAACTGGCCCCAACAACTACGATTTATACCTGAATGGAAACAAAAAGACATACACATACACCTAAGCTTTATTGACCCATTTTATTTAAGTTTGATGGGAGTGACCAATTCAGTCATTATACCAACCACAGAACTGTAAGTAAAATATGATTATATGTATAATGTGCAAGGATAGATTTATATATTTATCTAGTATCTACATCTGATTAGCTTTTAGCTTAAAGACAAATTTTATCATGAATCAATTAAGAGACTCGACTTACATGTCGGTGATCAGCATCTTTTTATTACTAATCACCTGGACAGGTAAACATCAAATTTTTGATTAATCAAGATCAAATTCTCTGACCAACGTTTAAATTCCCTCGTAATGAGATAACCGTAGAAATAAAGACCCGAGAAATGATACATCTTCAGGTTTACAGGTACACAGTTAACGAGAGCGCTGTACAGGTATGTTGATATTTTCTGTTCTAATTACAGACAGAAGTATTTATTTGACTGGTTTATTATGAAGAATCTAGTAAGGATTGTAAATTTCTTTCTTATACATCAGTGTACATGTACATGTAAGAATTATTCTAGTAGTATAACTTTCAAACTCAGGCAGTGTTAAATCTTAACAGGTATTATACATGTCAGATATATATAGACTACCACTACATGTATATTGTTGATCTTGTAACTGACGTTTTCTATTACATGTAATCACTTTCACAGGAAATGCACATACCTTTGGGCATTAAACTTTCAATTTTCATTGACTATCAGTTTTCAACCTCAGACATTTATGAAGAGATTAATGTCGGATATTATTTGAATTCCTTGAGTTTTTAGGTTAATCTGCCCTGAAGTTGTATATACTGATACAGATATACCTCTAAGTACACATATTTTGCTGTACATACCTTGACCATTTAACTGATAGTAATTCCAATATGGATTTATTTCTAAAGCAATCAATATCACATTACTACATGTATTTTACAACACAATGGAAAAACAGTGGAAGTAAACATTTAACTCTGAATACAAAGATAGTGCAAAGGTTAGGCTTTTGTCGTACAAAGCATCAAATATGTGAAAGATTGAAATCGACTGTGAGAGATAATACTGATCTCGGACTACATACAATGTATATTGATGTGTGATATCATATAATTCTAGTGTTTGTCAATAGAATACCTGTAAACTTACATCATTAGGTAATACTGAGGAATATCTGACTTAAGGTATGTATGTGCACATGGTATATTACAGTGTATTAGAAAGGTATACAGCAAAATTTTAGCTAACATTTCTATACATGTTACATGTATATCATTTCAGTTTAGCTGTATGAATTTTTGCACTAGATTTTCAACATGTTCAATATTTTTTTTTTTTTTACAGTTTCCGATAAATGCTGAGTTTGACAGAGATGCACCTGAGCAACTGTTAGATATATATATATATATATATCTATCACAGATTATATACCACTAACTCTGTTGTCGGAAAGTGGCAGTTCATACACATGAATGAACAGGAAAGGGAGAGACAACATATTGACATACGTATAGAATTCAGATAGTGTTCCGGACAAACATAGATAAACAGGAAATAAATTTCACCTTGGATTAATATCAACCTTTACTAAGTAAATCCAGTTTATAAGATGTCTGGCAAACAAGTTAGAAGTAAGTCCGTGTGTGATGTGCCCCCTTAAGATCAGCTGGCTAACATTAATCTTATCGGCTATGTGTTTACCTGGGTTCTTTGTCAGCCGCTAAATAATGCATATACCACTGCTGCAGGATTAGCAAACTGATGAGGGATGTTTTTTTTTTCAGTCTTACATATTTGATTGTAAAGGTGGCAGAAGGAACTAAGTAGAGATTAGTGTATAAAGATGACTCATCATCAACTTCACGTACATTTCATTGGAAATATGAATGACATAATTCTACAGGGATCAATTTCATGATTTTTCTGTTGATATATACTCTGTGATACAACATCTGATGTTTAGATAAAATATTTATGATATTTACTGACAAAACAAGAAATTTACATAAATATTTGTAATAACAGACAGCCTTGTGTGAGCTTAATAAAAGGCAGGGAGGAATGAAAAAATTAACAAGGAAATCTACAAAATTATTTGGTTGCTGTTTGCATGGAAATTGACATATTTCAATCTTTTTCCTGGATGACGAAGTTCGGTGTGGTTTTAGATAAACTAAAAAAAAGACCAATACTTGTACAGGTACAGGACTTTCTGTTGCGATGATTACAAGAGTGGAGTATAATTAAATCTGAGAAACAACCACAGAACCACATTTTTCTTTTTTCTTTTAACCTCCTTGCTGAAAGAATTCAAATACAAAGAATGGAAGAAAAATTGAACGGGATGTGTATTGTTGACAGTAGCATTAATGTCACTGATCACGACAACAATTGCATTGAACACGAGAAAGATGCATGTATTACGACAGATTATGATGGAGAGATGATCAGAAAGTTTGATTTGTTAGGACCAGTGGGTGAAAAATTGATAGAACCAATGTGTATTTCAGTTTCCAAAACGGGAGAGTTCGCGGTAACAGATACGGAGAGCTGTTTTGTAGTAATTTATGATAACTTGGGTAATTACCTAAGTCATTTCAGTACGCTGCCGAAGAAATTGTTTTACATATTTTTAGATATCGACAGTTATAAACCTCATGATATAGCATGGCTTTCATCAAAACGTATTGTGTTTACTCAGCCAAAAGGATGTCGAGTAATGGTTACCGACTGGAATGGAAAATGTTCTGTAACGATTGAGGGACGGCCACTGTATGAACCATATGGAGTTGCCGTAGACACTGGGAACAATATTTTTGTAACAGATAGACAAAAGGGGAGAATACTCTGTTACAGTTCAGATGGAAAACTAATTCAAACAATTGGAAAATTTGGTTCTAGTGATTACATTTTAAGCTTTCCGCAGTACATACAGATATCACATAATGGAGATATATATGTGAACCACACCCAGAAAAATAAAATCAGCATTGCCATTTATAACAGGAATGGTGCCATAAAAAAGACTGTTATGACCGATCTGGATGTTGGTCAAGAAACTGTTATACAGCCATTTACTATAGATAAAAGTGGTAATATATTTCATGTCAGTTCACAGAGGTCATCGGTTTCTATAGTCAATGAAACAGATAACCAAGTCAGCTGCACAGGTGAAACTGATCCACTATCTGGCAGCAACAGCAGCAGCAGGGAAATAGATTTCAATTGCAACATTGGTGGAATTATTTACACTGATAAGAAAGATCTAGTATATATTAATCAAACTGAAACATGTGTACATATCTTTCCTTGGAGATGTTGGAAGATAAATGGATAGAGTTCAGTAAATTGATGTGTACCTAGCAACATGTTTAAAGAGTAATGCAAAAGAAAATAATTAAATGTAACAACCAACCATGGTCTTATAGTTCTGCTTCACAACTAAGTCTTGTTTATACATGTACATGTAACTATGTGTACTTAAGATGTATCCCAGGGGACTTAACCCGGGTCTTATAGATCTGCTTCACAACTTAGTCTTCTTTATACATGTACTTAAGATGTATCCCAGGGGACTTAACCTGGGTTTGATAAATCTGCTTCACAACTTAGTTAGTCTTCTTTATACATGTATTTAAGATGTATCCCTGGGGACTCCACTAACAAGGGTCTTATAGATCTGCTTCACAACTTAGTTAGTCTTCTTTATAAGTGTATTTAAGATGTATCCCAGGGGACTCCACTAACAAGGGTCTTATAGATCTGATTCACAAATTAGTCTTGTTAATACATGTAACTATTTTGTACTTAAGATATCTCCCAGGGATCTAATATAATACAGAGTTCATACATTGTAGATGGGTAGCTATATTAAGGACTTCTTTTTTTGATAACTCTAGAGCCATTTTACACCAAAAAATTCACTGATCTTGGTTATTTTTGATAGAAAATTTTACTTAGCAATGAAAAAAAAAAAAAAAACTGAGTAGGAATCTACATCAGACCTGAATTGTGAACATGTTTAACTTTGGTTGTAAGGTAGAGCATTTACTTAACAAGGAAAAGGTGTCAGATAAGAATTCACTTAGGTTGTAATTTCGTAAGGACTCGTAGGAGCAAACTTAATTAATTGTTAGACATGTAAAATTTTTATTGAATTTTAATGAAGAAGCCCCAAAACTCTGTAATAGCAAAAGTCAAAATTGTAAGAATAAAAACATGCCTAGCCTTCAAGAAACCAAAAATCGTGTAAAAGTTTTGTAAGGACTGGTTGAAGCAAAATTGATTTATTTTTAAACATGTCAAATTTTTTAGAAAATAAAGTCCCATAACTCCATTCTGTCAAAAGTAAAAAACGTAAAAAAACAAAAGATGCCTGGTCGTCATGTAACCAAATATTGTGTAAAAAATTTGTAAGGATTTGTCAAGGCAAACTTATTTGTTAGTTGTTGCGAGACACACCCGGACAGATGGAAAAATGGACGGACAACAGTATACCAAAATACATCTGTCATGGATGGGTGTGTAAAAATTAAAAAACAGTAGATCCTGTTTTAGTAGATGACCTAGGCTTCCATTGTAAAGTGGTCCTTCAAGACAGGTAGTCTGCTGATCGAGATTTTATCTGATGGAAATCCAACTAAATGGTTTTCAGTGTACAAGTACATGTTTGGTTTATCAAAAAAGGTGGCCATTCACATCTGTATAATTCAGAATACTGGTTTCACTGTATCTGATAAAAAAAAAACCAATGTGTGATTTTCAACATAAACCAGGCACTAAAATTTACTTTCTTCATCAGTGGCAAACTCTTTGTTACTACAGTGAAAACTGTCTTGTGATGCCACATTCTGAGAACCACATCGTTAAATAATCATTTGAATAAAACCTCTTTTGAGAAACCACATTTAAATGGCAAATGGGATGGTATCTCAAGACAGGTTCCACTTTAGCTACAATTATAGGTGGCAACCTTTTATGTTGAGTGGCAAAATGGATCGAGTGCAATGCCTCATTGTTGAATGTCCCTTGTGTACAATTATCTTCTGATTTGATGTATAGTCAACTCTTGTTATAATGACACATGATATACATGTAACAGCATTTTGGGTTAAAGGCAGAAATTTTGTGAGAACGAATTTACATCCATGTTAATTTGATTGATATAACTGCATATTTGCATTCTGGCACCGGCAGTGATTTTTTGGGAACAAACATAGTTTTTACCTCTAGAATTGACTTGTTATATCGACAAAGCATCAAAAATGAAAAAATTGTTACCATAATTTATTAAATTGATAGAATGAAAATAACAATAAAAACAGTCTTATTTCTTGTAAGTCATTTAATTTCATTCATGCAAACTTATTGAATTGAGGTTTAACATTAAATTGGGGTATAACAACAAATTTATGTTCATGCAATTTATTCTAAGGCCAAGACTGGAAATTTGATATAACAGCATATCTGATATAACAGCATATCTGATATAACAGCATATCTGATATAACAGCATATCTGATATAACAGCAATTTTACTGGATCTCAACCTGGACATTATAACAAGAGTTGACTGTATTTCATGGAATTCAGAGTTTTGTTACCACTATATAAGAGATGTTGCATACAAAGTTTAAAGAAAATCAGGCAAGTGGTTTTTGAGAAGTGGCTGAAAATGTTTAAAAAGGTCTTTACACCAATCACATCCCTGTTGAGAACAGATCATAATACATATAGGTCATTTGAGAGACTGGCAACCCAGTCAATAAGCTAATACATATCATGTAAAGTATTTGACCCATTAAGTGCCCAGGGTGCTACAAAAGTCAGGACAAAAGGGGTGGGCGCTTAATGGGACCAATTAATAGTCAAATTGACATAAAATTATTGATTTTTATAAGGCGCAGTGGTAAAGTTGTTGTAGTTATTACCGAGGAAACCTATCAACATAATTCTGTTACTGATAAAATGTTACAGTTTTCCAGGTCCACATCTCTTTGTCAACCAGGTAGAAAAGATTCTTGATCATATGTAAAAAAAAAAAGGGGGGTGGGGGCGCTTATATGGACATGGGCGCTTAATGGGTCGAATATGGTATATAATATGTATGAACTGATTGGACTTGATTTCAGGAGAGGTTTCACTACTTTAAGCCCTTGCCTCTCATCCCAGTGAGGTGGGAGCGTGATGTTTGAGTCCTTCTCGAGTGGTCCATGTTTCAAACAGTTTTTATAGTGCCATAACACTAAAAAAATACAAATGAAATTTTGATATATAGGCCCGACATGGCACCTTTTGACAGACTTTTTTGTTATTCACATTTAAATGGCCTGTCAAACTGTTGTGATATTATGACATCAGATAGTGCACATAAATAAGGTTTGAACAACATTTTTATTGCCTTTATGTTTTTATATCAGACATTGGTATAGATGCATTTTTAATGAAGCGTAGTAGCAATGAAGGCAATAAAAGTGCAATTGAAACCTTATATTTACATGTATTTGACCTATTTTTTCAGTGCAAGGACATTTAGTCCATGCTGCTAAGGTGGATAGCAATGGCTTGCGGTATCTACATGACAGATAATAAAATAGTCCACAATGTTAATTTATTATTTTCTACTTTATGAATCAAAAATACATTTTTGAATTTCATTTAAACATATTCAACATTTTTTAAATTATTAAAGACTTTCAACATAATATTTTTTAACAGGAACAAGATGTGTTTATGAAACACAAATACCCCCAGTCCCAACAAATTTTTGCAATGTCCTATATTTTGACTTCACCTCACCCAAGGAGCATGTGATGTCAGTGAAGTGTAAGCAACCCTTACAGTCTAAGTTTGGCTACTGTATCACAATCCAAACTTGAAATATTGCACTTTATATGTAAGCGAAATGGAATTACGGATAGACAAACAGACAGACAGATGGACAATCGAAACAGAAGATGCCTTGGCATGTATACAGTAATACCTGCTATAGCGACCACCTGTATATAAGGATCACCTGTCTATAAAGGCCAGTTTTTTCAAGTCCCTTGACTGCATATTTCAACTAAATTAAACCTGTGTATAAGTGTCACCTGTACGTAAGGGCCAATATTTTCTGGTCCCTTGGGTGGCCCCTATATACAGGTTTTACTGTATATAAATCCGTGTGTCAGGCATCTGACGAGAGGTCAATTGAGTTATATTGCCCAATATGTCATGCATATGTAGATTTATGATAGATGTCAAATATCTTATTTCAAAAAGGACAGACGGTAATTTTCGTCTAATCTTTCTATTTTCTATAAACTAGTACAGGAAGCCAGGTATGTGTATGTGTATTTGTTTATATGTTAAATGGTAATTTATGCCACACTAAATTTTTCAGTTAAACATGTATATGGTGCCAGTTTTTAAATAGAGGAGGAGAGAACCAAGTTACCATGTACCCAAGAAGAGATGCCAGAGGAGACCAATCGCCTCCACCATTAAAACTGGCCACCACCATATGACTAAAAAGTTGTTCAGTGTGGCGTATAACACCAACATAACAACAAATAAAAAGAATCAAAAGTGCTTAACTTTTTTTCTTAAGCCCCTGTCATACATTGACAATTTAGCCAGCGTATGCCCGACATATGAAAAAATCATAAATCGTTGGCATACGTTGGCATAACTTTCACTGTATCCCTGTCACACATTAATGATTTATTGAACTTATGTGGAGGTATGAAAAATTTATTAAATATTTATAAAATGTTGGCAATACAAAAAAAGTATGTCAAACCATGGCTGTTATTTAGGATACGATGGCCATTTACAAGTAATATATAGGAAAGTGTGTTAACGATCTACAACTTACTCCAGCATATGCGGAGCGCACAAAAATTTTCAACAATCTTGGCTTACTTCAACTTGTGCCAGTGTGTTGTTAACTTATGCAAAACATACTTAAAACTTACCCGATGTATGACAGCATATTACATATTAACCAAATTTTTCATCAACGGGCATATGCTGGCAAAATTGTCAATGTGTGACAGGGATTTTACACATATCACATATTTTACATTATCCACAGAGTAAAAAGTGTTAAGATATTTACTCAGTTTTTTGGTTAAGATGGTAAGTATGAATTTACTCACTGTTTTTTACGCTGCAGTTCCATCCCCGACTCCAGGGACAAGGCTGACAGAGTGCTGGTACCACTTCTGGCGGTGCTGACAGTATCCCACATGTCTGCCTGTTGAGCCATCAGCTGGACAAGATGTTCTCTAGAAAAGTGAGTGCCTTGGGCTCTCCTGCGATATTCCTGGGCTTTCCTTCTCAATTCAATTACCTCTGCAAACCAGTTGGACAATACAGGTTTTCCCTCATCAGATTCACCACTCTGTGTAATAGAACCAAAATATGAACAATGATCACTTTTTAGTACTTGAAGATTCACAATGGTTACAGTCAATGGCAATCTAATTACAAACCGATCTCATCACTTCTGTCTTCTGACATGCTGTGTACAGGATCTAGTGAAATCCACTTTGTTGTAACATGGGAATGACCTCATGGATGTGTCATTTTCAACCAGTGAAATGTGACTTATGCGATCTTGTAAGTTTATCAAATGGCAAAGAGATGTATAAAACATTTTGAGCATTATACACAACACCAAATCCATAAAAAACTGGAAGTACAGAATTTTATTTTGAAGATCGAATCAACAAGGATACATGTATTCCCAATGAATTCTGCAGACTGATGGTTTCTTTATCATGAAATAAATTACATGTACATCTCTTTGCCATATAATAAACTGTCAATATATAGTAAGTCACATTTTCATTGGTCAAACATTACATGGTCACGAGAGGTCATCGCATATGACTTCATTGCAGATTTGCGATAGCTTCTTGGTCATGTTGGTGTGACATAACAGCAGCAGTGAGACATTTGTTTTTCATAGATTGTGGTCAATGGTAAACCCTTTATGAAAATAATATCACATAAGGGAACCACAAAAATACATGTGTTTTGACCACCATGGTAACCACTTTCTGTATAATTGTTGGTGACTGCTATGTTGAAACTATCACCACAGTAAAATCAGTCACCTCTACAAGGTCAGATAGATTATAGACTAGACTGTAATCCCTGTCCAAACTGATATTTGGTGTTGCCCTATTTATAATTATATTTCATGCCAACTAGAAATGTGTGGATTTTTGAATTACTGAAACTCGGAGAATAGTTCTGCAAAACTTTAATGTTCTGATCTTGTTTTTTATTTTTTTCCCCAACAACAAATAAAACGAATAAATGTATGTTCATAAAGCAACAATAATTTTTCTATGCAACAATAGAAACCATTCCTACTTTGTAAACAGCAAAATTAAAACACACGTGAAGGATAACTGGCTTCATTTGATTCCATCACTGTTTGTAAAGAAAACTGTTTAATGCTGTACATATACTTGTATATCATAACTGATACACTATATAAGGGAGATAACTCTATTATACTTACTCTGGCTGGTGCCAGCTGAGGTGGGTCAGCTCCTCTCCATGCTCCGCGCTCCACATTATACTTTGTAGGTGACCTAAAGTTAGAGGCATATTCACTCCTGGGTCGCCTGCAAGTTAGCAAACAAAATACAAAAAAATATTCAATGTTCATATGAGCATACAATTTCTAATTAACAACTACGGCAATATGAATGACATTTCTTTTTTTCTTATTTTGACTTACCAGTGAAATAAATATGGTAGACACATCAAAAAGAAAATCACACATTTATTTTTCACATTTTTATATCCACTTCTTAATTTCCTGCTAGTTTTCGTGCACCCCCCCCCTCCCATTTTTAACCCCCACATACTATAATACATTTGTCTAAACCAATTGCAAAAGAGCATTCCATTTTGTAACGGATAAGAGGGTAACATACAGTTCACAAATCATAAAGCCTGTTCTATGTAGAAAATACTTACTTCATTTTGCCGTGAGTAGCAACTGGAACTCTTTCATCCAATGGTGTTCCCTGAAGTTCTGACTCAACAGTCTGACGTTTGTTATCGGGGGAGATTAATGGTGCAGAGCCCGCTGGCTGAGCTTTGTCTGGGCGTAACGCTGAAATATTTACAAACAATAATATCAAAGTCTATCCTTTAAATCAATCACCCCTAAAGACACATTTTGACTGGTCTAAGTCATTGATTTACGGATGAGTCCATTTTTTTTTCCAGGAGTTGATGAGTTTTCAGGTTCATAATAAAATGAATAAATAAAGATTTAAGAAGCTAAATAAAGAATTCTAAATGATTTTTAATTTTTCTCTGTGGTTTAAATATTAGTTTTCTTTCAATGATGCTTCGTTTGCACAACAAATTTCAGGTAGAAATGTTTTCAAAAATAAAAAAGTCTCATATGCATATTTTTGTATGTAAACTAACTCAACAACACAACTGAAGAAATTGTTAAATTTCTACAGTATCTTGTTAAACAAAGGAAGAAAGGCAGAAACAAAACAAGAATTTTCATTATTCACAAAGATATTGTCAATGAGAGAAAGAGAGAGAGAGAGAGAGAGAGAGAGAGAGAGAGAGAGAGAGAGAGAGAGAGAGAGAGAGAGACAGAGAGAGAGACAGACAGACAGAGACAGACAGAGAAACAGAGAGACAGAAAGAGAGACAGAGAGACAGAAAGAGAGACAGAGAGAGAGTAAAATTAATTTTGGATTTACCTCCCATACTTTTGCTTCTTCTAACCTGAAATACAAAAAACACCACCATGAAATTGATTACATCTTTCAGACAATAGATGTTGTCAAAACAAAAGTACATGTATATTGCCCTTTGATACGCTTAACAGGTGGTTAATTACAACAATTTTAAAAATATGATATATGGCTCTTCATGAAGGATGCACTTCTACATTTTGTACAAAGACAATTTATTAAAGGCATACAAGCTGTCAAAACAGATTTTTTTATATTAAAAGTTTAAAATATTTGACATTATATAGAAATGAAATATTTTTTAAAAAACTGCAGTTTTGGTTTTATCATGGATTTTTTTTTTTATCAAATGACAGCCTGTATGCCTTTAAATCATTCATGTTAACATATCTCTTTCAAAGAATCTCATTAAATTTTTTTTATATATTTTCTTATCATAAAATATTTTTATCATCATTTATTGCATTACATGTATTTTGCAAACTGCATCCCCAATAAGGACACACAGAGGTGAGGTTTTGCCCGTTCCTAATGTAATCTATATAAATTCGATAAAAATGTTTGAATAATAAGCGTTTTAGAAATATCTGTTTTTTTGCAATTGATGTAGTTTTAAACAACTTATCAAGAAATTGACCTTTTTCAAATTGTTCCATTTCGTTTGGAGCCTCCGTGGCTGAGTGGTTAGAGCATCAAGTTTTGAACCATGAAGTCTCTCACTTCTGGTCAGTGCAGGTTTGTAGCTTTGCTGATTTTTGTGAGAAAGATTGCCAGTTTACTTGCAGAAGGCCAGTGGTCTCTACCCGCGTACTTTGTAACTGGTTTATCTCTGCCACCATTAAAAACTGGTCTCCACCATATAAATGAAAAATTGTTGAGTGTGGCGTAAAACACTATTCAAAATTTCCACTTCGTTCAGTTTTGTCAGTCAATTTTACATGCCGTGTGCTCACTGTGCTGAGAATCATAGCACATATGTAACATGTGTAATGCAAGGTTGGTTGATGTATGAAGCAGGTAAACCTGACCTAAACGAATCAAGCTGAAACTGACTCCTGGGTACTTGCTTAAGCCCCCCACCCTCCCCCAACCATAATCCCTTCAACTTTGTAGAACTGAGCTAAAAAACCAAATAAGTTTGTTCTTGATAAAAATATATCTATCTTTGCATATACAGGTATTTAAAGATTCAAAAATACATGTTTATCTATATTGACATTCATGATTTCCTACCTTGGACCTCTGTTTCTGGGATTCAACAGTAGGGACTACCCTTTCCTCTCTGTCAACAGGTGGCGTCACTGCTTTGTACTGTTTAAATTGGGCTGCGTATTCACTTGCTTTAGGGAAATCACCCTTAAATGGGGCCACTGCTGGATTATTGTTGTAAATCACCTTCAAAGGAGAAAAAGTTCAATCTAAATTAAATTACTCCTTTATTTAATTAGTAAATAGAATTATTATAAACTTTTTCACACACACACACAACACACACACACACAATAACATGAAAAAAATATGAAAACATGAATTTGTATAAAACTGCTCCAATGTCCTCCACACTTGTGTTAGATGTTAGTGCCTCACAAATGGCTGATTCTACTCACATTACAGTTATGGCAAGCTGGCATGGAAAAATACATTTTATTCCTCACTGGATAGTCTGATCAATGATGACAAGCAGGACTACAATTACTCTAGTCGGTGTAAACATAATGTTATTACCTAAAATTTAAACTTGTATGGGTCCAGAAAGGGTTCACAAGACTCCACCCTGCCAGGTTACATTGATTTTACTGTACTTGTATGAGGCTACGACTGTACATGTAGAGCTGATATACAGTAATGCTATATAAAAAGGATACACTCACTACTATCATCAAATCGCCAAAGTTATTCAATCCTCAAGCTCAATTAACTTATTAGGACTTTCAGATGAGTACACTTAGATTTCATGCTATAATTAGCTGATATTTTTTGCATATGTATGGTATACCATTGTAAATAATGATGAAAGTCATTGCTCTTTTGAAGAAAATCCCAGAAAAATCAAAAAAATACTTTGAGTACATAGATAGATGTAAACAAATTTTGAGTACCATACTTGGGACATTTTTTTTTATTTTTCTGAGTAAATAAATAAACTGGAACCATGTTTTTATGTGACTGAGAAAAAAAGATATTAATTTAGCTTGGAATTTTCACACTCATTTTAAATTCGTCCTCTCATCTAAAGACAAAAATGGTGAAAATTTGATAGAAGCAGAATTGCCAGATACAGTGGAATCTGTCTTAAAAGACCACTCTCATGAAAGAGCACCTGTCACTGGAGACCAAGTTCTGAAAACCACCTGGTTAAATAATTCTTTAAATAATACCTCTTTTGAGGGACCACCTGTCTTGAAAGACTGCATTTAAATGGCAGATTGGGTGGTCTTTCATGACAGATTCCACTGTATATAGTATTTCAGTGCTATGACAAATACATGTACTGTTACAGGTAAAAATACAGTGAAACTTTTATATAAAGACCCTCTTACAGACACAACAAAATCAGTCTTTATAAGGAGATGATTGACAGGTGGTCTTTATACACAGGTGGTCACAAAAGCAGGTTTACTGTAATGATAAGGGTATATACAATGTAATATTTGGGCTAATAAATGTTATTATACACACATGTTCTGTATCAATAATTTGTACAGATAATGACCGCAACTAAATATATTTTGTCTACTCTACACATGTACTACACTACTGTGTGTTCCAGCAAACCTGAAAAGTGTTTTTTTTTTTTTGTAAATACTTTATGAAAAAAGTTGTCTAATGGAATAATATCCATGCAATCATCTAAATTAACCATGGTCATAACAAAAAAGAAAAACATCTTACTGATACTGATTATGTTCAAACTTGCTGTAAACCCTATCACTGATATTTGCGAAAAGCTAAATCCAGGTTTGCTGAGCCACAGTAGCGCGAGGTATACAAACATGTTAGTACATTGGAACCAGTCTTAAGAGACCACCCCATCTGCCACTGAAATGTGGTCTCTCGAGATAAGTGGTCTCTAAAAAGAGATTTTATTTACATGTAAAGTATTACAGTAAAACCTGCTTCAGCAACCACCTGTATATAAAGGCCACCTGGTCACAAAGACCATTTTTTTACTCTCCCCAATAGTACCATCTGTGTACAAATCAACCACTATATAAAGACTACCTCCCTATAAAGACAGGTTTTCTTGTGTCCCTAAGGAGGTCGTTATACAATGTTATATACAAGTTTCACTGTATAAAGATGATAAACATTTTCGGACCAACGTAGACACATTCATTTCCATCACATGGGGTAACCAGAAGTACTGAATATGATGCTAATTATAACAGCTGGAAGTCTCTCGTAACAGAACATGCATATTGGAGTTACATGAAACCTACATGCAAATAATACTTCAACAACCAGTTAGATAATGATTCTACTGTTTTGAGTATTATGAAGCCATGCTAATGATAAACATGTATTTCTTTATTATGCACCAAAGAACCACAATCCCCTGTGTAAAGCCCCAATAAATAAATACATAAGTAAATAAATTCAGCATCTTTGCTCCAATAAATAAACAATTTGTCAAATTTCCCGCTCTAAAATATAAAAAAAACAAAAAAAACAAAACCCAAAAAATTACTCACCCACCAACTCACGTCTAACAACATGATTGCAACACATCAAAGAAATTAGTTATCAAATATGACCTCAATATTCTGTCATTTCATTAGTCAGAGTTATCTCCCATATCTGCAGGTATTGATTATGACGTCGTGTCTTTGCCTGAGAAAACAACGTCGTTTTCACACAAACATATGACGTCACAATGGATAACTTTTCTCATTTTATGCACAAAAAATTACATCACAATCGGTACCTGCTACGAGAGGTGATAACTCTTGATAACGAACTTACACGGGGCACGAACTTACAGCAATTCTATATGCTTGGGCTATCATTGATAGACTTGATAGCAATATATCATTGATACACATTGATTTGATATGAAACTGATACATTTTTTTTGGTATCACTACATTTCTTATCGGTATACATTTCACGGGACATTTTCTCTCTTACAATTTACAAAAATGTTCACCTTTATTTTTACTTCAAGTTCATGAATGAATGTACAAGTACATTTATCTATTTTGAATGCATTTTATTGATGAACCAAATTATTTGATTTCCTGAGACATCCATACTTTTTACTTATCAATACAGAATTTCTCATTAATATGATTAATGAAATGCAAATACATTTTTAAAGAAACCAAGTAACTGATAAACCCCTAAACTCATAATTTGACTAGCCCATGCCTATGAAGTGTGGTCAAGCCCATTTTTCCTTCAGGGGTGATTCATTTTAATTGCAAACATTTAATATACAAATACATGTTAAATTCTGACATGCTTGGTATACACTGTACAGTAGAGCCTGCCTTGAAAGACCAATGTCATGATAGACCAACTTTCTTTTGAAACCACTGTTTGAAAAGCACTCAGTCAGTTAAGTATCTCTGTAAATAATACCTCTTTTGAGAGTACACCTGTCTTAAAAGACCACATCTAACTCATCCACCCCTAAAGAAACATTTAGACTGGTCTAAGTACATGTACCGTAATTTATTTAAAGAAGAGTCCATTGTTTTTCAGGGGTTGATAAGTAAAGTGGCAGATGGGGGTGATCTATCAAGGCAGGTTCCCACTGTACAATTCTTATGTGTACAAATGTCTGAAAACAGAGAGTGATATTTATATCTAGAAAGTAGGAGTATTTACACCAACTTGGAAAATGAAAGTGATGAAGTAGATTTATATATGAATATATTATATTTATACAATGTAGATGCATATTTTAGAATATGATTGATAGGAAAGAAAGACTTATCACAAAAGGAAAAGTCCTACATTAAGAGATATGGATTCATCATATTTTTTTCATTTATTTACTCCTACAGTATTATTTCGATCAAAAACAAAAATGAAAGCTGATGATTGACATAATGAAACTTATCCCAAATAAGTGATCACAGTTCATTTTACATTACACTATACAAAAATATCTTATACCAGTACCTATGATACATGTGTATGTACTTATCAAATGGAGGACAAAATTGGATCCAGTTGGTATTGTCTACATCTAAGAAATTCAGCATTTTTTATGGTTTCCCCAAATTGTATTAGTTACTAAAAATATCAAAAATTGTATCCTAACTGAAACACCTCTGTAGTGTCAGTGTAAAATGCACACTTTGGGTAATAATTTTTGCTTTCTCTCCTACCTGACTCTGACCCACCGTTCATCCTTTACAAACAAAAGCTAACACCATTAATACATCACTCTAAACTTAATAGGGGCCTCCATGGCCGAGTGGTTAGAGAATCAAGCTTTGAACCATGAAGTCTCTCACTTCTGGTCAGTGCAGTTTTGAGCCCCGCTGGAACCTAAGCTGATTTTTGTGAGAAAGTTTGCAAGTTTACTTGTGCAAGGTTGGTGGTCTCTTCCCGGGTACATTGTAACCACATTCTCTCCTCATCAAAAACGGACCACCACCATATAACTAAAAAAAAAAAATTGCTGAATGTGGCATAAAACACTATTCAGAATAGAAAAAACAACACTTCATGTACAGTAAAACCTGCTTTAGCAACCACCTGTGTATAAAGACCACCTGGTCACAAACACTGTTTTTTTCTGTCCCTAATAGTACCATTTGTGTACAAATGAACCTTCAGTTGCTAGCGCGTTCAACTCTTGATTGTGATGTCATGAGTTTGAGTCCAGCCCGCGGCAAGTTGGTTTCCTGTCCTTCGGATGAGACAGTAAAAACCGAGGTCCAGTGTCACAGTAGGTGTCGGCACGTTAAAGAAACCTCACTGCTCAATGGCCTTGCTGAGCATAGGCCAAAATTTGAAGCCCTTCAACGGCATTTGGTGAAGTCTGCATGTGAGTGAAAGATTCTTGAGTGGGACATTAAACAACAAACATACAAATGAACCTCTATATAAAGACTCTCTCCCTTTAAAGACCAATTTTGTTGTGTCCCTAAGGGGCTTTTATATACAAGTTTAACTGTAGTCATAAATCTTGTCACCCCAAACCCCTACAAGAGTCATCTAAAGCAAGGTCAGGAACAGCTTCTGTATAATGTTAGTACATGTAGCAAAAGGTTAAAGTTCGTTTATCAATTCACTCATAGAACAGCTATAACTATTTTTCTGATTTTCATTTCATGGTTTCTTTTAGATGCATTTCAAGCCAGAATTTCACAAAAGCTCATAACAGTATCATAAATGAGAAGAGTAAGAAATGAAAAATGGAAAAAAACAGGTACTTTTGTAAGCTATTAATTGAGAGAGTAAAGATTTAACATTGCCACAAAACAGTGAAAATGTTTGGAATTCATCATTTTTGGCAAACATTTTTTATTCTTGCACATGTTGCAATACGAATGTTTATGTAACTTTACTGATTACCTATATATGATCTTTATTGAAATGTTGATCAGATGTTGAAAAAAAAAAACATTTGCTAGGAGAGACTCTACAATACATGTCCAAACTATCAGATTTATAATGTCAGAGTCTACATTATGTAACTGTACTGTACACCACTACATCTGTTATCAACATTTATTATTAACTAATATAACTAAAAGCATTATAGAATGATAGGAACCTCAGCAGTCTCCTTTAGCTCACCTGTATCTGACATTATCTGTTCAGTTACAACATATAATGACTTTAGTACATTTTGTAGAAACATGAGAACAATTATATATGGACAGGTCATTAAGGCTTCAATTATTTTTTGTGACAACTATACAAAGAATTAGGTCTTGCAAATACAACCAAATAGGGTGTGTTCCCTCAATTTTTCAACTTCCCAAATACATATAGCTGTCTTAAGTTATTGCTTTAAGTGTCAAAATATATCTTTGTAAAATGCAGCAAGTATAGGTTTTCATACATGTAAAATATCAAGATCTTACAGTCAAATTTGCATTAAAGGCTAACTCTGTATAAAGGGCACCTGTCTATAAAGGCCATTCAAACATTACCTTTGTTAACTATTTTTTAAAATGAATTAACCTCTTTATAAAGGCCACCTGTCTATAACAGCTACTTTCCCCTGTTCCCCTGAGTGGCCTCTATAGACAAGTTTGACTGAATTTGTAAACGTTTGAAAATCGCCCAAGAGTAAGACTTAACAATGATATGTCTGATTTAGAATCGTTTTGAAGTCAGTGAATTCAGTTTTTCAACTCAAGACTTATGACATTTTGTTGAAACAGACCTGTGGTTCATTTCTGTCAATTTCTTACTTATTAATTACTTTACCTGAACACAGGTGAGCTAATGACAAGAGAAGAGGTAACCAGAATAAGAACTTTGGAAAAAAGAATACAACAAGTGTTAGGGAAATGAATATATGTATTATGACAAACAGAAATAAACACCTTATTGTTGATGTTGTTCTTTTTCATATCAGTTGTACTAACAGCCTGAAATCGATTGTAAAATTGATGATACTGTTAATCAATAACCAAGGTCAAAGTTCATAGTTTTATGCAAATTAGTTATTGAGTACAAAATCACATATTCCATGCACACATTTATAATGAGGTTGACCTTTGTTAGTTCATGCCAAATTTAAGGTCTTCTCCTGGGGGAACAGTTATAAAGAATAGATTCACATGATTACACCCCCTCAAAATAAAAAAAAAATGCAAGAGAGATAAATATTACTGTAATACATGGATTGTATGGCTTAGGAATTTCCATCATGAATAATACTGAGCCATTTTCATTAAAAAAGATTCACTCTGCCTTCCCTCAAATAAAAAATAAAAACAACACACACAAAGAAAGACAATTTGGGATGCGAGTCTTACATTAATACATGGATTATATGGCATTACATGAATTAGGAACCCTTATTATGAGTAAAATGAAATGAAGTGAAACATTTGTATCTATACATTGATGATGGCATGGAGAACATATATGAGTTAAACACTGTAAAACACCACTCATCCCCCCCCCACACACACACACACACTGGTCAAAGAAATTTTTTTATTGGTCTGTATATATACACAACTGAAATGAAATGGAAAATTACTGGTCATTTGGACCAATTATCAGATAGATTTCACCGGACTTTTGTAAAATTTACCGGTTTTTCTGGTAAGACTGGTGAATTTCAAAATCTCTGCACTTTACATTGAACTATAACCAGGGATTAACACCCTATCATAGGGGACAAAATAAGTCCCATTCCCAATGCAAAAACAATGCTGCATTTTCCCCCCAATTTGCAGTCAAAATTTCCCAATTGAAGTCAAAAGACAATGAATTTGAAGAGATTTTTGTTTTTTCAAACAGTTTTGTGTATTTTTAGATTTCCCAAATTCAATAAAATGTTGCTAGAATTCCCATTTTAAAAGGCCCAGTTGGCGAGGCCCCATTCCCAAAAGAGTGTGGAAAATCCCTGTATAATATACATCTTACTTCCTATTAAGAAGTTTTAGTTCGTACTCTTTTATCTATTTGTTAATTCTTCAGTACACTTCAACAGTGCAGAATACAACAAAGAAATCCATCACATAATACAGACCTGCTCAGCAGCCAGGAGTGGAGAGGAACGAGCGGGACTTTTCCATGTAAAAGCCTTGGAATATTCCGAGTTTTTTCTGTGTGGCCTTGGTGCCGCTACCCCTGCTTTGTACCTCAATGCATAATCAGCCTACGAAAGACCAACATATAAATAATTATTTACCAATTATAAACTTTTAATTCTCCCCATTTAACTCATCAGAAACTTATTTCTCCTGAACTTTCAAGTAATCTTGCTATTATGATTGGTTCATTATAAAATAACAAAAACCCCAAAACACAAGCATACTGTATACAGGGTTATTTTCGCCCTAATGCACTTGCAAACGGTTTCACCCCGTTTTAAATTCGCCCAGACTTTTATCGTTAAAAATAGATTAATTTACCATTTTGAATTCACCCAATTATGAATTCGCCCACTGATGATGAGGGTGAAAAGGGCGAAAATGTCCCTGTATACAGTAATCCAAGCCCAGATTACTAACAAACCTTGGATTAATTTTACCATGCAGATGGCCTAATCATTGACTTGTATTACCTCTTTAACCCCTGTGGCCACATTTAGACTCGGCCAAGTCAATGAATAGAATGGTCTATCGTCTTTTTTCGGGAGTGAGCAAGTTAAAATTCCCGTACAAAGTTGTTGTAAAATTTTAATACAAAATTATACATTCCTGAATTATGACAGTGGACTTGACCATTCCTTGAAATGGTTTAGTCCAAATGAGGCTTTAGGGGTCTACATGTATGAGTTTAGTATACACAATATTATAAGCATACCAGATATGTGTAAGTTTAATGACATCATTACTATTGTAATTTTGTTCATATGACATCAGTTCTGCTACTGAACTAATATTTCTGTGCTAAGAACCCTACAGTGTATGGTAATACTGGGCCATCATGTGACAGCTTTCCACCAATCATTTTCCAAGATTTTTGTCATAGGTGCAGTAAAAGAGAATACGGAACTAGGGGGCCACAGGAGGCTTCCTAGTCACCTGCATGACTCAAATGGCCTAAATAATTTTACTGGCAATTCTGGTATCATTTATATACAACTGTAGATATTTAGCTATTTTTATCTATAATGTTTTGTTATATATTTCATATTTAAAAATGTACTTAATGCATTATATCATATAGATTTGCATCAAATAAGCAGAATAAGTAAAACATATTTGAATAAAAAAATATTTTCATAAAATATAAGGCAACAAATAAACTGCAAAAAAAATAGTGTTAAATCATTAAACCTACAGGAGCCTCAGGGGCCGAATCAGCAACACCTTTTTCCATATTTGTCTGTACAAATTCATTCATATTGTTTACGAGTTTGTCCTTGACCCCTGCCTTTTGAATAGATTCCATTTTATTGGCATCAACATCTAAACTCTGCCTCTCTACTTTGGGGGCCTTAACAGGTTTATCATCTCTCAACAATTTTTCTTCCTTCCTGATCCCTGCTGACGCAAATTTTTCTTTTCGAGGGGCCATTGGAGTGGGCAGATCCTCGGCAGTTCTGGCTCTAAATTTAGATGTATCCACAACAGGTGCTGGTGCTGTTTTGGGAACCACTCTTAAGTTTTCTTTGCCCTAAAATGTTACAGTGACTTTGTTAGTTCGTGTTTGACATATAATCCGTACATTTCGAAAACAGGATTCACTCTAAATGTTAATTTTAAATCTCTATTATAGCGGCAATGGATGCAAGTTAAAACTGTGCAAGGTGTCATCAACCTCAATAATTATGTTTATTGTTTAATCATTGTTTATTTCCTGCCAAGAAATTTTCACTGATATATGGGGCCAACACCCAAACCATAACCTGAGCTACAAGGGCCAGTGATTTTTCTTGTTCCTAATTATATTCGCTAGTGACCTTCATTTCTTTAACCAAGCACTTAAAAAAGGAGTAGTAACTCCCCTTTTTGAAGCCTCAGCTATGGCACATGACAGGAATCCAACCTGGAGAATTCCACTAGCAAGGAAATAATCTGCTTAACTGTGCCACTCACTACCAGAAATCTGAACCTCAATAAAAGCTCATGCTCAACCCATTTCTTATATCATGTTGAAAATAATGAAGACACAGTTACCATGAATCCACAGACAGTATCTAAAATTAAGTCAAATACAAATTTCAATGTCTGATTATTATACTTTGAATAATTTTTAAATGTTTTTGGTACAGAAAATCACGAAAAACTAACTAAAAATTGATTTCAGATGAAATACTAACACTGATATATGTTGCCCAATCAACAGTATTAGTTTATAAGCAGTTTTAAAGTCAAAATGATGCATCACGCTGAGTATGTAATTTTGTTGAAGTTGATTTTGCCTGACCCAGATCCCCTGCATTAATGTCAAATGTTTATGTAGGCTGATAAGGTGTGATTCAAGTATTTTATGTGACATTTAAATGTATCAAGTTAGTTAGTGAAATTATGATTGTGGCATAACAAAAACAACCCGCCATGAAGTCAGCAAACAACAAGAGGTGTTTGAAAAAACACTATGCCTCCAGAAGCTAAGTCATTTGTGAAGATTTTTTTAAGTCCCATAACATAAATATTGGCCAGAATCAAATTACACTCGTCTGAGATCTTATTAAAACAAAGCTACATACCACATTTTTTAAAATTTAAGGAGAGAAGTTACTTGACAGAAATCAAAATGTTGCAAAATGTTGCCAAAAATGAATAAATCAGTATTTCATAAGGGGTAGGTATAAGCTCTAAGCCCCATTATACACACACCAATATACAAGTGCATCCCTTAAAGGTGCTCTATCACAGATTGTCAATGTCAAAATTTTATACTGGGGTAAACTTGTGTATAATTACATGTAGTTGAGGAGTTAAATATGATGACATCACTTTAAAGTAAACTACAATAAAACCTGCTTTAGTGACCACCTGTGTATAAAGACCACCTGGTCACAAAGACCGTTTGTTGTTGTCCCTGTTGGTACCATTTGTGTACAAATCAACCTCTATATAAGCCCCCCCCCCTTTAAAGACTGATTTTCTTGTGTTCCTAAGGAGATCGTTATTACAAGTTTCACTGCATAGGCGTCGGAACCGGGGGGGGGCTATTTTTTTTTGCAAAGATAGGCATAGGTGTTGAAATTGGGGCTAAGCCCCCAGATGTTTCTGGCGTGTGTGTGTGTGTTTTAAGTTGGTTTAGCCCCCCCCCCCCCCCCACACTTTCAATTTGCTCCCAACGCCTATGCACTGTATATGACTAAGAAAAAGCCTGTAAACTGTAACATGTCGTCCAGATTTCTGCATGCAGGCCTTTTTTCTGTCAATTTTGGGGAAATGCCTGAGGCAACACAATTGGGAATTTTTAAGTGAATTTGTGTCAAATTGGGGAAAATAGTTTGCCCACAGAAATATAATGGAATCTCTGTTAATTGCATGCACTTTCCATTATATAATTTTTTTCCCCTTATGGTCATGAGCTCAACATCAAATTGAGAAAAAAACATGTGTATTTTGAATTGGGAATGGGGATGTATTTGGCCCCGTGGAAACTGTAGAAAAAGGTCAGGCATGGGTTTATACATGAAAATGCATGTGTACCAGGTATAAAAATTTCATTGCAGGGCTCACTCAGACTCAGAAAACTGTGAGCAAAAATATTAGCCAAACAAGTGAGAGAACCCAGTTACAAAGCACCTGCAAAGAGACTACCAGCTTTCCCTAAGTGAACTTGCTAACATTCTCCCAAAATCAGCTTAGGTTCCAGAAACAACATTAAAGGTTTCTGCAATTTTTTAGGCCAGATAATAAAGGTAAAAACTTGCATAACTTACCTGCATATTAAATTTTTGCTGCTTTGGGGGTGAGGCTCCCCGAGGTTTCATTCTCTTCCCCTTGGACACATAGGGCACATTGTCAGTAAACTTATCATTTTTTCCAAGAAGAGCAAAGTCATCTGATGGGGTACCTGGATATTGATTAAATTCTGTACTGAGTGTTGTGGATGGCCCTATTATCCTTTTCTTTGCCTGGAACTGGGGCTCCTGAGTGATCCCTGAAAATGAAAAAAAGTCAATCTGAATGATTGATGGTAATTAAAATATTCAGAAATGTCACTGTGTAATGAGCTAAAATGACTAAATTTCAAACTATGCTATACCTTTATCGAAATTTTACAGATTTCTTCACTTTTGAAAATTTTTCAGTTACACTGTACATGTATAGTGGCCCTATCATCAAAACCTCTTGTCCAGACATTTGGTTTGTATTCAGGCATTGGGTCTTGAGATATGTAGGAAGGGATTGAAAAACACAAACTTGGTAGACAACCTTGAGTACTTGCTTCCTGTAAAGTTTCATTGAAATCCCTTGAAAAAACAAGCTGACAGTGTGAAAAAGTGCCACCTCCTTTTTTGCAGTCTTAAAAATTTCAATAAATCAGAATTTGGTAAAATTCTTGCACAAAATTATTTCTTCACCTAATTACAAGTAAAACACATAAAATGAATGCATCAAAATCAATATAAAGGGAGATAATAAAAGAAATCATACAAAAGTGAATGAAAATGACAAAAAATGGAAAGGTGTCAAAAATAAATTATTACATTTATATATATATAAAAAAACACCCCTCAACCTATTCAACCAAAAAACACAAATTTGGTAGAGGACCTTGAATACTTGATTCTTTTAAAGTTTCATCAAAATCCCTTCAGGGGTTTCAGAGGAGATGTCAAATACATGTATGTGAAAAGATAACTACAGAAGAAAGATTACGGACACCAGACAATAATTGATCACAATGAATTCAAACAAATTTCAAAATAAATTTTAGACTTTTGCCAAATCTGTATTGAAAAACCACCCCTTTTTCCAAATCTGTACATTTAGTTTCTCAAGACAGGTGGTCTTTTAAAAACACGTAATTTCATTCAATAGATTTTAATTTTACATATACATGATATATGATGCATTAACTGCAGTAAGAAAATACATAGAGACTTAAATTTTTACATGGAATTTAATTGCATGTAAAATAAGATGCATAGACTGCCGAATAAAAATATTTATACACACGTTTAAATACTACCAGTACATTGATCATTATACGGTTTATACAAAGTAGAACATTCTATCGTAAACAACAACTGAAGTTTAAGTACGTATTATTTATCTTTCTGATAATCCTTTTATAGAGATTTCTAGACCTCATTGAATTTATCTTCAGTGCATTCAAAAATGAATGACAGGTCCCATACACATGGACGTTAATGTTTTGATAGTATTTAGAATTGATAATTGTAAACTTTATCTGTAAGAGAGAAACATTAATCCATTTCAATAGCATTGTTCAAACCAGCTCTGTTGACGTTCTTTTAATTCTAAAAACCAATATGATGACGTACAGTTATACATACATGTACATTGTATATATACATGTACCTGTTGTAAAACTTTCAGACTAAACCATATCTTGATAAGAAGGGTCTATTATTCATTTAAGGGGAGTGTAAGTTGACACATGTAGATAAGATAGAGACCATTGTTATGAAAAGACCACCTGTCATTTGAGACCACTTTTTGAAAACCATTCACTTATACGGTAATTAAATACAGTGGTTCTTGTATATAACAACCTCCTTAGGGACACAAGAAAACTTTATACATGTAGGGAGGTGGTCTTTATATAGAGGTTTATTTGTACACAAATGGTACAATTAGAGACAGTAAAAAATAGTCTTTGTGACCAGGTGGTCGATAAAAAAGGTTTTACTGTACATCTCTGTTTAAAAAAAAACTCTTTTGAGATCTAGAGACCTCCTGTCCTCAGAGACCTTGTATCTGTGGCAGAAAGGTACCCCAGTGGTTCCCCAAGACAGGTTCCACTGTACTACCGGTACATGTGTCACATTGTATAAAAAAAATAGGGGAGAAAAAGTGTATATGATTGGAAAACCATGCACTCACCTGTTGCAAATCCGATACATATACATGTAATAACACTGAAATCTTTCTTTTTAACAACGGTTGTTTTGAGCCACACTCAAAATACTTTCAGTTATAAGTGGCAGCCAGTTTTTACGGGTGGAAGAAGAAAGCCTGGGGCCAGTTTCACTAAAGGTCATAACTCATAACAGAAACTTGAAATATGTACACGTAAATAAAATTGTATATCGATTTACATCTAAACTTACGTCTACATTTGTGGGCAAAATTACGACCTTTAGCGAAACTTGACCCCTGGTTACAACATACTCAGGAAAAAGACCACAAGCCTTCCTTTAAACTGGCAAACTTTCTCACAAGATCAGCATAAATTCCAATTAGAGATATTCTAAAGAATATGCCGTATATTTTAAAGTTACAAATTGTCATTGGTATTTCAATTTGTTCTATAGATATGTACATAAATTAATTTTAATTCTACACAGGAATAATACATATAGCAAGCAAAATATGCATGCACAGGTTTTGAAGCCTTGACTATCCCTACACAACAGCTGGCAATATGCAAGTTATGTAACTGATCACTTTGCTTTTTAACCCAAACCAAATTACAGGATATAAATCTGTAAAACATAGAGTTAAACAGATATGTATATATGTAAATATGCTATATCTAAATCCATTGCAAACACCACACACACATACATTGTACATTATGTGCATGTAGATGCATATATATATCTATACTTTTATGCATGCAAAGAGCTACAACAAGGGAAATTGACTGCCTCACACAAGAATGAAAAATAGGTACATGTACAAATGTACATCTAAATAAAGAAAATTTTATACCTGATTTTCAAGTCATGGAGATACACTTGTAGCTAGGACAAAGATTTCCAAGTTTTCATTGTGAATTTATTTACCAAGTACATCTGCAGGTAAGCAAATTTTCAGTTATGTTTCAACTTTTCTTTTTTTTTTTTTGAAAAAATAAATTCACATGCACAGATGTATCTTTTTTTGGTTTATATCAGACCGAAAAAAAAATTTCCGTAAAATATGTATATATACCGTATATATATATATATATATATATATATATATATATATATATATATATATATATATATATATATATATATATATATATATATATATATATATATATATATATATATATATATATACTTGTTGCAGGGGACAGTTTTTAATGATGAAGTAAGACTTCCAGTTGTACATGTACAATGTACATGTAATGTACAAATGTATCTGAAGACTCTTGGTTAAAATATACATGTACATGTATCTAAAGACAGATTGATGGTTTTCTGTATGTACATGTAAACTTGCAAATTTCATCAAATAACAAGAAAAATTTGATGCAAAGCATCAATTCGCCGCCAAAGGTATTTCAAAGGAAGTTTGGGAATAAATGAATGCAAGCTTTCAGTTACCTAATATCTATTACGACAAAAAAGTCCCACCAGATAACATTTTTGTGAAAATAGAGTCAACAGAACTAATTTAACGGGGATTTCTCATCAACTAACACCAAGTTCACAGACAGTAGTGAGAAATGGAGTGGTCATCATGTTCCTGGTCAAATTCATCCAGTGTAATCATTCATTTTAGTAGTTTTTATATAGCAATTAACATCAGCGATGTAGCAATGTCTATATATGTAAAAGTTTACAAAATGACAGTTGCTGTAATTTTCACTGTTCTGCATAATGGTTGTCAACAATGGTGAAGAACTTGGATTTTTTTTTTTAAAGAAAATGTATTAAATATTAGTATATATCAAGAATATAAAACGTAATTTAGAAAAACATTTATGGAATAATTCAGAATTTTTTTTTTTAAAACAAGTCCATATTCCAGTCTGTTTCGTTCATTGTTGGCCTAGCCGGCTAGAGTGGTTCGATCTTGTTTAACATGATAATTCTGACTTTATCCATTATTACACAAAACTCGTGTTAAAAGTAACATTTTATTATATGTAGACTTTAACATGTACTACATGTACTACAGTTTTTATGTCGAAATAAAAGTAAAAATGGTGTGCTTCGGTAATTAAGGTCTGTTTCAGTAAATCGTCCGACCCGTTTTCACTTTGTTGTTGTCCCAATCATCAATATTTCATACGATACATTTCGTTTTCGGTGTTATATTTATTCCGTTTTGCACAAGCGAAATCATTTTAAATGATAAAAAACATTTTGTTCCACATTTCCGTCGTCCACTAAACTTATATAATAGGATATCATGCTCTTATCAAAATCAAAAGCAATCACGTAATGATTGCTCCCATCATTTCGACTAATGTCTCCCACTTATTGTTATTTCAAAAATACGAATCGCGGTATTATACCTTAATTGCATTAAAAAAATTTAGATGCTGATTATTTATGAAACAAACCAACATCACTTTCATATCTGAAATTTGATAGCGTTTTTGCCTCAAATAAAATTACCACGTCATTACTTTCGCGTTCAAAGAAACTAACAGCTCCTTCCATATACTACTTCCTAACTTAATTTGAAATATATTCGCCGCCTCCTGGCGGCGAATAATTAATATACATGTAAGCAGCTTAAGATCCCAGGTAGTTCAAAGACAACATGACTACAGGTGGAAGATCTACTCTGGTTTAAGAGCCTACCTGGCTCAGTCGGTAGCATGCTCGACTCCAACAGAGTCCAACCGACGACAGGTTGGTTTCCTGTCTGTCGGATGAGACAGTAAAAACCGAGGTCCTGTGTCACAGTAGGTGTCAGCGCATTAAAGAACCCTCACTGATAAATGGCCATAAGTGCCAAGCACAGGCCAAAATTTGAAGCCCTTCACCGGCATTTGGTGACGTCTCCATATGAGTGAAATATTCTTGAGTGGGACGTTAAACAACAATAAACAAACAAACTCTGGTTTAAAAATTTCTAACCACTGTCATCGAACCAGCCCATTCCCAACCACCCCATCTCATTCCTATGTCTAAAAAGTTGGATAGATAAGAGTATATATCCCTTCTTTTACACATACATGTACATGTAGCAGGATGGCTCATGTGCTTGTGAAATATAGGAATTATTGATATGTTCTTGTGATGCAGACCAGACTAGAATTACTGAAATGTTCTTGTGATGCAGACCAGACAAATGGATATCAATTACTCTACATGTACTGAATCAAACATAATTATGTCGAAAATATGTTTACCCTGTTAAACTACAATGAGTCACCCATTAACCCTGCTGAATGACATGTACATATCCAGTATGTGACCCAAGTCGTGCACCAATTTGAATGGGAATAAGTGACATTTGGCTGATCTAGATTTAGTGTTTTGAAGCACTCTGTTGACATAATTCCATATACAATGTACATGTTCCCTGTATATACATGTATGTGTTAGAACAGGTAATTAAATTGCATGTGTATTATAACATTTCTCATATTTCATATTTCCACATATACCTTATCCAAAATATTAATTTGGGTGCCCGTAATCATTTGCAAGAAGAGAGTACATGGAGTGGGCAATTGAAAATCACAGTGATTCCTGCCATGACTCTCCATAAACATATGTGTTTATGTACATTGTAATACATGTATACCTAGTTTTGTGGAATCTTTTCCTGCGGGTTTGGCAGCCTGTTCTGGTTGGGGTTCAAAGGAGGCACTTTTCAAGGACTGCAAAGGCTGGTAATGAGATTTGTACTCACTTGTGGTCTGTAAAAGCATAGCATGCAATATGTAATGATATATATATATATATACACGTAGCAAAACCAAACCAAACAAACATGCTGTTTTGGGAGCATTCCATTTACCATTACCTGTATGATGTATCATAAGCATACTTACGACATATATACAAATGTATATAAAACACACATTTACGGAGTTTTCATCAAAAAACTTAAACTTTCTGTTTAAATAAATAATTTTTTTAATTTCTGATTCAGAAAATTAAAAATCAAAATAGATAATGAAACTTTATTCAATTATTTTTTCAACAGTGAAAATTCTATTGAAATGTGATAAGAAATGGCTTCATAATAATTTTTGGAAAAAATGTGGTTTTATACGAAATATGTACATTGTAGTAAAAAATGATAGCGTATGAATAGTTTTTGCATGTCTCAGTATATTTTACATGCATTATCAAACAAAACATAACCAGCAAAATGCCAAACAACTAAACTACATGTACATGTAGGCCTACATGCATGAAATAATTAAAAAAAACCTTCATACTGCCAATAAGGATTGAATGATAATATACAGAAGTTAGTCAATAATTGAGGCCATAATAAAAAATATTAATTGTTCATTCGCGACAGCAAAAATAAGGCTTCTGGAAAAGGGAGAGCTCATGTACATTTGTAGGCTATAAATAGATCAGGGATTTTCCTACTTCTAAAATTCTGGGTCATCCAGGGTCTTAAAAATTGGGGAAATACATGTATATATAGTTTTAAATAAAACAGAAAACTTTATATCAGACATTTGTTTGAAAATACATGTACTTTATTCTTTACTTTGAAATTCCAAATTGTGAATTCTTACATATTTTGGAGGAAATTGAAAGCCTATTTGGGATTGGGAATGAGTCCTGTAACCAGACCCAAAATTGGTCAAGGAAAATCCCTGTATATATGTATGTACATACATGTACAATGTATGTACATTGCTGTTGTTGTTGTTTTTTTTTTTTAAAGAAACAATTTTTTGTGAAATACATGTATGAAGATTTTTTTTTTTTGAAAATCTGGCGGCATTCACATTCTGAAATGATAAATAAATCTACATATACATGCATATAATGATATATATGTAGGTAGTAGCATAACAAATCTCTAAACAGATCGTAAAATGCTACCAAGATCAACAGAGGCACATCCAGCCATTGGAGCTGCTTGTTCCAAGGTCGGCTGAAAACTTTGGCTCTTGTAAGAGTGATTCCATAGGAATTTGGTATCATACTCAGATTTTCTCTGTAAAAGTTGAAATTATAGATTAAGATATAAATACATGTATATACATCACTCTTCAGTGTAAAAACATTAAGAACAACATCTACAATTGGGGCCTGGGGCTTTTGTATTGAGAATTTTAGCAGCAATATATTGAAATTGAGAAATCTAAAAATACACAAAAATATCAAAACTGTATGAAAATACAAGAATCTCTTCAAATTCGAATTCATTGCCATTTACCTTCAGTTGGGGAAACTTCAAATTGGAACTTTTTTTGCACTGGGAATGGGGCCTGATTTTACCCCCCTATAATAGGGTAGAAAATCCTTGGATGTACAAGTAAAATTTTAGCTTGAATTGTTTTATGTACATGTACATGTAGTCCCCTATAAGGGAACTTATGGGAGGCAAGGAAGGAGCTCTAGGTCTTTGTCTGTGTTTATCTATCCATCTGATTAAGATTTAAAAGTTCATATTTAGGTTCTGTAATTTCTTCACCGGTACATGTGTACTGGTAGGTGAAATACATTGTATGTATTCATTCAGAGTTTCTGTTTACATGTACATTTGTATCTTACAGTACTAGTTGTTTGAAAGAATTAAAAAAAAAAAATTCTACAATTTTTTTCATTTATAATGTAGCTGCTTGTTTTCAACACTGACAAATGAATCTAGTTAAAATGAACATGAAACCTTAAAAGACCAGTACATGTACATGTAGCTAACAAAGAAACAATTAAAATACAAATTCTGCATACTATTACGTGAAGATATATTTGTATAAGGATATATTTGTATACTGGTCATGTACATGGACCCTCTGTTTGTATGGATCTTTGGTATGTCAAATCAGTCTAAGTGCTCTTACAAGTACGTGTAACATGTCCATGTACATTTGTGTGTACATGTATACTGTATGTACATTTATGTGTACATGTATACTGTATGTACATTTGTGTGTACATCATACTACATGTACATGTATACTGTATGTACATTTATGTGTACATGTATACTGTATGTACATTTGTGAGTACATGTACATGTATAATGTATGTACATTTGTGTGTACATGTATACTGTATGTACATTTGTGTGTACATATACATGTATACTGTATGTACATTTGTGTGTACATGTATACTGTATGTACATTTGTGTGTACATGTATACTGTATGTACATTTGTGTGTACATGTATACTGTATGTACATGTATAATGTATGTATATTTGTGTGTACATATATACTATATGTACATTTGTGTGTACATGTATACTGTATGTACATGTATAATGTATGTACATTTGTGTGTACATGTATAATGCATGTACATTTGTGTGTATATGTATACTGTATGTACATTTGTGTGTACATGTATACTGTATGTACATTTATGTGTACATGTATACTGTATGTACATTTATGTGTACATGTATACTGTATGTACATTTATGTGTACATGTATACTGTATGTACATTTATGTGTACATGTATAATGTATGTACATTTATGTGTACATGTATATTGTATGTACATTTATGTGTACATGTATAATGTATGTACATTTATGTGTACATGTATAATGTATGTACATTTGTGTGTACATGTATACTGTATGTACATTTATGTGTACATGTATACTGTATGTACATTTATGTGTACATGTATACTGTATGTACATGTATACTGTATGTACATTTATGTGTACATGTATACTGTATGTACATTTGTGTGTACATGTACATGTATACTGTATGTACATTTGTGTGTACATGTATACTGTATGTACATTTGTGTGTATATGTATACTGTATGTACATTTGTGTGTACATGTATACTGTACATTTATGTGTACATGTATACTGTATGTACATTTGTGTGTACATGTATAATGTATGTACATTTGTGTGTACATGTATACTGTATGTACATTTGTGTGTACATGTATACTGTATGTACATTTATGTGTACATGTATAATGTATGTACATTTTGTGTGTATGTACATGTATACATGTATACTGTACATTTATGTGTACATGTATACTGTATGTACATTTATGTGTACATGTATACTGTATGTACATTTGTGTGTACATGTATACTGTATGTACATTTATGTGTACATGTATACTGTATGTACATTTATGTGTACATGTATACTGTATGTACATTTGTGTGTACATGTATACTGTATGTACATTTGTGTGTACATGTATACTGTATGTACATTTGTGTGTACATGTATACTGTATACATTTATGTGTACATGTATACTGTGTACATTTGTACATGTATACTGTATGTACATTTGTGTGTACATGTATACTGTATGGTACATTTGTGTGTATATGTATACTGTATGTACATTTGTGTGTACATGTATACTGTATGTACATTTGTGTGTACATGTATACTGTATGTACATTTATGTGTACATGTATACTATATGTACATTTATGTGTACATGTATACTGTATGTACATTTATGTGTACATGTATACTGTATGTACATTTGTGTGTACATGTATACTGTATGTACATTTATGTGTACATGTATAATGTATGTATGTACATGTTAATGTGTACATGTATACTGTATGTACATTTATGTGTACATGTATACTGTACATTTATGTGTACATTTATGTGTACATGTATGTGTATGTACATTTTATGTGTACATGTATACTGTATGTACATTTATGTGTACATGTAATATGTACTGTATGTATATTATAATGTGTACATGTATACTGTATGTACATTTGTGTGTACATGTATACTGTATGTACATTTATGTGTACATGTATACTGTATGTACATTTGTGTGTACATGTATACTGTATATACATTTGTGTACATGTATACTATATGTACATTTGTGTGTACACAGTCATCAAGTACATATACACACACCTCTGTTTTAATGTCTTATCTACATATAGAAGAATTGTGACTTTTAACTTTCAGTGCTAAAGTTTTTAGGTCTGAATGAACCAGGTAACAAAACTCAAAGCTTTGGCTTGAAAGGTATCATTTGGCAACACAGAGAATGTTATCAATGTACATTTGTACATTTTACATGACAGAGTATTTGTTAATACGCTTATATTATCTAAAACTAAAAGATAAATACTTGTAAATATACATTTATACATTTGCAGGTACTGTTGTACAATGGATTATTTATACAGATACATTTGTTAAGAGAAGAAACATGTATGTGAGTGTGTATACATGTACATGTAATAAACAAATCAACTGTAACACATGAAATATATGTACATGGACTGATGAAGTAGTACATTTTGTACATGTACAGTGAAACCTATATATAGGGGCCACCCAAGGGACCAAAAAATATTGACCTTTATGAGCAGGTGACCCTTATACACAAATAAATTTAGTTGAAGTATGCAGTCAAGGGAGTGTGTACAAAATTGGCCTTTATAGATCAAGGTAACACATTATATAGAGGTGGCCACTATAGCAGGTTTTACTGTATTTCAAAAATCATCTGTGTTAATTTTGCTGAGGGTGAAATTATTTTTAAATGCACTTTTGAATGTTTACAGTGTATACAGTATAGTGTTTATAATTTTTTCATTACATGGATATTCAGATTAACCAGTTTCATGAGTTTGTCAGTTTCACCATACGTACACGTATAATGTATGATTTCTAGTCCATCCATCCCCAGAACTATCCATCTACAGTCAATTAGTCCCCAGTCAATCCGGCCACAATCACCGTAGTCGATCCGGCCACCGTTAATTGAATATATATATATATATACATGTAATCGCTGTTTTCGTAAATGATATATTTCCACTCAGTATCAAAATCATAAGACAAGAATAAGGATTTAGAATTTAAGATTCTTATTTTGAATTCTTTAATGACAAATGCACGTACAAATGAATATTGTAGTAATAGGTTTGCGATATTAATACTGTGAATGTACCAGTATACCGGTATATTGCAATATTTAAAAAGATGACCATACACATTTGTGTATCACGATAGGCTTACTTGTTTTTTTAAGCAGGGTTATGCAATATGCACCAGTGAAAATTCGGTATACATTGAAAAAAATCAGTTCAATAAATATCGCAAAATATTGCTATAAATTATTTTTAAAACTCGTGCAATGAAGACTCGCATATTTGTAGACTTAAACATTTTGACGCAGGCATATTTCTGCAGTATGACCCTACCTAATATAGAGATTTTGCTCTAAAAACAACATTTTGTCAATTTAATACCTTGACAATTGAGAAATAATTAAGAATACTAATTCGGATACATAATATGATAGTATAATGTTGCATTATACTGGGCCGGATTAACTGGGGCCGAATCAACTTGGGGACAGATTAGTTTGGGGACGGATCGACCTGCTACCCAATGTATTGATGATAACTGCAAATCACATGAAAACTACAATGTATGTGCATAGATCTGTCACTTACATTATCATAAATTTGTATCAAATATTTCCAGCAAATATCACTTCCAATTTACAGTATATGTGTCAAATTAAAGAAGCTTGATTTTGTTAGAGTTCGTATTCTGATAATTCTTTTCAAAAAGACCTAATTCTTTGTTTGCTTTAACTTTTCTACCTGTAACAATTAATTTTTAATATTAATTCTAGACGTATTTATTACATGTCAGAATTGTTTAATTCATAATCATTATATATTCTAGAAAAATCAAAATTCCCTCCTAAAGTACAGTAGTAAGCAGTTACAGAGTAAATCAATGGGATTAAAACAAAGGATTATGTGTTTAAAGTTAAGACAAGGTTCACAGGACTTAACCGGTAGCATACAGACTTTGTTGAGCAAAGTAACATGTTCCTACATGCAAAAATAAAAATTGAAATTATAAATTGAAAAATATTACTTACAGCTACTGGGATATTCAGCTTTTTTATCTGCATTTTGATATTATAGCATACTTTCCCTGATGTATTCAATTATTAATCCTATAGTGTTTGTTTTGATTGCCGCGTGCTAGGGATCTGTTTAAACTTGTTCCGGATGCAAATACACAAGTATTGATAAAGGTGTTAACAAATTTTAAAGTTCCCTGATAAAATCATAGGTGCATTAAATCGGAGCCGAGGTCATCAATAAATTTAATTCATTTACTGATTATCTGGCATATGAACAGTGGCTCATTTATATGATTTGATATCAAACAAGGGGGCACGAAATGCGATGCATGGATGCAAAAAGTCAGATAAACCACAGAATGATTGCCGATTTGTGTTGAAGTAGATCTATATAAACATATCATTCTAACATCAAGAAAAATGTTAAATGCAGCATACGTTAAGTCTATTTTACCTTAAAATGGACGGGCATATCTGTAGATGGTCAGGTTTATATTCCAGATGCAGAAAAGGATTAAAAACAAAACCTATATTTAAAAAATGTTTTGTTTACGTCTGACTCCTAGACTTCCATTTCCGGTTAATTCGCGCTTGCGCAAACAAAGTGAAAGTAGCATGTCCAATAAAACAAAGATGCTCGAGCTTGCTTGCTGGGACTTTCGTTTATCTCCTTATCACCTTGTAGTTCGGTATGCCGAATATGATTATAAAAATTTTACACCTCCTGAAAAGTCACTTTATTGTGGACTGTAATTGAGTCCACTAAGGTGACATTTGGATCCGTTAGCTGCATTGTTCTATGTCGAAACACCGCATGACAGATCTATCCAGACGTAGTTCCTAGGGATCTGAAATAGAGACCAGATTTTTAATGTGGCAATAATCTGTCATCCAATGCGGTAGCCGACCCATTAATGTTTCTAATGTCTTAATTATTTTTTTTGAAATTGCACGTCACAGACTGTTGAAACCTGTACATTTAACACACCATAACTGTTCTAAACATAAAATTATGTCTATTTCTGAAACTTTTAAAAATTTGCAAATGACGGCATAAACGCCTTTTTAAATTAGCAATCTGTCATGATTCGTAATTATAAAAACGGTTAAGTCTTGTAATTCCGTCATTGAAATGATTGAACAACACCTTGTATTTCCTAAAGCTATGATAAGTCCTATATGTACACCTAGCACTGCATCCAATTTTGCAGGGCCTAGATATCAACCATCTTTGACAGCATGTTCAAGTGTCTCATCAAATACCAAACGCATGTTATCACCGGTGAGGTCACTATCGTAAAATATAAAACCTAAAAAATCTTATTCCAAGAGGTCCTAAATATCGATATTAACAAACCCATTCATTCTTCACTAATGCCGACATAACATTTATTAAGTTAAGAATTCTGTCGAGGGTTATGCTGGATGACATATCAAACACGAAAATAGGAACCGATGGCTGGTAAAATCTCGAATGAGAAAACTGAAAGGAACAATCTTCTGTGGTCACTGATCCAGAAGTGAATAGCGAGCTATCTAGATTTTATGACCAATATGGAAATATGGATTTGTTCCAGCAGTCAAAGCATTAAATACTCATTGTTGTATTGTTTCTCAAGCACAATATATTTGTCTATTAGAAGAACTACGGTTTAACTTTTAACTCTGGTTAATACCCTGCATATATGTAGGGCTACGCACCTAGCCAACTTTCAAAGGACGGAATCCTTCAAACCTGAGTATCGCTTTTACACTCTTTTGATACATCTACAAATTATACCGATTTTGAGCTACCATTGCAACTTCATTTTGAGTACCTAGACCCCAGAAAAAGTAACAGATACTGACGTGTTCTTATTTTAGCGCCGTACGTGCTCAAGGCATTGCGCTACTTCTAGTGCAGCGCTAAAATATATCCATCCTGTCATTCTGCCCACACGACAAAATAAAAATAATAATCCCTGTGTGCTTAGTCCAGTCTGTGCTGTTATACAATATGGTCTGTTTCAATAAAGTGAATATGAAATTAATCGTTGAACATATAATTACTAAACATATACAAGTGAGAATTGTCATTTTTAGCGAGATTAAACGATGCAGTTCATCATTCGGTCGCGTGCATTATGCATTATCTATGATCTCACAAAGTATACAAAGCAAGAACAAGTATATGATCCACCTGTATCTATACTCCTGGCCACGATAATGGCGCAGCAATACTGTATAAAAGCTTATACGATTTTAGATATTTGATATTTTAGGTGTTTGGTGAAAATCTAAACTTCTAAAACATTTTTGATTTTTGAATTGCTAAGTATTACACTGACCATTCCAGATCTCATACCTAGATCTCAGACAAACATATACACAAAGCAAGAACCAGCAAATATTCCACCAAACCTGTATCTATACTCCTGGCCAAGATACTGGCGGGTTGTTAAGGATAAACCTCAGCAATGCTACATATATAACAGCGTTTTCCATATGTGGATGAAGGGCGTAAGACAAGGGGTGGGGGTGGCAGCGGGGACACGTGCTCCGCACTTTTGAACTGGGGGGCATAGTTTTATTTGTGTACCCACTTTTTGACGTAATTTCTTTTCTCACACAGCCACAATTTCTTTTAATACTTGATTTTTCAAAGCAGTAGTTATGAGTCTTGAATAATTGATTTTCCGGAATCCGTACTTACTATTACCAAAATTTCCGCGCCCCGCTACGCTCGGCTAAAACAATTACATTATATGTACTCGCCCATCATTTCGGTAAAGAAATTTTCGTTTTCTTTTTTCTCAGTTTGTATGAATATGAAAATTTATTTGTAAACCTAATAAATTTTGCATTATATTAAAATGTAAGATATCTATTAGCAATTATTTATTATTATTTATTAGCGGATTGCTATGCGTATATTCGCATCTGGATGCAGACAAAAGGGATTCCAAAATTTAAACAAATATATCTGAAAGATGCGTAAAACCCTACCCCTAATGAAATATTGCCTCACAATTAATCCAACACTTAGAAATATGTGCAATGATGAGGGAGAGAGTGCCAATTAAAGTTGATTAAATAGGTGTAATATCTTTCATTTTTCTATAAAAAAAAAATCATAAAATTATAGACAAATTTCCAAAAATTTTCCGCTCGGCGACTTTAATTAAGATTTACAACACTCCAATCTACTATTGTATGCAATGCTTCCTATACCAACAAAAAAGTTACGCCTCCTCTTTGAAAGTTCCTGGATCCGCCCCTGTAATCCAACGGTTGTGTGCCCCTCAACCCCCTTCCCCCCCCACACACACACTTTACGTGACCCCGCTACGCCAATGTGGACAATAAACATCCCAAACAACTATAAGAAGATTTACAGACACAATTTCAATTAAATTCATAGTATCAAAATAAACATTTCTCGACGCTTTATACAAAAGCTGGTTACTATTTTATTTAACTCACATAATCCGTAATTTCGCTGTCTTACAGGTGACAGCGTATTATTATTTTGCCAGAGTCTTTATTAGACCAGTTTGAAAACGTGTTGGGGGATGGGGACACAATTAAGGCCATCTTATTCACCGAAAGTGAGATTGACGTTGCTGTATAGTCGATATGGTGATCTTGTTAAACAATATGCAGTCCCCTTTCACGAATGTTAGATAATTTTCTGTGGTATGATCATATACAGCGACTTCCTTTCACCATCTGAGCCCAGCACCATAAAAATTTAGATTATTCTCAACTTGGCCTGCTCAGCCAATCAGATTTCAGGATAGCCAAAGTTGAGAAAAAAAATTGACTTAAGTAATTCTAAAGTTTTATGGTGCCAGGCCCAGATATGGAGCTGGATGATGACCTTTTCACCGAGCTTGATCTTTTCACCGAACTTGACCTCCTGTGCTTGACCTTTTTTATCGAACTCGACCTTTTCATCGAATTCGACAGGTTTCCATGGAAACATTTACGACGGATGTGGCATGCTAACAGGGGACGCTGACTCCTTCCAGACACCTGGTTCCACCCCGTTTGAGATTCGCAATTAATCTTCCCGTTGGGACTGTTGCTATATCTCATTTGTTTAATTCTAATGGACTTACAGTTTCGAAAATAAAAGTCAAATCAAAACATTGAAATGTTAAAATTCAGGAATACCAGAACACAGAATTCAATGAAAATATAAATTACCAATACTTTATTTTGTCATGGTAAAATGCTGTTTCACATAATTTGGTAAAGTTTTGTATGTTTTAATTATAACGTATTTTATGATACATATAGTATACCCAATTCAATTATGAAGCTTATCGGTGAAAAACATTTATCCAGTCTTTGACGTATGGCGTATAATCTATATCTATATCACAAGAAGTATTAAAACCATAAAAATGATATTGAATTGTTTTTTAATATTATCTATATTGATTTTGGTTGATGACAATATAACCATAAGTAGACTAAAAAATAAAACTTTGACCCTTTACCCGATGGTCTTTTTTTTTATTAGTATCCTTTCATGCACCATAGTCCATTGATGCTTGTATCAGAATTCATAAATCTTTTCAAAAACGAAAATTCTTATTTCTGGTAAAGTATTGGGAGTTTATACGACACACTACAATGTTGCCGGGGAGACGCTATGAAAGGCCATTTGGGTCACAAACGTGATGAACGTATGTCATGATCACTTGCGTGCAAAAAACATACGTGTTGCATTGAATTATGACCGAGAAGAAACAACCAATTGGAACTTTTCCATCATAAAATAATAATCAGAAATATCCCGAAGTGGACAAGAAGTTGTTTGTATTAACGACAATACTTAACGAAATAAGATTTTTTTTTTACTTAATCTGATAATCTAGATACATATGCTGGGAATATCTGCACATGTAAAAATGTAAAATGTCGACGATATTTAGTACCTTATCACGTGACCAAATGACTTATAGAATCTAGCCCTACCTTGAGGGTATAACAAAGGTTTTAAAAGGAATTTCAATCCGAGGGTAAAATTCTTGAATGACGAACCCGAGGCTTGCGGAGGGTTTGTCATTCAACAATCTTATCCCGAGGATTGAGATTCCTTTGTAATACCCTCAAGGTTGGGGTTGATAATTTTTCTGCCAGGTTTTAGTACAATAGAGGATAAAATTCAAAATTAACAATTAAGGGTGTAAAGATACATACATGTATTGTTAATATTTAAAAGTATGTAAATTTAATTAAGAAATTACATCCGTATTTAGTACATACCATTATGCCAATGAAAATGTGTCCCGATATCGGGCGCCGTTAATTGTTGCATTACTAATTAAACGAAACAAAGCCTCAGACTGGTTAATTTCATCACGTAAGTTTGTATTACACTCGTTACTGAGGTGCCAAAACTGTGTTTTGCATGCAAAAACTTCATATTCAAGAATAACGCGTTAATATATCATCTTTCACGTTAAAAGTCACTACATGTACTTGCAAGCACTGTTTAAATGCAACTCGTATGTTTTATCATGCAAATGGTCATCACGTTAGTTCATCAAGTTTGTAACCAAAACGGCCTTCATAAGGCACTAGCAGGCATTTGGCAAGTGAAATGGCAAACATTCTTACAAAATTATTTTAGGCTCCAGTGGGGCTCGAACCAGCAGTGACAAGCATTGATAGATTCCATGGTTAAAAGTATGCACGTAGCTCTCACCACTCGGTCACAGAGGGTTGGACATGACCTTTGTATATATAATACTGAAAGTACCTTTCCATAAGGAACGAGAATAATTATCATTATATGATTTAGGGGTGGGGGATATGAATGGGATTCAAGTTATAAACAAAAAGGGGTGGGGCAGTACATCTAAAGACCCCATATAAACCATAGAATGTGCCTCTGAAGATCAATTATATATATATCGTTTAGGGCTAGGGATGTGAACGGTTTTAATGTTACTAGTATATAAAGGTGAAAACACATATTTCAATGGGTGGACAGAACTCAACGGACCCCATATACACCACTGAACGTGTCTTCCAATAATGAACAATAATATACATTTGTATATGGTTTAAGGGTGGGGATGTGAACGGTTTTCAAGCTCTACATAAAAAATATCAATATATGTGATTTTATATACGTCCAAAACATTCTACAGTAATTATTGCTGTACACGCCAGTTCCGATATATCATACTGTTGCTATATACTGTTGTTCCTCTAGTACTTCGATCAACATACTTATTACAACGTTACTGTAGATATCGCAGTAAATGCAATGACTTATTGCTACCTTGCCATGAGACATAGACAAACAAAATTATAAATCATTGGAATCAAAATCTCGGAAACGGGGAGAAATAAGATCGGGAATTTGGAGTTAATTAATAAAATGGAAGTTAACGCAAAACGTCCTCCTTTCAAATGTAGGCATACACCGATATATCTGTGTCCTGATCTGTTGTTATTGGTTATGGCTGGGAACATCTCAGAAAATTTAGAATGCGTCTAACAAAAGATGGTTTTTTGTGTCCAGAATGTTTTTGGGAATTAGTAATAGGTAAAATGTGAATTTGGTTCGATGAATCTGGTCGTTGAGACTCCATTGATAACTCTCCCTGCAATTTTTGTCTCATCTCAATTTCCTTCTGTCTCCGCAGAAGTATTCCCATTTCTCTAACTCGAATTTCATTTTCTATTTTGATTTTATTTTCAATCTCACCAGCTCGAATTCTTTCTCTCTCCATTAATTCCATTTTATCTCTGCCAAACGAATCATTTAAATTTCTCAGTTTTTCTTCCCTTTCACTCTGTAAAATTCTGAGAAATTCCCCCTTTTCCCTTTCCATTCTTCTTTCTACCTCTCTCTTTTTCTCCTCTCTGAGACGATTTTCTATTTCAGATTCAAATCCCTTCATCTTCAGTTTATCCAGTATCTTTGAGGCTTCTTCTTCTTTTGTTAGTGACAATTCGCATAATCTTCGTGTCAACTTCCTCTCTTCTTCTTCTCTCTCTTTTTCAATTTTCCCGAATACTCTCTTTCGGATTTCAATTCTCAGTTTCCGGAATAATTTTGATCTTTGGTCTTGCATTCTTTCACTCATTTCTTTTCCAATCGGCGCTGTTTTTACAATTAGTATATCTTGAGACAAAAGTGTCTGCATGTTATCAAGCATGTTTTCAAATAATGTATTGAGTTCATGCATTGTTTTCTCCCTTATCTCCTTCTCTATCTTTTGCAGGAACAGGGCGTTTCGGTCATTTCCTGGACCAGTCAACTCTCTAGACACTATGTCTCTGTCTAGGATATTACTTATCATTTCCATTTTTACATTTAAAATTAGATGTTGCAATCGCAATTTTTTCTCTTCACTTAGTGAAGAATGTAGGTCCAAGTCCTGGACTCTCTTCATGAAACCCTCCTCAAGTCCGTGAAAAATGTTCTCCTGGAAAGGAACAATTAACCTGATATAAATTAGTCTGTATTTTGAAATGTGCTCTTTGGCAAGTTGTCATGTGAAGGTGCAACATTTTCCTTTTAAGAAAATTACTCTCTTGAAGAGCTACAGTGATACAACCAGGACTGAATAATTTGGGGTCATTATGTTCCCTTGATCATAATTTTATATGGACATTTTTATAACCATGGGAACATAACAATAACAACAAACTGAAGTTAGCAAACATACACATTTTACATAATCTCATACTAAAGAAATACCACATTCTCTTTAGAGAATCTATTTTAAAATAGAGCTTAACTGATGAAGTCTAATTGAGAAAAACGAACGTCTTGAACATTATAACTTTGGTATTATGTTTGTTATATTCATTCCCAAATCATGGGCAATATCTGTGTCTTGTCGGCACTGATTTTGAACAAGAGGGCTTTTGGAGGATCACCCGACATATCATGGATGCGCATTGTAATTTCTAGTGGAAGTGTATGCGTTGTAGGAAATTGTTTGTGAGGCGTACAAATAGTCATGGATGTTGTTCTGGCCTACGGCATTGACATTTAATGAATTTAAAGGAAATTACTCGAACTTCGAGGTTTCGAGAGTGAAATATAAAGGAATACATAAATCGGGACTTCGAATCGACTTCGAGGTTTCGAATTTCGAAAGTTAATTACTTAACTTATGAAGGAAAAAATCGAGACCTGTACGAAACATCGAGGTTTCGAGGTTTGAGCCATCGAGATCACCTGTATATACATGTACATGTATGCGTAAAGCATCGTCATTGCAATAATGCATTCATATATATGTAAACTATGTGTAATATCCGATTTCTAACAAAAATAAACAAAAAAAAGTAGACATAAAAACTAGAACTGGTTTGAGATCGATGTCAATCCGGACACTGCCGTCACTGTGCCGAGCTGTCCCAGTAGTCTATGAATAATGGCGACATGTATCAATTTGTAGGGTTGTTTACCCAGTGGCTCGCTTTGGTTGGAACACCGGGGCTGAACATAACTTCATTGACTCACTACATTTAGAAATAACTGAAATACGAAGATTCTACGTTTGCATGGATGCCATGATGATAATGAAGTCGCAGAATAAGAGGTTCTGGAAGTGAGGCTTTTTCTATTGCCCGACGCCCCAGACAGTCCTACCCTAGAGTTTTCCCCGTCAGTCCTGCTCTGGAACAAGACTTTCCATGGGGAAATTTCACCTTTGAGCAGAATCATTCCATGGGTAGTCTCACTCTACAGCTAATTAATGAGCGTATCCTCTACGATAGTGGCACTTCCTACCTTCAAGTTTCTTACAGTGTGCTTATAGTGGCGATTGTGCCGATATAAGCGTGCTAACATGATAGACCGATCGTAACATGTTAGTATGATGTCGCATTACTATCATAGCAAATTTGCTTATAAGGGCATGCGTAAGCTTGGTTGTATGACAGAAAATTTAGAGCGATATCACGTTACATAAGTGTATATGAAAATTTAAAGTTATTCTCTTATACTATGGGAATCTATGATTTCAAGATTGAAAGGCTCAACTCTGGAATATTTTCGCCGATGCTTCATTGTAGTCTCTGCAAGCACCCCCAAATTTTACATAACAATCGAAAATGCTGCTGATGCTGAGAAAATATTTCTTACAAAAAAAAAAAAAAAAAAAATACAGATGTCATATGTCATAGGACGCTATGTAAATACTTTAATTCAAAATAATTATATATTTTTCATGTAATAGAATATAAAGCATTTAAACCAGATAAAAGCTTGAATAGGTCTACTTTCGTTTAGTAGGCCTAGAAGTTGAAGTGTGAAAATAAAAAAAATAAAATACAACTAGAATACTTACAAATCTCTCCTTCAATTCAATTTCAATGGGGACATTGGGGTCCATCATATAACTACAAGATGGAACGTCTGTGGATTCTGGAAATAATGATAAACAAATCATTATAATTCGTATAGATCTATTTTCCAAAACTTTCAATAGGTATAGCGTTCCAATTGAATTAAATCTTATCTCAGAAAAAATAAACTAGATCTAATTCATTCTTAAATACATGTAGTATTTTTGATCCAGAATGCTTTGGCTATCTAGATCAACTGTAGAATCTACATCATTTTTCTGGTCTTTTTTTTAATGGTGGTTTAAGCCACACCAAACAGTAACACTTTTTTTCAGTCTACTGTAGCGGGGCTCGAACTTGCGCTGATCAGAAGTGAGATACTTCATGCCAATCATCCATGGTACAAAACGCGATGCTGTACTGGTCAAGGACCAGTGGTCGGCTAGGACCAGTAGTCGGCTATGGTGTTATTTCGTATTTAGTATCTACCACAACAATATTTTTTTTTCGGTTTGAGAAATTTATACCCTACAACTGATGACTGATGTAAAAAAAAAACGAACAAAAACCTGTTGTATATAGGCGAAATAATATAACAGTCGACTACTGATCCTAGCCGACCACTGGTCCTTGACCAGTAGGCTAACCACTCGGCTACAGATTCCCCATCTACTTCATACTATACTCACCCATGACGATGAGATTCTATTTTCCCGATTGGTTGGGTTATTACGTTTAGACGTGATGAAGTTTTGGTATTTATAAGAGCAAAATTTGTTATCCGCTCTTACTGCGTGTGTCACGACAAGGTCGTTAGGGACGTACTATCCTAGCTAACAGTGACGTCACCGGATGTAAAGTCCAACAAGGGGCGATAATTCTGATCAGTTGGTCTTGAGATTATTGTTATATAGTAAGTTTTATGTAAGCGTCATAATTTATTCTGTTAATCAACCGAATATTGGTTAGATTTGAGGTCTTTGGCAAATTATTTTGCATTATATAACTGTTTTGAAATAAATTGAATTTCACGAAAAAATGATTATATCAATAATAGATTTATATTTTAAAATTACAAATAAACACATAAATGATAAATAACAGAATGTAAAATGACAGAAAATATAGGCCTAATTTAAGTCAATGGTTATTTCCACTAACGTTAAGGTGAGAGTGAATGACCTATATCGGGGATGGATATTGTTTTTCTCTAAACCCCCCCCCACACACACACACACACACACAGACAGATGATAGCAAGACTTTTCCATAGATGTGATCATAAACGATACTCAGATATGAAAAAATGTTGAGATGTTACACAGCGCAAAGTAAACTATTCTATGAGGTGTATGTTTTGCAAGGAGTTGCCTGCCGATTTTAGGAGATCAAATTAAGCACTTTTAAGACAGTTACGGCGTTCCATACAAAGACCCAACACCATATCCAATATCAGGTCATATCAGTTTTACTGATTTTGTTAAATGATATAAAGTATGATGTAGTCGCACCTACATTTTTGTGATAATTTTCGACAAATAAAAAGGGTGGTAACTTCAACGGGTCATTTTCTAAAACGTGCCCCCACTTTTTTGTCCAGATACATTTTTTATATATTATCATAACGTCTGGAATTCTGGCTTTCTAGAGATTTTAAATTAGGGACTACCAAAAATTTCGCGGCTCGCTACGCTCGGTGAAAACATTTATAATTCTCTTTCTTCCCTCTAACTCGAAATTCTGGATTTACCCTAGCTTTGTCTGTATATTTTGGCTTTGGTACATTTTGTTTGCCCTATACATCGGTAAAGATATTTTCGTTTGCGTTTGCATGTATGAATATAAATTTATCTGTAAACAGCAAAATTTGCATTGGATCAAAATGTTTACGATTTTCCCACGTGTTATTATCAGCTAAACATCTGAAAATTTTATAATGAATGATATCCATCCAATTCTTTACACATAATGAACGCACCATTTGCACGTGTACGGCGTCTTTTCAATTTAATGAAATATTTGGCCGAAATAAAAAACGAGTCGCAGTGTGATAAGTAACTCTGTGGGCTTTTATAACTGAATATTTCTGGGAAACAGTGATTTTGTGTCTGGAAGGTAGAGAATACCCCATCTGGCTTTCGAATTAATCTCTCAACAAAATATATTTAACGATAAAGCGGTCTGGAGGATACTAGAACAAAATTCTCACCCGATTTAAAGTAACTATTTTGCTGATCCAACTTTCTTTTGAGAAGGGTAATCAAAGGCGTATTTTTGCGTCAGGACGAAGATAAATGCTCTTCTACGTGCTTCCAAATTAAAAAAATATATATATCATTTTTATTAGATGCGTAAAACACGACCCCCTAATAAAGTATTGCCTCACAATTAATCCAACACTTAAAATTTTGCGTAGTGAGCAGGGATAGCGTGCCCCTAAATTTTTCTATAAAATATCAGAAAATTAAAAAAAAGGATTCACAAAATTTTTGCGAATATGATTACCACCTTAAATTTTGCTTCCCGAGCAGGTATAGTGTATAAAGTTGATAAAATACGTGTAAAACCTTGATTTTTTTCTATAAAAATCAAGTCAGATAATTAAAAATAAAAAAAAAATCCAAAAATTTTCGCGCCTCGCTCCGCCAATTCATTTTAGTATAAACTTTATTTGTAAACAGAACTCATATACACATATTGCTCACAAATTACAGTCAAAAGGATTTGGAAAATACTTATGTATCATCCATTTCCTGTGATACACATCAATATTAAATAAATAGATAACGTTGGTTGTTGATTAGCAACAGCAAATAAAGTAATACAATTTGAATGAGAAGGGGTAGTCATGAAGCATGCAGGAGTATATAGGGTGCACTGTTTACACTAAGTGAGTCGACCGCATAAAAAAGATTCATTTTCAATATATACCCACTCAAACTTTAAATCCTCAGTCTGCGTTTGATGATGTAGCCTGTGTATTGCATCACAAGAAGTATAAGTTTAATTCACAAAAACATCCACCTTTTAATTTTTTTTAGATCCGCCACTGTTGTATATATTTCTTGCATAATCAAAAGGTACACGAAAACAGTTTTTACCGGCACAAACATTTTCATGAAAAAAAACCCTCCCGCTACAATTGGTTTCCTTTCTACGCCACTGAGTTCGGCCTAACATGTACTGTGTATACTTTTTTTTATTGTCGCATTGTTTTACATTCCGGTATTTTTCTTATTGATATGGCGATTAGATGTCACTATCAGTTTTGACACGTGCTATAGACCGAAGCCCATACAGCTATTTTTTTTCGTGCCATGTCTACCATGCCACGGGACCTCGACAATAAGTATGATCAGAAAGACCCGTGACCCAGTTCACTTATGCCGAGCGTTTAGGCGAAGAAACAGTCATGACCATTTTAAAGTTCTGTGTGTAACTCGATACCCGGAATCGAACCCGGGACATTTCTCTTGAGAGTCGAACACTGTACCACTAGCCCAAAACAAGCGATTTTGTGCTATGGAAATCCATCCACGACATTCCACACACACTTCTTTATATGTGCGGACGGAAATTAAAAAAAAGAAAAAAAAAAAAAAAAAAAAAAAAAATTTGTAGCGATTTGGGGGGCGGGCAAATTTTGTCGAGTCAAATTATTTACCGTCGCAGGACAGAATATTTATTTTTAAGTAGACCAGAGACAAATTATTTATTTTCTGTTTTTTTATTTTCACTATTGTCATGTAGTCAGAAATGTAATATATGGCAGTGACGGATCTAGAATTCTTTTCAACGGGGGAGTTGAGGGGGTAAATCAAATGGTTGTCCCCTAATGTAAGTTTGGTAATCGACAGGTCAACGTTAAGAAAACCTGCTATTCAAATGGGCGCCGAAATAACGGCAACTTTAAGTTGATTTTGAAGCAAATGTCGTTGTTTGACGGATTTTACTTTGTGGGTGTAAATACAAAAATTTTGTTTTTAGAACCATCCAGAAAATTTAAAATTGACAACATGACACTTCTAAACACGGATTGTCTTGTCGGAATTTCCAATACGTAAGTAAGGATACTAGCTTTATCCGTTCCGAAGTAAAATACGGCAAGTCAATCACTACAGCAGAAATTATGAAATTATGGATACTAATACTGACTTTGTGGGGGGTGTTTACATATGACGTATAGCTCAACAGCTGTTTTGACATCAGAAGTAGTTCTCTTTTCTGACCGCAAATACTAAATGAAATTCAGGTTTAATTTCTTTTATTATATCATTTTGAAAGAAACTACGGAAATATCTATTCTCGGACTTGAATTATCTTCATTAATATTCGAGCTCTTGGTTGCGGAGGGTTAAATATATCAGGAGAGAATTGAAATTGCAAATGGCTGCGCCCATGAGTATGCTGAATAATGTATTTACAACGAATTTGCGTTTGAATTCTGATATACTATTAATGGGATATACTATAGAAAGATTAAGTGTGACTTACAAGAAGTGAGACAGCTTCTATTAATTTATGACAACTGAAAGTAGCCATTTTATTTGACATTTTTTACCAAGCAGCTGGGAACCACGATGACTGATTGGTACGTAACCTACGTAAGTAGGCCCATTTCACACGACCTAATTTCACACGATGCGGGTGACGAATTGTTTCTGATATGAATATCCAGTGAAGGCAAAACAAATCGACTTGTTTATCAAGAGATGCTTGACAAAGTTGCTCTAGGCCTTACTTTCTTTCTTTCTGTTGTATCTATGAAGCCAGACAGTGGTCTGTGGTTCTGGTCATAACATGACCTAGATATATCGCGATATGGGCCTGTAGACTGTACAATGTGCTACAGATGTGGTCTCGTGTTTCCGATTTCTTTCTGTGATTTTTATTTGTTTTGTGATAGGCCTAATGTATGGCTTTTAAGATTAAATATTTTATCTTACATTTTTTAGGCCTACATCTGAATCAACTTCATTAATGTCGTCGTCATCGAAAAGAGTTCATCTACAGTAGGCATTGTAAAATCGCTTATATAGTCGGACATGATGAAAACTTTTGTCACAAGTTGTGAAAATAGCCAACAGACGACAAAATTGACGTCATTTGATTATAACAATGTGACCTAAATTGTGACCCAGATACCGGCCTGTACTGTACATGTACGAGGCCTGCATATCCGTCATATGTTGTAAATACATACAATAGATCTACTATTGTAGTTCAGACTTTTTCCCGTGATTTTTTTCTTCGTTTTGTTTTTGCAATGTATGGATTTTAGAAAGAAAAATAAACACAACTCTATAGTATCCTTTATTGCTATAGGTTGTAGTCGTTTCAGTATTCATTTCATGTATTCCTATGCCAAAAGTAAAGCGGTTACTACTTATATCACGTGATAACCCAACACCCGTTTTATTGAAACAACAAAACAATCATTTACACATAATTTTTAAATTGGAGCTCAACTGATGAAGTCTAATTGACAGAAACGATATCGTCTTGAGCATTATAACTTTGGTAGTATGTTTATAATATTTAGTAGAAATTACAATCGGTATGTAAATATTAGCAGCGATAAGTGGTTAAAAATGGGCTATGATTCCGTCTGAACCATTGAATTTTTACTTTATATACTATATTTATATAACTTATTTTGGTTTAAATAAATTTTCTTTCGTGCATTAAAAATCAATGTTTGTATTCATAAATAATAATCTTTATTGAAAAACAAGAACTATTCTTATTTTCTATTTATATTGCAGATAATGTATTAAAATAAACTTCAAAGCAACAGTTATATTTTCCATTAAACTGAAACCGTCGACAGCATATCGACATCAGTAAAACATAATATTGTCTCGTGCCATTAAACTGGAATAGAATAGCAGATAAGTCTTTTGTTTGTTGTATTAGATTTTCACACTTCACTACAATGTACTCGGGGAAGAATACGAAAGACCGTTTGGGTAACAAACGTGATAACTACCTGCATGCAAAAACATACGAGTTGTATGCGGAAAAAAAACACTTTATATGTTGTAAAACATACTTTTGTATACAAGTAGCACTGGACTTTTAACGTGAAAGCACATTTCCGGCAAGTCGTAAATCCTGTACTACACGCAAGTTTGTATTTTGGGCGAGAGGATTACTTTTTACATCATAAAACAATTAATCAGGGCCCGAAGTCAACAAATTTACTCAGTACTCAAGTTCAACTATCTTTTCATGATTTTAAGGTAAAACACTCAAAATTAATTCTGTTACTTGACACGTTTGATATTATAAACATAATACCAAAGTTGAAATGCTCAAGACAAGGGGGCTTAGCCCCCACTTTTTTGCAAAGATAGACATAGGTGTTGAAAATTGGGGCTTAGCCCCCAGACGTTTCTGGCGTGTGTGTGTATTTTAAGTTGGTTTAGCCCCCCCCCCTACTTTCAACTTGCTTCCAACGCCTATGGTACTTAATATTATAACGTTACTGTTGATATCGAAGTAAATGAAATTGCTACCTTAAATGTGAAACAAACAAACGGAATAATAAATCATTAGAATCAAAATATCGATGACGGAAAAGACAAAACAAAATTAAGAAAGAAATAAATAAAATGGAAACACAAAACGTCCTTCTTTTAAATGTAGACCTACACTTATATGTCTATGTTCTGATATTTTGTAATTGGTCATGGCTGGGAACATCTCAGAAAATATAGCATGCGTCGAATTGTGTCCATAATATTTAGCAGCTTTTGGTAAATTTATAAATGGTGAAACTTAATATCTAGTCGTTGTGTCACCATTGATAACTCTGCCACCAACCGTTGTCACATCCCCATTTCCTTTTGTTTCCTAAAGTTGATTCCCATTTCTCTTCACTTAATTTCATTTTCGATTATTATGTTCTTTTCAATTTCGTTTGGTTCGATTTCTTTCCCTCTCTATTAATCTGATGTTTCCATGGCAAATGAATCATTTCTGTTTTTTATCCCTTTCACTCTGAAATAATCTAAGGCATTCCTCTTTTTCCTTTCCCATTCTTCTATGTACCGCCTGCAATTCCTCCTCTCTCAAACGATGTTCTATTTCAAATTCTATTTTCTTCATCTTCAATTTATTCAGGTTCTCTATAGCTTCTTTTTCTTTTGTAAGTGACAATTCACAGATTCTTTATGTCAATTTGTCTCTTCTTCTTCCATCTCTTTCTCTATTTTCTCGCGCACTCGTTTGCGTATGGAAATTTTCGATTCCGAAATAATTTGATCTATGTTCTTGCACACTTTTTCTCATTTCTTTACCAATCTGCTCTGTTTTTACAAATAAAATTTCTTGAGACAAAAATGCTTGCATATTACCCAGCTCATTTTCAAATAATTTCTTGGTTTCATGCATTGTTCTTTCTCTTCCTTTAGCAGGGGCAGGTCGTTCTGTTCATTTTCTGACGAAGGCAACTCTCTGAACGCAACGTCTCCTATGATATGATTGATCATTTCCACTTTTACATTTAAGATTTGTTGTTGCAAGTGGAATTTTTTCTCTTCACTTTGTACAGAATGCAGGTCCAAGTCCTGGACGCTGTCCAAGAAGCCCTCTTCATGTCTTTGAATTATGTACTCCTGGAAAGGAAAAAAAATAATAACCGGATATAGATCAATCTGATTTTTTTTTTATGAAATGTGCTCTTAAACAAATTGTCCTGTGAAAGGGGTATAATTGTCAATTTTACGTAAAACTAGAACAACAAGAGTGGAACATAACATCATAGACTTAATATAAAAGGAGTAACAAAAATTCGAAAAGTCTACATTTTGCTGCATGGGTGTCATACTGATAATGGATTTGCAAAATTTCGGTGTTAAAGAGTGAAGCATTACCCATAATTAGTGACTCAGACCCCCGGCCAAACTCTTCTAGAGTGAGTTTCTCCCCAACAGTCCTGCTCTAGGGAAAGTCTCCCTCTCACTCCTGAGCAAAATGTCTCCCTTTGGAAGTCTCACTCTAGAGCAGCATCACTCCCTAGGAAAGTATCACTCTACAACACATTATAGAGCATTACTTATCCCTGTCCTCAAGGTTTCTGTGATAGCGTGCTAACACGATAGACCCAGGGGTTGTTTAACTCATCAACCCCTGAAAAACAATGGGCTCTTCTGTAAATTAATGACTTAGGTCAACCCAAATGTGTCTTTAGGGGTAAATGAGTTAAGTTGGGTTCGGACTCGGTATTTAGAAACACCGGAAGTCCGAGGGACTTGCTTCATTTCCATTTATAGATCGTAAACGGAAATTTAAGGCAAGAATTTAAAATATAATTGCATATTCTTGAGGGTTTGTATCTTTTTTTATCTACAATATATTTTTTATAATATTGTCACATGGGCTCTGTTTGTCTTGCACTCGCTTTATAATTTTTTTTCCAGTAATTTTGCGATGAGAGAGCAATCTGTAATGCATTGCATGTATATTAGGCAGATCGGCGCTGTTTCAGTCCATCAGGATCTGTACTCGTTAAATTATGACATTTACAAGTTTTGTAATTCATAACAAATGTCCTACTATGTCAGATTTGTTCACTATAGGGTGCTTTTGGTGTGAGAGAAAATCTGAAGACGTATACCCCGAGAAAATAACCCGTCAGTACAAGGACTCGATGAATGATTTTAGTACATGAGTGATCTAGAGATGTCGGGAAAAAAAAAAGTTTACCCTCTCTGCAACAGAATAACGTATCTTCGAATT